>JADLZK010012357.1:0-187439 GCA_015847255.1 Hyparrhenia diplandra
GGCCACCTAGAAATTTTTATGTGTTGCGCTCATCATTCCCCCACCGCCACGCCCGTGATGCTTTGGCATAGAACCGTTGAACCGGGAATCCTAGTGGCTAGTTAGCACTCTTGGCCCTCGCCACCATGCATCACGGCATAGCCACGCCTCGAAGTGGTAGCACCCTACTTCCCTAGGGGCAGATCCATCGACCTATAGAGGTGTTCAGCCGTCCATTCAAACACAAAAGTACTCGCTGCCAAAACCTCATTTGTTGACAAGCACAATGCCCACATCTTGCATGTCGCACATGGGTGGTCAGCTTGAAGGGCACACACACACACAAGACAACTAGAAGGTAGATCTAAAATTCATGAATTGATTTCTTCCTTGATCAAATTTAGAGGAGAAAACTTAAAATCACCATTGGTCTTTGCTTGGGCATAACTAACATTGAAATATGAGGTTTGCACAACGCTCTCCTATCTGTCATGGAGGATGTGATGCTAACCAAAGATGAGGAGGCATATGCAAGCCAAGGCAATCAATGCCATGGATAGTGGGGTGTCATGCTAACAATTCTACATGAAATTCTCTGATGTCACTTTTTTGTATTGTTTGTTGGTGATTCTTTCTACTTGTGCTTGTAGGTCATCAAAGTAAGGGTATAGTTTGCTAAATGAGGTTTGGCCCTTGTGATTCCTCTCATGCCAACCTGACCTTACTTACCTATGAATGGTTTTTATAACTTGGATGTGATTTATCTAATTATTTGTATCTCTTCTTGTCTCTTATGGTTCATCTCATCCCAAGTGATAGCTTTTACATGGATTTTTATCACTTGGATGAATTTATTTTTGTTTTTGTCTTTCAAACAATTTCTATCTACATGCATGGATGTTATCAACACACTTATCAAAGGGGAGAATGTGAATCCAGTGACACCTTAAGGGAGAGATAGTGAATTGTTACCTTAAGGGAGAATATGAGAACCAAGTTGATAAGGAGATTGGTCTTCTTGTGATGAGTGATTGACAATGATGAAATAACTTTGAGTGCCTTTTGGATTTCATTGCTGCTATGGATGACAATCTAGTATTCAGGTGATGCTTCAGAATGTGTGGTGGACATGTGTGAGATTAACTCCACTCATGGTAGTAATACTATGATACACCAAGAATCATTTCTGACGCCATTGTTAGAGTGGGATTAACTCCATTCCTAGTGACGACGTTGTTAGGTTCATCAACAAGGTAAGTTTGAACTATCACCTTCCGAACGATCTGGGCTCTTTCACCAAAGTAATAGGCGACCTGGTGTGTTCTCACCATGCTGCATGACCACAAAGGAGAGTTCATGAACCTACTCCTTATGCCCAGAAAATAAATAAATCTCATTTTACCGAGGCATCAAATGGATATTACATTTGACTAAATATGTATAAAATAATGCTAATATTTATTATGTGGAATAAATATCGTTAGACTGAGTAAAGAATATAGTTGTATTGAAGTAAACTTTAAAATGTTAAATTTAGTTAACCTTGAGATTCTTTGACTTTGTGAGAAACATGTCTATATTTTTTTTAACAAGGGTATTAATATTAAACATCTAACATATTGTTATTCACGCACTAGTGGGCAAAGCCAAAACCAGCAGGCATACCTGACTTAGCAAGCGACTGCGTGTGGTTGTCGTGTCACCTGACGCCTCGCAAGTTGCCAAAATCTCCCACTTGTTAATCGCAACGACTGGAGGCACATTATTTTTTACTGGCATAGCGCTGTGGACGCGGAATTAACCTCATGGGGAAGACATGATAAGTTCAAGGAGCTAAGACGCGTACGTTGTTTGTGTGTTGGTTCCATTCTCTTTCCTTTCCTGACCTCTGATCCATAGAACGTCTTATTGATGGATCTAGCAGAAGATGATAGCTAGGAATGAATGATGCTACACTGGCCTACAATGTCTCTCTGACATGCTGTAACGCAAATGTTTGCAAACCAATGCTTCCGTTGTGGCGTTACGATTTTTTATAATCATAAACTTGAAATAATTAGATAGTAACAAAATTAAACCATAATTACCAAAAAATCACCATATTATACTGGCCTACAATGTCTTCTCATGACATGAAATAATTATTTTATGTAACGCAAAATTAACCATAATTCCTCACAAAAAATCACCATAATGTTTGTTCTGAAATGAAGATGACCAATGAACTAAATGGCAGGTCACCGGCCGTACCATGAATGTGTCATAAAATTTGTAATAAGCCATATGGTCAACTGAAATTGAGATGTACGGAGTCAACTCGCCTTGTCCAGTGCCGCAATGAAACTTGCCTGGTGGCCAAATCTACTGTGGGAGCGTTTTTCTTTTTGATGACGTATGTTCGATAATTACGGGCTAATAGCTAAGACCTTTTCTTTAGCAGAGATAAGACCTTCGGTATGTGCCTCTCTGGTCGTACGTAGTTTGGTGTGGTGCTCGATTAAAACTGCACCGAAGATCAGTTCAAGGACAAGGCATCCATCCGTACGGAACTACGTATGGACTGGGCACGAGCAGTGTTGTTGGACAAGTTACCCAATTTGTCGGCTCCACGGAGGGATCGACCAGAAGTACTACCCTGTAGATCAAGCGCAGCCCCTCCCCGAACACGTGCGGATATGCTTGAGGTTGAGGTCGTCTCGAGACGACTCGGTGTACATCTCCGTACTCTGCAAACGAAGGCACGAAGCTCGCTGAGAAATGCACATCGACGCCGTCGTCAGCCCATTGTTTATTTCTTCGGCGGCATAGATATGCACTGCGTACGTACGTGCTCTCGTCCTCGCCGCTGTCGACGCGGTCCATTCTGACTCCGCCCTCATTCCTTGGACTATATAAGCACCCCATGCCAGACCCCTACTGTACCATATACAATCAGCTAGCGCACCACGACCCAAAGATACTAACAAACTAGACGCCGACCCACGTACACAACACACCACAACAGCATGTCTCCAGCTCGCCACCACCTGCGCCTCGACGTCGCACATTTACCTCGCTGCCGCCCTCCTGCTCTTCGCCGCCGTGCCGGCCGCCAGAGCGCATGAAGAGGAGGGGTTCAGCTACATCCCCGGCGACGAGCTTGGGCCGGAGCACTGGGGCTACATCAAGAAGGAGTGGGCGGCGTGCGGCACCGGCCGAATGCAGTCGCCCATCGACCTCTCCCACGAGAGCGTCTCGCTTGCGCGTTCCCTCGGCTACCTCGACCACTCATACCACCCCCGCCGAGGCCTCCATCGTCAACCGCGGCCACGACATCATGGTACGTAGCTGAGCATTCAGGGACGACGAACCGGGCCGGGCGGCAGTTCGCCGTGAGACCGAGAGCATTTTTTTTTTTTTTTTTTGAGATGGCACAGAGCATTAACCGACGAACTTGATTGCAGGTGAGGTTCGAGGGCGACGCCGGGAGTCTTGTGATCAACGGCATCACGTACTACCTGAATTTTTTGCACTGGCACTGGCCCGCCGAGCACACTGTCGACGGCCACAGGTACGACCTGGAGCTGCACATGGTGCACCAGAGCGTGGCGAACGAGACGGCGGTGATCGGTATCCTCTACGAGGTTGGCCGCCACGACGACGCGTTCCTCCGCCAACTTGAGCCCTTCATTCGGCGGATCGCCAACGTGCGAGACCGGGAGGAGCGCGTCGGCTTGGTCGACCCGCGGCGCGCGCGAGGCAGGGCCAGCGTCTACTACCGCTACATGGGCTCGCTCACCGCGCCGCCCTGCACCGAGGGGGTCATCTGGACCATCATCAAGAGGGTAAGCTTTGCATCCATTTCCCTTTGTTTGTTTTACTTCATTCAAATACATCACACCCATCATTTGATCAACGACAAGTGTACGTAGTATCATTGAAACACACTTTGCGTTCATTGGTTGGTCGCGTCGCGGTCATATGATCACTCTATCACTCCTATACATTCAAGATTTTTTAGGAAATTTTTTGGTACTGGTTCGTTCCATCTGTTTTTCAAGCGTTGTTGGCTCTTTTCTGCAGGTTCACAGCGTGTCCAAGTACCAGCTGGACCTTCTCAGGGAAGCCGTGCACGACGTAAGTCCATCAGTCTCGCCAACTGCCTGTTAATTTGCACACGCAAATGATAAGATTGCTTGTACTTTTGCTTTGTTTTCCTCTACTGGAATGGAAAGTAAATATATGTCGATGCCACTGCACGTCCCCGTAGTACAAACGAAGTCAAATGGCAAGAATCAAAAGCAACATGGACATAGTATGCACGTTTGTTTTTTTTTTCACCCTCTTGACCAAATCTTGTCTTTGCGTGTTTTCACCTGATCCAGGACATGGAGAACAACGCGAGGCCGCTTCAGATGGCGAACAACAGGCACATCAGCATCTTCGGTCCTAAGCCCGACAAGCATTATTAGGGCCCGTTTCAAGCCTCATATTAGTGATGTGGGACATATGAGCTCGATTGACAAGGAGACACTAGTAGGACACATTTGTCAAATGATTCAGTTTGGATGAAATTTACAATCATATATTCCATAGCTTATGGTGGATATTCCATTTGTAATTCTTTCTATTTAATTCATTTGTTATATATGTGAGTAAATAAAAATGTTTATTCATGTCTACTTTCATTGGCGTCAGGCATGTTCATAAAAATCGTGTGATGTCCATGCTGATTTGTGAAACAATTTAACTTGAATACTAAACTTCCATTACATGAAAAACACAATATTGATTGGTCACTGTTGAAATACTTAGCTCCGGCAATACCTAGCAACAGATCATGTAAGATGAATCAAATATGGTAGCATAGGAGAGACAAGATTTATACTGGTTATAGGGTGTGCCCTAGTCCAGTTCGGGGTGACCTAGTCCAATTGGGGGTGGAGCTGCTCTTATATCCGTATATGTTCGGTTATGGGGGCTTTTGCTCCAAGCTATGTAGTAGATAGGGTGACAAGAATATGAGTTGGGATCCTGATCACGAGGCCTCTATGCCCCATTATATAGGTTAAGGGAGTAAGGTTTCAACGAGGGTGATCTCGATTAACAGATTGGTTTCCTAGTTTGTTACATGCAATGCATATAGATTGATCTTATGTTGTCATATCCAAATGTGGTAGCCTTGGATATTCTTGATATGCCTTGATCTTCAAGTCAGTGGATTGAATGGGCTTCACGGGCCTCCTCCATCATGATTGAATATATAGGCGACACCCATTTCTCGGCCCATATAACCGAAAGTCACTTATTTTCCCTTTGCATCAGACAAGCAAATATATTGATACATATTGCAAGGTATGATGGACCCAAGAGAGCGCGTGTTGAATTAGGCCAACTAAAAGCTATACTAGGTTCCTTTGCTACTCGCTCAACATAGAGAAAACCACTCTACCACTGCTTCTCTCTCTAATTCGGTAGACCTTGCAATGTAATGCGCCTATTTCCAAGCATACCCAACATTTTTGGACAAAACATTTAGTAGTTAGTAGGTATATACACATGTATAATGTATTTAGCTTCAAAATTGCTACTTTCTCCACCTTAAAGCATCTCCAAGAGTATTTCTAGAACTCACCCTCTAAATTATCATTTGGAGAGCTCTTTGAACAAAAAATTGTTCTCTATATTTTTGCATCCAAGACAACTTCTATGTATCTTGGTCACACTATAGAGAGAACCAACTTCACCCTCCATCTTTAGCTATACAGAGAATCTACAACAAAGGATGACAATATTTAAAGACCCAATTTAAAAAGTTGTTAGAGGACATCCTTTAGCCAAAACCATTATTCCTATTAGTAAGGAAGGACATAAGGATGCTCTTAGAGCTCTTATCCATCCACACTTTGTGGTGGACATATGTGAGATTAACTCCACTCATGGTAGTAATACTATGATACACCAAGAATCATTTCTGGCGTCGTTGCTAGGAGTGAGATTAACACCATTCCTAGTGACGTTGTTAGGTTCATCAACTAGGTAAGTTTGACGCCGACTATCACCTTCGAACGATCGGGGCTCTTTCACCAAAGTAATAGGCCACCTGGTGTGTTCTCACCATGATGCATGACCACAAGGGAGAGTTCATGCACCTACTCCCTATACCCAAAAATAAATAAATCTCATTTACCTAGGGTTACTAAGGCGTCAAATGGATATTATATTTGACTAAATATGTATAAAATAATGCTAATATTCATTATGTGGAATAAATATCGTTAGACTGAGTAATGAATATAGTTGTATTGAAGTGAACTTTAAGATGTTAAATTTAGTTAACCTTGAGATTCTTTGACTTTGTGAGAAACAGGTCTATATTTTTAACAAGGGTATTAATATTAAGCATCTAATATATTCACGCTCTTGTGGGCAAAGCCAACCACCAGGCAAACCTGACTTAGCAAGAGACTGCGTTTGGTTGTCGTATCACCTGACGCCTGGCAAGTTGCCAAAATATCCAAATTGTTAATTGCAACGACTGGAGACACATTATTTTTTACTGGCATAGCGCTGTGGACGCGGAATTAACCTCATGGGGAAGACATGATCAGTTCAACGAGCTAAGACGCGTACGTTATTGTGTGTTGGTTCCATTCTCTTTTCCTTTCCTGACCTCTGATCCATAGAACGTCTTATTGATGGATCTAGCAGAAGATGATAGCTAGGAATTATGCATCAAGTCATGCTACGACCTTTTTTATACTGGCCTACAATGTCTCTCTGACATGCTGTAACGCAAATGTTTGCAAACCAAAGGTCTTCTACCGGCTTCCGTTCTGGCGTTCACTTTTTCTTGGAGAGTCAACACATTTACTGATAATTATCTGAAGGATTTTATATCATTTATAATCATAAACTTGAAATAATTAGATAGTAATTACAAAATTAACCATATTTAGTCCTCGCAAAAAATAACCATATTTAGGGTGTAAGAATTGTAATAAGCCATGTGTTCAACTGAAATGAAGATGTGCAGATATATCAATATTTGTAATAACTTAACCAATCAACTAAAGCAGGTCACCGTACCACGAATGTGTCATGCAATCTGTAATAAGCCATATGGTCAACTGAAATGAAGATGTACGGAGTCAACTCGCCTTTTTCAGAGTGCCGCAATGAAACTTGCCTGGTGGCCAAATCTACTGTGGGAGCGTTTTTCTTTTTGATGACGTATGTGCGATAATAACTGGCTAATAGATAAGACCTTTTTTTAGCAGAGATAAGACCTTCGGTATGTGCCTTTTTTTTCGTACGTAGTTTGGTATGGTGATCGATCAAAACAGCGAATCGCACCGAAGATCTGTTCAAGGGCAAGACATCCATCCGTACGGAACTACGTATGGACCGAGCACGAGCAGTGTTTCAAGTTGGACAAGTTACCCAATTTGCCGGCTCGAACACGTGCGGATATGCTTGATGTTGAGAGCGTCTCGAGACGACTCGGTGTACATCTCCGTACTCTGCAACGAAGGCACGAAGCTCGCTGAGAACGCCGTCGTAAGGCTATTGTTTATTTCTTCGGGCGGCATAGATATGCACTGCGTACGTACGTGCTCTCGTCCTCGCCGCTGTGGCAGGCGGCTACCTGTCTAGTGTCGACGCGGTCCATTCTGACTCCGCCCTCATTCCTTGGCCTGATGACTCCCGTACTATATAAGCACCCCATGCCAGACCCCTGTTTTCATATACAATCAGCTGCACTGCCACACCACCACCAAAGATACTAACAAGCTAGGCGCCGACCGACATACACAACACACCACAACAGCATGTCTCCAGCTCGCCACCACCTGCGCCTCGACGTCGCGGCGCTGCTCGCTGCCGCCCTCCTGCTCTTCGCCGCCGTGCCGGCCGCCAGAGCGCATGAAGAGGAGGGGTTCAGCTACATCCCCGGCGACCAGCTTGGGCCGGAGCACTGGGGCTACATCAAGAAGGAGTGGGCGGCGTGCGGCACCGGGAGAATGCAGTCGCCCATCGACCTCTCCCACGAGCGCGTCTCGCTAGCACGCTCCCTCGGCTACCTCGACCACTCATACCACCTCGCCGAGGCCTCCATCGTCAACCGCGGCCACGACATCATGGTACGTGGCTTAGCATTCAGGGACGACGAACCGGGCTGGGCGGCAGTTCGCCGTGAGACCGAGAGCATTAACCGACGAACTTGATTGCAGGTGAGGTTCGAGGGCGACGCCGGGAGTCTTGTGATCAACGGCATAACGTACTACCTGAAGAATTTGCACTGGCACTGGCCCGCCGAGCACACCGTCGACGGCCACAGGTATGACCTGGAGCTGCACATGGTGCACCAGAGCTTGGCGAACGAGACGGCGGTGATCGGCATCCTCTACGAGGTTGGCCGCCACGACGACGCGTTCCTCCGCCAACTTGAGCCCTTCATTCGGCGGATCGCCAACATGCGAGACCGGGAGGAGCGCGTCGGCTTGGTCGACCCGCGGCGCGCGAGAGGCAGGGCCAGCGTCTACTACCGCTACATGGGCTCGCTCACCGCGCCGCCCTGCACGGAGGGAGTCATCTGGACCATCATCAAGAGGGTAAGCTTTGCATGGATTCCCCTCTGTTTGTTTTACTTAATTCAAATGCATCACACACATCATTTGATCAACGACAAGTGTACGTATCATTGAAAAACACACTTTGCGTCGCGGTCATTCCATCTGTTTTTCAAGCGTTGCTGGCTCTTTTCTGCAGGTTCACAGCGTGTCCAAGTACCAGCTGGACCTTCTCAGGGAAGCTGTGCACGACGTAAGTCGATCAGTCTCGCCAACTGCTTGTAAATTTCGACGCATGATAAGATTGCTTGTACTTTTGCTCTGTTTTCCTCTACCGGAATGGAAAGTAAATATGTCAATGCCACTGCACCTCCCCGTTGTTCAAACGAAGTCAACATGGCTAGAATCAAAAGCAACATGGACATAGTATGCACGCTTGTTTTGTTTTTGTTTTTTCATCCTCTTGACCAAATCTCGTCTTTGCGTGTTTTCACCTGATCTAGGACATGGAGAACAACGCGAGGCCACTTCAGAAGGCGAACAACAGGCACATCAGCATCTTCGGTCCTAAGCCCGACAAGCATTATTAGGGCCCGTTTCAAGCCTCATATTAGTGATGTGGGGCATATGAGCTCGACTAACAAGGAGACACTAGTAGGACACATTTGTCAAATGATTCAGTTTGGATGAAATTTACAATCATATATTCCATAGCTTATGGTGGATATTCCATTTGTAATTCTTTCTGTTTAATTCATTTGTTATATATGTGAGTAAATAAAAATGTTTATTCATGTCTACTTTCATTGGCGTCAGGCATGTTCATAAAATCGTGTTATGTCCATGTTGATTTGTGAAACAATTTGACTTGAACACTAAACTTCCGTTACATGAAAAACACAATAGTGATCGGTCACTGTTGAAATATTTAGCTCCGGCAATACCTAGCAACAAATCATGTAAGATGAATCAAATATGGTAGCATAGGAGACACAAGATTTATACTGGTTATAGGGTGTGCCCTAGTCCAGTTCGGGGTGACCTAGTCCAATTGGGGGTGGAGCTTCTCTTATATCCGTATATGTTTGGTTATGGGGGCTGTTGCTCCGAGCTATGTAGTAGATAGGGTGACACGAATATGAGTTGGGATCCTGATCGCCTCTATGCCCCATTATATAGGCTAAGGGAGTAAGGTTTCAACGAGGGTGATCTCGGTTAACAGATTGGTTTCCTAGTTTGTTACATGCAATGCATATAGATTGATCTTATGTTGTCATATCCAAATGTGGCAGCCTTGGATATTCTTGATATGCCTTGATCTTCAAGTCAGTGGATTCGACTGGCCTTCACGAGCCTCCTCCATCATGGTTGAATATATAGGCGACACAGGTTTCTCTGGCCCATATAACCGAAAGTCACTTATTTTCCCTTTGCATCCGCGCAAATATATTGATACATATTGCAAGGTATGATGGACCCAAGAGAGTGCGGGTTGAATTAGGCCAACTAAAAGCTATAATAGGTTCCTTTGCTACTCACTCAACATAGAGAAAACCACTCTACCACTGCTTCTCTCTCTCCCTTCGGTAGACCTTGCAATATGTCTGCCTATTTCCGAGCATACCCAACATTTTTGGACAAAACATTTAGTAGTTAGTAGGTATATACACATGTATAATGTATTTAGCTTCAAAATTGCTACTCTCTCCACCTTAAAGCATCTCCAAGAGTGTTTCTAAAACTCACCCTCTAAATTATCATTTGGAGAGCTCTTTGAACAAAAAATTGTTCTCTATATTTTTGCGTCCGCACAACTTCTATGTATCTTGGTCACACTATAGAGAGAACCAACTTCACCCTCCATATTTAGCTATAGAGAATCTACAACAAAAGATGACAATATTTAAAGACCCAATTTAAAAAGTTGTTAGAGGACATCCTTTAACCAAAACCATTATTCCTATTAGTAAGGAAGGATATAAGGATGCTCTTAGAGCTCTTAAACATCCACACTTTGTGGTGGACATGTGTGAGATTAACTCCACTCATGGTAGTAATACTATGATACACCAAGAATCATTTCTGTCGCCGTTGCTAGGAGTGAGATTAACACCATTCCTAGTGACGTTGTTAGGTTCATCAACTAGGTAAGTTTGACGCCGACTATCACCTTCCGAACGATCGGGGCTCTTTCACCAAAGTAATAGGCGATCTGGTGTGTTCTCACCATGCTGCATGACCACAAGGGAGAGTTCATGCACCTACTCCCTATGCCCAAAAATAAATAAATCTCATTTACCGAGGCGTCAAATGGATATTATATTTGACTAAATATGTATAAAATAATGGGGCAGCGCTATTGAAAGCCTAGGGCTTCTAATAGTTATTGGAAGCCCCAGCCAACTAGCCACCCACCCACTCAGCCCAACCAGCCAGCCAACCACAACGCACGTGCTGACACGCGCAGGTGGGGGACCATTTTTTTCAAATTTCAAATCTCAGGTCAGAATGCATACAAACGTTTTTTGTTGCGACGATGCATAAAAATCAATGGACGAGATAATCAAAACCAGTTCTGCGATGCATAAAAATCTCTCCACGAGCTGGCTGTTCCACCTGACAAAGGCTGACGCAGGCTGACACAGGCTGACACATGCTGACATGCACGCATCCACTCGAACTTCTCCGTTTTTTCACGATAATTCCTCAACGAAGCATCCGATTCAAAAATGGTTTTCAGCATTGAACTCCTGATAGTTTTGTGCACGATTCAAGCACCATTGTGAATATTTTTTCAAAAAAATTTTAAATTTAAAATTTTATGCATGAGGACAAAAGAGTTTATACTACCAGTCCACGCATACAACTTGTGTGCGAGTGCATAGTAACATGATAGGTGCTAATTGGATGCATATGTTCACTAGTCCGAATGAATATAAAAGTTTTGGCGTCGATGTTGCATAGAAATTAGAGGTTGAGATGCATATATACACTCGTCTGGATGCATATAACACATGGAGACGTATCATCTTCTTCGGGATTTGAATTTTGGATCATGTCTCATTATTGCACTCGTTAAGAGGTGCTCTCGTCTTCTCCAAAATTTTAAATTTCAGATTTGAATCATGCCATATAAGAGCTGATTCAATAGTCCGGTGCATATAAACATTTTAGCATCGACGTTGCATAGAAAATTAGTGGTAGGGATGCATATATTCGATTGTCCGGGTGCATATAAAACATAAAGACATATCTTCTCTAGAATGTTTATAACACTGGTCACAAATCAGCAACTCGAGTATACAAGGATAAGACCAAAAAATCAACTAAACCGAAAATCAAATAAACAGCCAGCGCAAAATGCATATCACGGTTTACTGACCATGCATATAAACTTGGGGTGTGGTTATCAAAGTTACATTTTAGCCATGCATACAAACGCATGTACATAAAGTATACAAAACACTAAAAACATAAAAAAAATGAAGATAGCATTGTTGTTGTTGCCGAGCAGCTGGGGACGTGGTCGGCGGCTCGCCCGATCGTGGAAAGCCCCATCAAGACGCCGCGTGGTTGGCGCCCAACGCCCACCATGCTTCGTGCCGCCGTCTCCCCTTCACGCCCGCACCGCATGCATATGAATCAGAAAAAGAACAGAGGATGTGTCAAACATTACGATCCATCATCCATGAAGCATAAAAATTACGGTGTAGGTGCATACAAGTCTAAAAAAATTAATTCGAAGCATAAAAGGATCCAATTACTATGCATACAACGACAATAATTCGATGCATAAATATTAAGGTTTCAATCTTCAAGTGCCTCTAACCCCAATTCAGAAGCATAAAAGAAATCTGTTGATTAGAAAACAGAATATGGATAAACTAATATGGAGCATCCATGAGGCATAAAAATTAAGGTGTAGGTGCATACAAGTCTAAAAAAATTAATTCGAAGCATAAAAGGATCCAATTCCTATGCATACAACGACAATAATTCGATGCATAAATATTAAGGTTTCAATCTTCAAGTGCCTCTAACCCCAAATCAGAAGCATAAAAGAAATCTGTTGATTAGAAAGCAGAATATGGATAAACATTTGAAGGTTTTTTATGCATCACAAACCTATGCATCGGTATAGAAACATGCATACAGACCTTTTCGATCTGCTCAGCTCATCCTCCTTGAAGATCACAAGAACATGGTGCATATAAACCTATGGAGGGACGGGGGCGCGGCCAGCCAGGTCGAGGGGGGATGGGCCGCGTCACCCGGTGGGGAAGGCCGGGCGCGCCGTTGCCGCTGCTCGTGGTGAGGAACGACGGGTCCGGTCGCCGTTGTCGCTGCTCGGGTGGGGAAGTCCGTTGTCGCCGATGGGGAAGCCTGAAATCGAATCAAATCAAAGCATACAAATCCATGAATCGGTGCATATAAACTATGCCACAAGATGCATAAAAAAACAAAAAAAAATACTAGCGCATGTACCGCTCACCGGAGGATGCCGGGGGGGGGCGGCGAGCTCGCGGGGGTGGTAGGGAGGGGCCTCGCAGTGCCGCCGGTCGTCAGAGGAGGGCAGCGCCCGCGCTGCTTTCGGTTAGGGAGGTCGTAGGGCCGCGGGCCATGCCGTCGTCGGCGCCGGAGCGGCAGAGTTCGGGTTTGCGCCACCGGTGCTTTCGGAGCCACGGGGCCTCGGGGTCGCGTAGCGTGCCGGCCGCCCGGAGGTCGGGGGGCGCCGCCGTCGACGCTTCGGGTCACGACACCGTCGGTGCTTTCGGATTACCGGGAGCTGCTCGCTGGCCCTCCACTCACCAAACATGCATACAAGAATAAATTAGTAAGTGACGCATGGAGATCTAAAATTAGAAATTTTTGCAAAGAGCATGCACCGGAGCTACCACCGATGGATCTGCTAGAGGAATTACCAGCACCGCAACTTTCCCCCTACATGCGTGGGGCAGGGAGGTAGCGCCGCTGTCGAGAAGGGGACGTGGGGCAGCTTGCTGGCGAGAACAGAGGAGGATGAGACTGGCCTGGGGCTGCTCAAGGCCGTGGGCGCCAGTGCGGCGGCGGCTTTTTTTTTTTTTTTTTTTTTTTTTTTGGAATGGGTGTGGCGGCAGCTGACTAGAATGGGGTTGGGGATTAGGGTTTGGGTGTTTATATACAGACCCGGGAAGGTGGGCCTCGTGGGCCAACGGGTGGTGGGCTGGATCGGTTGGTGGAACCAGAGGAAGCTAGGTTGGGTCAAGGCTTCCAATACTTATTGGAAGCACAGGGCTTCATATAACATACCTATAAAATAATGCTAATATTTATTATGTGGAATAAATATCGTTAGACTGAGTAAAGAATATAGTTGTATTGAAGTGAACTTTAAGATGTTAAATTTAGTTAGCCTTGAGATTCTTTGACTTTGTGAGAAACAGGTCTACATTTTTTAACAAGGGTATTAATATTAAACATCTAATATATTCACGCTCTTGTGGGCAAAGCCAAAACCAGCAGGCATACCTGACTTAGCAAGCGACTGCGTGTGGTTGTCGTGTTACCTGACCCTTCGCAAGTTGCCAAAATCTCCCACTTGTTAATCGCAACGACTGGAGGCACATTATTTTTTACTGGCATAGCGCCGTGGACGCGGAATTAACCTCATGGGGAAGACATGATCAGTTCAAGGAGCTAAGACGCGTACGTTATTGTGTGTTGGTTCCATTCTCTTTCCTTTCCTGACCTCTGATCCATAGAACGTCTTATTGATGGATCTAGCAAAAGATGATAGCTAGGAATGATGCATCAAGCCATGTTACAACTTTTTTTATACTAGCCTACAATGTCTCTCTGACATGCTGTAACGCAAATGTTTGCAAACCAAAGGTCTTCTACCGGATTCCGTTGTGGCGTTCACTTTTTCTTGAAGAGTCAACACATTTACTAATAATTATCTGAAGTATTTTATATTGTTTATAATCATAAACTTGAAATAATTAGATAGTAATTACAAAATTAACCGTATTTAGTCCTCGCAAAAAATAACCATATTTAGGGTGTACGAATTGTAACAAGCCATGTGTTCAACTGAAATGAAGATGTGCCAGATATATCAAGTTTTGTAATAACATATGACCAATGAACTAAAGCAGGTCACCGGCCGTACCATGAATGTGTCATGCAATTTGTAATAAGCCATATGGTCAACTGAAATTGAGATGTACGGAGTCAACTCGCCTTGTCGTACCATGAATGTGTCATGCAATTAGTAATAAGCCATATGGTCAACTGAAATTGAGATGTACGGAGTCAACTCTGCCTTGTCCAGTGCCGCAATGAAACTTCCCTGGTGGCCAAATCTACTGTGGGAGCGTTTTTCTTTTTGATGACGTATGTGCTTGATAAGACCTTTTTTTTTGTGCAGAGATACCTTGGGTGTGTGCCTCTCTCTGGTCGTAGTTTGGTATATGGTGCTCGATCAAAACAGCGTAATCGCACCGAAGATCTGTTCAAGGGCAAGGCATCCAGCCGTACGGAACTACGTATGGACTGGGCACGAGCAGTGTTTCAAAAGTTGGACAAGTTACCCAATTTGCCGGCTCCACGGAGGGATCGACCAGAAGTAGTGCCATGTAGATCAAGTGCAGCCCCTCCCAGAACACGTGCAGATATGCTTGAGGTTGAGGGCGTCTGGAGACGACTCGGTGTAAGTGTAACGCCATCCATTCATCTCCGTACTCTGCAACTGCAACGAAGGCACGATGCTCTCTGGATTGCGTCCGACGCGCCTATTTTCTGCGTTTGGGGCCCTTCGCGGGCGCGCGTGAAGAGACTGTATCCGAACCGATTCGATGTTAGATCGGATTTTGAAAGGTCCTGGTGCTTGGAAACGCACCTAAGGCGGTTCCTAAGGGGATAAGACCACCCCCTCTGTATAATAAGAGGTTCATGGCCGATTTGACCCCATCTACGTCCAATCGATTAAACAACACTAACAAATCCTAACTATCTCTTCTCAACCCCTCTACCTGCTGTCTGGCGGCGTTCTCCGCGAATTTCGTCGGCGTTCTAGGTGGCCTTGCCGATCCTAGGGCACCCCTCACGTGCGTCCGCCGACGGGTCTTCCCGGAGGTGCATTCGGAGGTTTCCCCGGTCGAAACCGAGCTCTACATCGGCCCTAACGGTCTCTTGATCGTTCGTGGCTGATCACGTTGCGGTTCTCACCGTTTTCAGGTTGTGTCCAACCTCGTGGGCGTCCAAGGCCCTCCCGGTGTGCTTGGCGTGGAACCCTAGTTTTTCGTCAACACCTCTGATGTCACTTTTTTTGTATTGTTTGTTGGTGATTCTTTCTACTTGTGCTTGTAGATCATTAAAAGTAAGGGTATAGTTGCAGCTCCAACAGTTTGCCATTTGGGTTTGGCATTCTCATATTTTGCCAAAAAAATTCAAAATTGATCCTCCAACAGTTTGACATTCATGTTTGGCATTTGGGGAGAGTTGGCAAATCCGGCTTTCATCGCGCGCAAAAAAATGCGCCTACGACGTTGACATTCGCGGCGCATCGTACGTATCATAAGAGGTGGAAGGATATAAACATAATTTTGTTTCTGTCTCATGGTTCTTAATGTAAGTTTTCAAGAGGTGGAAGAGCATAAACAAAATTTTGTTTCTCTCTCAGGGTCCCTGATGTAAGTTAGATCTGAGTTTGGCAAGTGAATTATACCAAACTGTTGGAGATGATCTATTTTTTGAGTTGGCATTTGGATTTGGAAGTTGGCAAACAAGGACAATTGTCAAACCACAAATGAGGAACTGTTGGAGTTACTCTTAATCGCAATGACTGGAGACACATTATTTTGGCTGGCACATAGCGCTGTGGACGTGGAATTAACCTCATGGGGCATATGATCAGTTCAAGCAGCTACCCGAAGACGTGTACCTTATTGTGTGTTGGTTCCGTTCTCTTTCCTTTGCTGGCCTCTGATTGATCCATAGAACGTCTATTGATGGATCTATCAGAAGACGATAGCTAGGAATGATGCATCAAGCCATGCTACGACCTTTTTATACTGGCCTACAATATCTCTCTACATGCTGTAACGCAAATGTTTGCAAACCAAAGGTCTTCTACCGGCTTCCGTTGTGGCGTTCACTTCTCCTTGGAGAGTCAACACATTTACTGATAATTATGCGAGTATTTTATATCGTTTATAATTATAAACTTGAAATAATTGGATAGTAATTACAAAATTAACCATATTTAGTCCTCACGAAAAAAACTATATATTTTTTTTAAAAAAAACATATTTAGGGTGTAAGAATTATAACAAGTCATGTGTTCAACTGAAATGAAGATGTGCAGATATATCAATATTTGTAATAACTTCGAAGTTATAACCAATAAACTAAAGCAGGTCACCGGCCCGGCCGTACCATGAATGTGTCATGCAATCTGTAATAAGCCATATGGTCAACTGAAATGAAGATGTACGGAGTCAACTCGCCTTTTTCAGAGTGCCGCAATGGAACTTGCCTGTCGCCAAAATCTACTGTGGGAGCGTTTTTCTTTTTGATGACGTATGTGCGATAAATAACTGGCTAATAGATAAGACCTTTTTTAGCAGAGATAAGACCTTCGGTATGTGCCTCTGGTCGTACCTAGTTTGGCGTGGTGCTCGATCAAAACATCGTAATCGCACGGAAGATCAGTTCAAGGACAAGGCATCGTCCATCCGTACGGAACTACGTATGGACCGGGCACGAGCAGTGTTTCAAGTTGGACAAGTTACGTTGGGATCGACCAGAAGTAGGGCCTTTGCATCAAGTGTGCACACGTGCGGATATGCTTGATGTTGAGAGCGTCTCGAGACGACTCGGTGTAAGTGTAACGCCATCCATTCATCTCCGTACTCTGCAACTTCAACGAATTAAGGCACGATGCTCGCTGATGAGAAATGCATATAGACGCCGTCATCAGGCCATTGTTTGTCATCAGGCCATTGTTTATTTCTCCGGCGGCATAGATATGTAGTGCGTACGTACGTGCTCTCGTCCTCGCCCATGGCAGGTTGGTTTCTTTTTTATTTTCTGCCCGGGCCCGGTCGACCCGTCTAGTGTCGTCGTGTTGACGCGGTCTATTCTGACTCCGGCCTGATGACTCCCGGCCGTACTATATAAGCACCCCATGCCAGACCCCTGTACCATATACAATCAGCTAGCACACCACGACCAAAGATAACGAGATAACAAACTAGACGCCGACCCATATACACACCACACCACAACAGCATGTCTCCAGCTCGCCACCACCTGCGCCTCGACGTCGCGGTGCTGCTCGCTGCCGCCCTCCTGCTCTTCGCCGCCGCGCTGGCCGCCAGAGCGCATGAAGAGGAGGGGTTCAGCTACATCCCCGGCGACGAGCTTGGGCCAGAGCACTGGGGCTACATCAAGAAGGAGTGGGCGGCGTGCGGCACCGGGAGAATGCAGTCGCCCATCGACCTCTCCCACGAGCGTGTCTCGCTTGCGCGCTCCCTCGGCTACCTCGACCACTCATACCACCCCGCCGAGGCCTCCATCGTCAACCGCGGCCACGACATCATGGTACGTGGCTTAGCATTCAGGGACGACAAACTGGGGCGGGCGGCAGTTCGCCGTGAGACCGAGTGCATTTTTTTTGAGATTGCACAGAGCACTAACCGACGAACTTGATTGCAGGTGAGGTTCGAGGGCGACGCCGGGAGTCTTGTGATCAATGGCATAACGTACTACCTGAAGAATTTGCACTGGCACTGGCCTGCCGAGCACACCGTCGACGGTCACAGGTACGACCTGGAGCTGCACATGGTGCACCAGAGCTTGGCGAACGAGACGGCAGTGATCGGCATCCTCTACGAGGTTGGCCGCCACGACGACGCGTTCCTCCGCCAACTTGAGCCCTTCATTCGGCGGATCGCCAACGTGCGAGACCGGGAGGAGCGCGTCGGCTTGGTCGACCCACGACGCGCGCGAGGCAGGGCCAGCGTCTACTACCGCTACATGGGCTCGCTCACCGCGCCGCCCTGCACCGAGGGG
Organism: Hyparrhenia diplandra; assembly: GCA_015847255.1. Lineage (NCBI taxonomy): Eukaryota > Viridiplantae > Streptophyta > Magnoliopsida > Poales > Poaceae > Hyparrhenia > Hyparrhenia diplandra. The sequence goes on from JADLZK010012357.1 coordinate 18,588, forward strand.
GTCATCTGGACCATCATCAAGAGGGTAAGCTTTGCATGCATTTCCCTTTGTTTGTTTTACTTCATTCAAATACATCACACCCATCATTTGATCAACGACAAGTGTACGTAGTATCATTGAAACACACTTTGCGTTGGTTGGTTGGTCGCGTCGCGGTCATATGATCACTGTATCACTCCTATACATTCAAGATTTTTTGAGGAAATGTTTAGTACTGTTTCATTCCATCTGTTTTTCATGCGTTGTTGGATGTTTTCTGCAGGTTCAGAGCGTGTCCAAGTACCAGCTGGACCTTCTCAGGGAAGCCGTGCATGACGTAAGTCGATCAGTCTCGCCAACTGCTTATAAATTTCGACGCATCATAAGATTGCTTGTACTTGTTCTGTTTTCCTCTACCGGAATGGAAAGTAAATATGTCGATGCCATTCCACGTCCCCATTGTTCAAACGAAGTCAAATATGGCTAGAATCAAAAGCAACATGAACATAGTATGCATGCTTCTTTTGGTTTTTTTTTTCACCCTCTTGACCAAATCTCGTCTTTGCTTGTTTTCACCTGATCTAGGACATGGAGAACAATGCGAGGCCGCTTCAGAAGGCGAACAACAGGCACATCAGCATCTTCGGTCCTAAGCCCGACAAGCATTATTAGGGCCCGTTTCAAGCCTCATATTAGTGACGTGGGACATATGAGCTTGATTGACAAGGAGACACTAGTAGGACACATTTGTGAAATGATTCAGTTTGGATGAAATTTACAATCATATATTCCATAGCTTATGGTGGATATTCCATTTGTAATTCTTCCTGTTTAAATCCATTTGTTATATATGTGAGTAAATAAAAATTTTTATTCATGTCTACTTTCATTTGGTGTCAGGCATGTTCATAAAATCGTGTTATGTCCATGTTGATTTGTGAAACAATTTGACTTGAATACTAAACTTCCATTACATGAAAAACACAATAGTGATCGGTCATTGTTGAAATAGTTAGCTCCGGCAATACCTAGCAACAAATCATGTAAGATGAATCAAATATGGTAGAATAGGAGACACAAGATTTATACTGGTTATAGGGTGTGCCCTAGTCCAGTTCGGGGTGACCTAGTCCATTTGGGGATGGGGCTGCTCTTCTTATATTCGTATATTCGGTTAAGGGGGCTGTTGCTCCGAGCTATGTAGTAGATAGGGTGACAAAAATATGAGTTGGGATGCTGATCGCGAGCCTCTACGCCCCATTATATAGGCTAAGGGAGTAAGGTTTCAACGAGGGTGATCTTGGTTAACAGATTGGTTTCCTAGTTTGTTACATGCAATGCATATAGATTGATCTTATGTTGTCATAGCCTTGCATATTCTTTATATGCCTTGATCTTCAAGTCAGTGGATTCGACTAGCCTTCACGGGCCTCCTCCATCATGGCATTTGGCTTGATAGTTGGACATGGTTGAATATATAGGCGACACAGGTACCTCTAGCCCATATAACCGAAAGTCACTTATCTTCCCTTTGCATCGGCACAAATATTGATACATATTGAAAGGTATGATGGACCCAAGCGAGCGCGGGTTGAATTAGGCCAACTAAAAGCTACACTAGTTTCCTTTGCTACTCGCTCAACATAGAGAAAACCACTCTGCCACTGCTGCTCACTCTCCCTTCGGTTGACCTAGCAATGTGTCTGGCTATTTCCGAGCATACGCAACATTTTTGGATAAAACATTTAGTAGTTAGTAGGTATATAGACATGTATAATGTATTTATCTTCAAACTTGCCACTCTCTCCATCTTAAATCATCTCCAAGAGTGTTTCTAAAACTCACCCTCTAAATTATCATTTGGAGAGCTCTTTGAACAAAAAATTGTTTTCTATATTTTTTGCATCCCCACAACTTCTATGTATCTTGGTCACACTATAGAGAGAACCAACTTCACCCTCCATCTCTAGCTATAGAGAATCTACAACAAAGGATGACAATATTTAAAGACCCAATTAAAAAAGTTGTTAGAGGACATCCATTAACCAAAACCATTATTCCTATTAGTAAGGAAGGATATAAGCATGCTCTTAGAGCTCTTATCCATCCAAAAATGCAGCCCACCTAAAAAGTTTTATATATCGCACACTCAATCCCCACCGGCCACACCAGATGACATATGCTTTGGTGCGGAACAATCCATCCTACATGGCCACGTCTTCATGTGGGAGCACCATAGTCCGTAAAGCTGGATCCATCAACCCAGAGATGTGTTCAGCCGTACATTTAGCACAACAACACTTGCCACCTGTTAGATATATGGGAGGAATCCCAAGCGGGCTACAACAGGCGACCATCGTGGCGGGGGCACACCACTAGGAATCCTAGATAGGTGTATCTAGGCGATAGCTTGGATCAATTGGTTGCATATTATGCACAACACAATAGGAAACTCACCAAGAAACTTCGATCGCCCCCCTTTGCTACCCCTTGCTCTCCTCCGCCTATATGAAGGACAAAAGGAACACGAACTCGGGATCCACGTTATTCCAACTATCGCTACCCCGTAATATGACAAACAACCCCTGCAACCGAGTATGCGAATGCAAGTTCATCAACAGCGCCACTATACTAGGGTTTAGCACACGCCATGCCTTGAACTAGTATAAATCCTTGTATCTCGTGTGCTACCATCTGATTCGAACTTCGTGACTATATTGCCACACTACTGCTGGAGCAAATAATTCTAGCATTGCCCAACCACATCTGCCGACAAGTACACTGCCCACATCACGCCAGTCACACGCCGGTGGTCAGCTAGGAGGGCACACACCCACAACACAACTAGAAGGCAGAAGCCTAGGAAGATTTCAAATTCACGATTCGATTTCTTCCATGATCATCAAATTTACAGGCAAAATCTCAAATCACCTTCGGTCTTTGCTTGGGCATACCCAACTTTAAAACCTTGGGTTTGCCACTTCTCTCTCCTATCTGTCATGGAGGTGATGTTGACCACAAGCTGAAATGGCACATGCTAGCCAAGGCGATAAATGGCATATGGTAGTGGGCTACAATGCTAACAATTTTACGTAAATTCCTTTTGTGTCTTGTTGGGACATGGTCCCAACGGATGGCGGAGGTTGTCCCCGAATGCCACTAGAATTGATGATCCGCCCTGATTGTCGAATGACCTGCTCCACCCATTGGAGCCTTGGAACGAGGTCCTAGCTGGTAGCAGAGCCAGGGCTTGGTTCCCGGATGGACTAACTGCTCACGTCTCTCTCTCTCTCTCTCTCTCTCTCTCGTCAGCGGGCGGAGGTCGTCCTGGAGGGAGCAGAGCTTATCGACCTTTGCTATTCGGAAGCCACAGTCTCCGGGTGTAACACCCTCAACTTTTTAACCCAATCTTAATGTGCAATCAGAAGATTGATGGTCATGTGTAAATCAAAAAAAAAAAAAAAAAAAAACAAGCAATTTAAATCTCCATCTCATGATACAGACCAATGAACTATAGTCTAGATAAAAATTATACAAGTGACGTGCTTGACAATGTTAACAATAAAAAGAAAATACATTACAATATTATCACAGGCATATATGTATACAAGAAATCTCATGGCAAGCACCACATAAAAATAAAAACTCCTCACACAACAATACTGTGTTTAGTTTTCCTACTCAGAAATAAAGCTAATGGCGAACCATGCGCAGCTAAGCATAACTTAGCTTTTGTTTTGCCGTTAGACCCAATAATATTATTTTACATAGCTCACTGACATACCAGGACTGGCCAAAGCCACCCGACGCCTCTAGCTTTTGGGATGCATCATCCAGCCAATTACCATTTATGACATATAATTTCCCTTTGACACAATCTCACTTGTTATCACCTCTGGCCATCCATTTCAAGGCCACACCAAGGACCACAAATATGCACTACACATCTTTACACGAAGCATGGGCAGCCATGCCCGGTCGGTCCAATAGCTCAGCACACAACTGGTGCCTTGACCAGCCTTGACTTGAGCAAAATATCTAGGAGAGCTACAGGAGAGTAGTATTAGTAGAGGACTCAGGTGAAAGGGCATTGCCTCCATCGCCTCCATAGAAGTAGTCTTCACCCACCAGGAGTAGTAGTATTACAGTAGGGACTAGCATGAACAAACAGGAGGAACCTGAGAAGCAACCAGCGCCCATAGCCAAAGATCATCTGTAGAGGAGAACAACAAAGCAAGAGAGCAAGTAAACACTTTTCCTAGCAGAAATCCAAAGACACCGAACCAGTCACTGATTCCTCCTACTAGTCATCCTCATAGAATTTATTTGACACTGCCAAATCATATTGCCAAGAAGGAGAGGAGCTAGATAGGACTAGTCATGGAGGTAGAAGTCGTGGTGTGCTGCAATGGAGGAGTGAACCAGGGTTGGTGCGAGGATGGCCACAGCGGCGTTGGCGTGCTCATGAACCTGACCGAACACATCACCAAGGCAAAGGTGACTTCCAATCCCCACACAAGCACTACGTTTTACTAAGAGGGTGTACACATCATGAGCATCCCGGTCCTAAACACGTCCCCATTCCATCAGCACCACGGCACGATCTCAGCAGCACATCGTCACAAAAAAAAAGCATCCACCCAGTAGCTTGAAAAGTGGAAGGGAGAGTGTACCAGAGAGAAACTCACCTTGCTCACCTGAGCGCAGAGTGACGCCAACGACCGCGTGCACAGCACCTCTCACCTGCAAAGAGTCAGCAACCAAACAGCACGGCCGCGTCGACATCAGGCGCATGGCGGCCTAAACACGTCCCCATTCCATCAGCAGCACCGGCACGACTGGCGCCATCGACGAGCCCCATTCCCCTAGGTGAGTAGGTGAAAGGGTGGAAGGGACAGTGTACCAGGAGGCCAAATCGGACCTTGGGGAAAATCAACCACTAGTGACGCCACAATGGGGAGAATAGAATCTCACCTGCACAGAGTGAGCCCAACCGACGGCCGCGTCGATTTCAGGCGTGTGGCGGCTTTAGTTGGAAGAACATCGCGAGCACCGGGAGTGACTGGAGTCCGACGACGAGCCTTGGGAGTAGGTGAGTGCCTGGTCGGTGATTGACCTGCCTAAATACAGAGTACCAGGAAATGGGTGGGTGAAAAATGCTGGCTAGTGCAGAAGCAATGGGGAGAATAGAATTTGGTTGGTAGTGAGATTTCCCACCGATGGTGATGGATTTGAGCTGCGGGAGCTGCTTTAGTTGGAAGAACATAGAGACGTCTTATTCAAATTTTCCGAAAGAATAAAATAAACAAAACGTTATGCCTGGTCTGTTGACCTGCCTAATAAGTAACAAAAGTGGGTGCGTATTTATTGCTGGCCGGTGCGAGATTAAAGCGTTTAGGAAAGTTTTATTAGTACTAGTAAACTTTTATTTAGTACCTAAAGCTGCTCACGTAAGATCAAATAGATGTTAGGAGAGTTCATTAGATAGCTGATTATTATTATCTAATTTTACACACCTTGCAATATATACATAAGTTTAACTGATTAACGAAGCACCTTGACCGCGCCATATATCTCTATCTCTACTCTCTACCAAAAAAAAACTTCTAAAAGCCACACAACAAAAGTATTCTCTATAGTCATTATCTCTTAATCTTCTCTAAATACACCCAACAAAATGTACCTCTAAAATAATTAACTTTTCAAATGAATGGTTCAGATCCCACCAACATCAAGAGTCAAGATTGATTGCTGGGATCAATCCTCATCTACCGCCCACCCCACCATCATCATCATTCATCCACGCCCGCGACTCTTCATTACCCGAGGGCGTGCGAGGCTCGTAGTCCGAGATGCCATCGCGCGAGTCCCGTGACCAGTCTCCTTCTCCCTCCCGTGACTCTCCGGACTCAGCTGAGGGAAACCTAGCACCGGCACCTGGCGGCGCATCCGGAGGGGGCGGTGCAACCGGCGGGGTCGTGGGGCGGTGGCGCTTGCAGCAAGGTCCGCGGGCGGCGTTGGAAGTTGGAACCGGCGGGGGCGTCGAGCGGCGGCGCATCCAGCAGGTTCGGCGGGCGGCGGCGCAACCGGCGAGGTCGGCGGGAGGCGGCGCATCCTGCAGGGGCGGCGGCGAGCGGCGGCACAACCGGTGTCTGAGGCCGCACCGTCCCTGTGCCTCGAAGTAAAGCACCGAACGCGTTGCCTTCCTCCGCACTCCAATCCTCCCTGCCTAGCTCCTGCCTTCTGCCCCTCCTTCCCTTCTCGCTTAAGCAAGCAGCAGCAGCAGCAGAGCGCCGCCGCCGCCTCCATTGCCGGCGCCGCCGCCGTCCAGCTCGCCCAACGCAGCACCACCAGCCGCTCCAGCTCGCCAACAGCTCCGCCACATCACCCACTACCTCCTCAAACTGCTAGCAAACGTCGTAGAGTAAGGCCGCGGTTCGCGATTCCGACCTCGCCGGAATCCTGGCCGCCATGTCCGCCGCCGCGGAAATCCACCGTCACTGCAGAACAATCCGTCGATTCGTCGCAGCCATAGCTCCCCACACCACACCGCTCGTGCTACCTCTGCACAAAGGTTTGTTTCTAGAGACAGGAGCATTTTCATTTTCTTATTCGATTAGCTTGTCAGTATACTAATTGTTTCATTGGCAAATCATTTTCTTAATGGCCTGATTCTAATTAATTAGCTTGGAGTTGGACGCTGCTGCTTTCTGGTAGGCAATGCACCTGTTGTGATGTCGGAAATAGTTGAGTTTAGTTTAATGTTTTTGAATGCTAGCTACGGATTTAATCTTTGATAATATTTGATTATGTGAAGAAAATTGTAGCTACTGAATTCTTGAATTGGCTGTGTTCTGTAACTGCAGTAGCTTGAATTCCAAAGCCTGAATATTAGGGTGGCTACAGATTGACACCAACACTTTTAGAAGGTAAGCATTTTACTCTCCCAGGCTTTGCTATTTTTGGATGTGTTTCTTCTAAAATAGGATCACAGCTTTATGAGATGATATCAAATCAAACAAAATATTTTACTCTCCCAGGCTTTGCTATTTTTGGATGTGTTTTATCATGTGCAGAGTACATGATCTTGAAAGGATATCCCTCTGCATTCACAATATCTGTTCGACTCCATAAAGGACATCAGTGTGCTGCAATGTGGGCATACCTTTCATCTTTATGCTAAATGCATAGGGGAACTGAACCTATTGATGGGAAGGAAATATCTATCAGTGATCTTGTTATTAAGAGTCCAGTGTAATAACAGTAGCTTCCGATGGATCACATTTGTGACAGGTGTGATGCTTCTCCCTTGATCGCTCTTTGTGATTTATTTTCTTTTTGATGAGACATGATGTGTCCTAGATTGTATAGCTGGAGAACTGGCTGAGTGCACATGCTACTTCTGTCCAGCGTATTTCATAAATCACAATATCTCAGTTTTAGATTGGGATTGCAAGCATAATTTGATTGATGTCCATTTCTTATTTTTGCCTTCTATCATGAGGATCTATCCTGCGTATTTCATCTGAATACAGTGGAAACCACAATGCATGAAAAGTTCTTAAAGGATTGTTCTCTTTATTGAGTAATCAAATCATTAATCTAGCTGTACCAATATGAATGTGAATATGTGTGCATCTTAATTCTTAATGCATCTTTCCTCAAACTAATTGTGAACATTTATATTATATGCAGTTTCCACATTCATATTTTAGTGGTTCCTTTTTTGTAATATTTTTGTAATATGGTGCTGGTGGGAACTGTGCTGACACCAAATGCTCATGTGCAGGTCAGCTGTGTTGTCTTGTGGAAACTCATGGATTTAATATCTGCAGCTTCATTCGCCTGGTGGTTTTGGCGATTGGTAGTAGCATGAAGGCTGAAAACTCATGAATCGTGAAGCCATGGCATGTCTCTGCCTGAGGTATAAGTGATTTGTGGCGTAAATGTCAATGGTTAAGAGTTATCTGCAATTCTTTGCTTGGGGTGCCTGGTTCACGGTCTAAAAAACAGGTTGACCCAGGTCTTCCTCCCAGGTCAGGTGCTGCAGCGGCCATGACCCAGGTCTTCCTCCCATCCTCACCTCTAAATTTACTGTGACATCTGCTCCTGCAGGATGCTTGGTTCAGTCAACCAACAGGTTGAGCACTCTCAGTAATGGCAATGCCATTTGTAGGTTTTACAGGTACGCCAAAATAGCTTGTACTTGTAACTCTAAGTTCATTTTCCAAGTTCACGCATGCTATTTACTTGGCACACCTCTCTTTCTTTGGATTATCCATGGGTTTTTGTAAATTGCTAAAAAGATGTATAACATGAGCAGCTCTGAACTTTTGCTATATGTACTGAACTTTTGGCAACTTAGACCTCATTCATTGCTAATCCCTTATGGACAGATGCAGCGATGTGCTTGTATGCAGAATTGTTGTTAAGTGAGTAATGGCTAGCTAGCTGATTCTGTTGAGAGGAGCCGTGCTTCCACTACATTGCAATTCTGGGCAATGGCGGGAGCTGGAAAGACAAGGAAGAGAGGACAGAGGAGAGAGGGGCAAGCACAAGCAGCGCAAGAGAGGGATTTATTACAGCAAGAGAGGGATTTATTACAGAATAGTACCTCAGACACAGACAGTAGAAAGATTTTTTAGCAAATCTAAGTTATCCTGTCCGTGCCTGTAATCATTCACGTCTGTGTTGCGTTGTGCCCTTTTCCCAGTGCCTGCAGGGCCGGTGGTAATGTGTGTATCATAGAGAATGGAGGCCACGGAAAAAAATGTAAGGTTATATAGGGCATGGCACAATCTATTTGTAAAATTTTTTGTTCTTATCTCAAGATAGTTTGGGGATTATCACTGTAATAATCATTGACAAAGTATAATAGATTGGTTTAGATTTACCACATTTTTCAAATTCATAATGATACATTGTTTAACAAGATTGATTTGATGAACTCTTGTTTAATGTGTGTTACTATGCGTTAGCTTACGGGCATTACGGGATGGTATTATAGATCTCCAAAAAACACAACTTTGACCTCTTATTATTATAAAAATATTTATGAAGATGTGATATATGTATACTTTTATCAAAGTATTTTTAAGACAAATCTACTCATATAATTTTTACATTTACAAACTCAACAACTTAAAAGTTATTGATGATTTATACGATGTTTGACCCAAACCTCGTCCAAAACGACTTCTAATACCAGCCCGGATGAGTATATATATATAGGATAAGACATCCCTGCGTATATTATGCATCTATATTTATGTGGGGTCTATTTTGCTAAGCAATAATAATATTATAAATATTACAGGAAGCAAGCTAAACAATGGAAAGGCATTCAGCATTCAAAGAATATGGACAGATTTGGGTCGCTTTAAAAGACAGGCAAGTCATGTAGATGATTATATATCGATTTTTATAAAATAAACCTATTTCCAAAATACTTGCATCAAAGACTATTTTCTAAATTAAATTCAATGATGATGATGATGATGATGATGGATAACAGTTGATTGATGATGGATGATTACTCGGTGTAGAGAGAGCTCATGGAATGTGATGATGAACTTGGGTGGGTCGGGCTCCCTCTACATACGACTATTAATATATAAGGACTCACCCCTATCTCTCATTGTGTGGGCCGTATAAACCCGTGTCGACAAGTGAATCGGTTGGGCGGGCCGAGTCCGGTACCCATGAATGTTGTTATATACTCCCTATGGTATGTCCGGAGAGGGTTGGGGCGATGAAGTCCCCAATCATTTGTCGATGAAGTACTGACCAGCGCCTATATTAGCGCACGTGTGTAGATGTTGATGTATATAATATACGAAAGTGGGGAAAGTCACGGTATCTTGATCATGAGTCGCACCAAAGAAAGTGTGATGGAAAATTGGTCAAGGTAATCATGGGTAAAGTGACACAAACCTGCGCAGGGTTAAAATCATGAATTCATGTCATGTCTCCTAGTTTGGAGGCTACGGGAGCCTATAGGAGGTTCTTTCTCGCTATATGGGTGATAATAGATTTCTCAACTAATTTTCTAAAATATGAACCTTTTTGATAAATGATCTATGATGGAGGATAATATGAGAAATGGATAGGAATGCATTTCATTGATATTATATGCTTGCTGAGTACTTTTGTACTCACTCTTGTTAACTCTCCCCCCTTCAGATGAAAAGAGATATGAGATATGCCAAGCTCATGATCGAAAAGGAAGTCACAGGAGAAACACATAATTTATAGTGTAATGTGAAGAGTTACGAGTATTCTTGTTTTAGGTAATTTTTATTATATGCTTTTCCCCTTAGTTGTAACAAATTTTCATAAGGTACTAACTATTATTCTGTTGCAACACTTTGATTAGGGTCATTACTCGAAGGCGTTGGGTAATAATCCGTAAACCGACATTTTACCTTGGTAGTGAAAATGCGGGGCGTTACACCGGGCAGCCGAGTCTTAGGCTTAACATTGCTCAGCCGAGAGAGACCCCCGGTGGTAGCCCCGACCGCCGCGGCGGATCGGCAAGACCTACGCCCGGCTGAGCCAGCAGAGGTTGTCCAAGCGAAGGTCCCCAAAGGAGGAAGCCCCGACGGACCCCTTGGAGGACCGACAGAGCACGGGCCCTACAAGGCCTGCGAAGGTTCCCTCCAAGAGGAAAAACCTAGCACGACTCTCTCCGCTAGGCCGAGCCGCAAATGGGTCATGATCCCAGCCCAAAAAGGGAGACGGTTCCCACAGGACAAAGATGGATGTGCCCCCAAGAGCGTGAGGGATCCGCCCAGGCATCTCGGGGTTATTCTAGGGCCAAACTTATAAACTAGCATTTGCTCTTACCAAGGGCTATAAATAGGGGGCAATGACTCTCTTGTAAGGCGGTTGGTATTCGTCATTAATACAAGTTGTTTCACCTTGTGCGTGTCCAACACTTAACCATTTCACCAATCCACTACTCCCCCGGAGCACTGCCCGGGCGGAGCTTACAACCCCTGCTGAACCCAAAGTTCAACATGTCTTTTTTGTATTGTTCGTTGATGGCTCATTCTACTTGTGCTTGCATGTCGTCAAAACTAAGGGTATAGTTTGTTAATGAGGTTTGACCCTCTGATGCCAACTGACCTTTACAACTACCAAAATTCTTTTCCAAGCTATTTTGATATAGGCCTCTGAGGCAGACAGGCTTTCGAGCCGCCTCGGTTAATGCCTCGGTTAACTGAGTTAGGCACTATAACAGCATCTCCAACAGTTTGGTAAAATGGACTTGGCAAATCTTGGTTTTTGTCAACTTGCTAAAAAAATTGTCAAGTGCAAAAGTGGCTCATCTCCAACAGTTTTGCAAAATTGACTTGGCAAAAACAAAATTGGTGGACCCAAGCGAGGGGAGAGGTTGTGTTGCTTACCTTTGCATTTTCATCAGACGTGATAAAACGAAATGGAATGTTGTGCAAAAAAAAAAAAAGAATTGAAATGAAATGGAGTAGTCTCACAGGTTTGTGCCGGGAACGGACGGACGTGCTAGTATCATCTTCATGGCGGTGTCAGGCAAGGAGGCAGCACAAGCACAACACTTTTAAAAAAAACAAACACAAGCACAACACAAAAGCAGGCAACGCAGGTGGATGGTCACTTCGGTCAGAGCAGCTACAGCGGCCAGGCAACATCAGCACAGAGGCACAACACGGCAGCAGCGCAGGCGTTGGGCTGATGCATGGGTGGATGCGCAGCGGCTCCGTGCGCGCAAATATGCGCTCGGAAGGATGCTTTTTGGCAACTTGCTAAAAAATGGCAAGTCAATTGGCAAACTGTTGGAGGCTAGTTTTTTCTTATTTTTGTAAAAAACCAAGAATAGCAACCCAGTTTAGCAAACTGTTGGAGATGCTCTAAGAGGCCTGTCCCCAGAAATACCCCTATTTTCATATGCGAACCTCTTATAAGGCATTTGTTTGTTAATATTGCCTAGCCCACTTGGCCCAATAAATTGTCACACTATATAAACTGGAACCCTAGATCTCCCTCGCTGAGCTATTCTCACCATTTGTCGCTCTCTCCCAATCCAACTCACAGCCCGATGCCCCTTCTCCGTCTCCTCATCGCAAATCTCTCATCTTGGCGCTCCAACTCCCGGCGTCCTTCTCCCGTCCTGGCACCCCTCCAACTCCTCTCCAAAGCCGCAGCCCTTTCTCTCTCTCTCTCTCTCTCTCTCTCCGATGGCGCTCTCGTGGGGCAAAGGCGGCCGCAGTCGATCGTCGGCGCGCGGGATGGTGGACATGCTGTTTCCGGTGCTCTTGCCATCCAAAGACGCCATAGCTCCTTTCGCGCCCCACCATGGTTGTCCACCCGAGACCGAGTCGGTGCCCGTCCAGAGGAATGCGCGATGTCAGCTGTCCATCTTGCTAATGGCCCATGCCTATGGGCAGCAGCGGATAGGAACATGCCCCAGGATAGTTGAGAGTATCGTCTAGGTCCTAATCGCGCGTCTAGGGTCCGTCAAACGGCACCTTTCCACGCCGGTATGCAGGCGACCACCGCATCGACAAGTCGCTGCTCCTCGCAACGATTGATCCTGGCGAGTGACAGCGGTGCACCGTGCACCGATGTAATTGGTGTGCGGGAAATCTTGGACTTTGCAGGGAAAGACCTGCCGCACTGGGACTTACGGTTGGGAGCAGCGGATCGGTGTGTTGATGCACTTGTCGACGTTGGTGACTAGCACAAAGGGGTCCGCGAAGAGGTCTAGAACGAGGGCGTTAATACACCGAACAAAACTAAAAAGAACATACCACAGATTATTCAGTGTAACGAAGGCACGCGATAGCTGAGAAATGCATATAGACGCCATCAGGCCATTGTTTATTTCTCCGGCGGCATGTCGACATGATCGGGCGCCTGCGCGCGGCTACCTGTGTTGACGCATTCCGGCCAGTCTGACTCCGGCCTCATTCCTTGGACTGACTCTGACTCCCGTAGTGTTACTACTATATAAAGCACCCCATGCCGGGCGGACCCCTGTACCAGATCAGCTAGCACAACGACCAAAGATAACAATCTAGACCGACGTGCGCCCAACCACCGCACAGCGCAGCGCTAGCAGCCATGTCTCCAGCTCGCCACCACCTTCGCCTCGCTGTCGCGGCGCTCGTCGCTGCCACCCTCTTGCTCTGCGCCGCCGTGCCGGCCGCAAGAGCGCAGGAAACCGAGCACGAGGAGGAGTTCAGCTACATCCCCGGCGACGAGCACGGGCCGGAGCACTGGGGCCGCATCAAGAAGGAGTGGGCGGCGTGCGGCACTGGGCGAATGCAGTCGCCCATCGACCTCTCCCACGAGCGCGTCTCGCTGGTGCGCTCCCTCGGCTACCTCGACCACTCCTATCGCCCCGCCGAGGCCTCCATCGTCAACCGCGGCCACGACATCATGGTACGTTAACACCGGGCAGTTCGCAGCTTGGCAGTCCGGGAGACCGGGATCGGAGCATTAACAGTCCTTCTCACGGTTAATTAGCATATACTGTACACTGGCAGTTCGTAGCATAGCCGGAGCCGGCCGGGAGCATTAACAGTCCTTCTCAGTGTTAATTAGCATAATATACTCCGTCCATTTATCAGTAGTACCAAATTAAATTCAGGGCAAAGACTTAGCAGGTAGATAGGAAGATTACGGATGGTCTCTGACCAGCTGACCGGTGGATTTGTTTGCAGGTGAGGTTCGACGGCGACGCCGGGAGCCTTGTGATCAACAGCACGGCGTACCACCTGAAGCAGCTGCACTGTCACTCGCCCGCGGAGCACACCGTCGACGGCCGCAGGTACGACATGGAGCTGCACCTGGTGCACGAGAGCGCCGAGAAGAAGGCCGCGGTGATCGCCATCCTCTATGAGGTCGGCAGCCACGACGACGCGTTCCTCCGCCACCTTGAGCCCTTCATCCGGCGGATCACCGACGTGCGAGACCGGGAGGAGCGCGTCGGCGTGGTGGACCCGCGGCGCGCGCGGGGCAGCGCCAGCGTCTACTACCGCTACATGGGCTCCCTCACCGCGCCGCCCTGCACCGAGGGGGTCATCTGGACCATCGTCAAGAGGGTACCCTTTGCATTGGCCTTTCAGCCTTTGTTAGTTTATTATACTTCATTCATTCACATTCACATGGATCACTCATCATTTGATCAACAACTCGTGTATTTATTTGCAAACACACATGCGTTGGTTGCTTGGTTGGTTGGTCGCGTCACGACACGATCATATGATGAATGTACACATGCTTCTCTGTCGTGCACGGCGCCCATCCTGTCGGCTTTGGCATATATGGGTTGGTGAGGAAAATTTATACCGGTTCAATCTGGGTTTTGAAGCGATTTTAGCTCTTTCCTGCAGGTTCGCAGCGTGTCCAAGTACCAGATGGAGCTTCTCAGGGAAGCCGTGCACGACGTAAGTCGATCTCTCGCCAACTTGTTAATTTCCACACGCATGATAAGATTGCTCGTACTTTTGCCTCTGTTTTTCTACTGGAATGGAAAGTAGATATGTCACTGCCACTGCACGTCCCCGTTGTTCAAACTCAAACATGGCTAGAGTCTAAAGCGATATGAATCGTAGTGTACATGTGGATCATGTTGGTTTTGGTTTTTCTCGGCCTGATTAATCTCGTCTTTGCGTGTTTTACCTGCTGCAGGACATGGAGAACAATGCAAGGCCGCTTCAGGAGGCGAACAATAGACACATCAGCATCTTCCATCCTAAGCCCGATAAACATTATTAGGTCGGGTCCGTGTCCAAGCTCATATAGTGATGTGTACATATGGGCTTCACATTCAGACACCAGTAGGATGACAAGTTTGTGAAATGATTTTAGTCAGGATGAAGTTTACATATTCGATAGCTTATGGGATATTCTTTTGTCCATGTTGATGTGGAAAACAATTTGAGTTGAATATTAAATTGTCATTACATGAAAAACACAATAGTCTCGGTCACTTATCTGTCCTTCGTGTCTGGCCAAATTTTGTGCATATTGCAAAGGATTTATGACCCCAAGAAAGCACGGGTTCAATTAGTTCAACTTAAAACTAAACTAGGTTCCTTGCTTACTTGCTCAACATAGACCGACCCAAGCCCAGGTGTTGCATGAAGGCCAAGGCGATGGTGATGCTGACCCAAGCCGACATGAAGCCAAGGTGTTGCATGAAGGCCAAGGCGATCAATGGCATGGATAGTCAAGTCATGCTAACAATTATACATGAAATCCATTTTGTGACTCTTTGTGTATTGTTCATTGGTGGTTCTTTTTACTTGTGCTTATAGGTCACCAAAAGTAACGGGATAGTTTGCCAAATTGGGTTTGGCCCTTGTGACTCTTCTGATGCCAACTAACATTAATCTTTACCTCTTAATGGTTTTTGATAACTTCAATGAGATTTTTTTTTTCTAGTTGATGTCTTGTTGGCTCTCATGGTTCTTTTCATCCCTTTGATCTTTACATGGATACAGGGATGTTGTCAACATGCTCACCAAGGGGGTGTGAAACCAACGATAAGGGGAGATAGTGAAAGGTTACCTTCTGGGAAGAAAGTGAAACCCAACAAGTTGGTGTGCTTCTGATGAGTGATTGATTGACAAATGATCAAATAAATTTTGAGTGCCTTTTGGATTACATGAAGCTTTTTTTGTCTCTTATTTTTATTCTTGAGTTCTGCTCATCATTTGCCTATTATTTGGGAGCTGAGAATTTTTATTAAAACTATTGTGGTGCGTTTTTCATATCAGGTGGTCTTGTGTTTGCTTTTACTTCATTTTTAGGGCAGTTGAATGATTTTTTTTTCTTTCAAAATTTCTTCCGTGAGTTTTGGCGATGGTCAATGCACATTCATCAAGAGAGAGATTGAAAGACAGTTTTTCTAACTGACTTTAAAATGAAGAGGAGTCATTAGTCTCAATGATCATGTTGTCACTCTATCACCAAAATCACTAATAAACATTGCTAGGTGCCATTTTTCTTACACGGCGCTCAAGTGATAGAGCATCTTCATCCTCCCATTGGTACTCTTTCCCATCCTTTGCTCATCTCTTCTGCCATTCAATCATGGTTCTTGATATTTTACGATCTTGTTGTAGTGACATGTGCTAGACTGCTAGTTGTAGAGATTTTTGGATTTGGTTTTTATTTTGAGGAAACTGGAGGCCAAAAAAAAATTCCTACATACTTTTTATTGAAAAATAATCAAAAGGGATTACAAAAATCCAAATTAAATCAGAAAACAAACAAACAAAGGAAGGCAATTAAAAGAAGGCAGATTACAACGGGTTCTAGATCCATAAATCCAAAACTACAAAAAAGCCTAGCCATAGCCCTTAGGGAAAAGAATCATTCTTTTGTGAACTTTGCTTTAACCATTGAAGGATTAGGGGAGACGTCTTTGAAAATGAGATCATTTTTTGTTATCTAGAGGGACCAACACATTAAAATTATAACTATGAAGGATCTTTAATACTTTTTGTGAACTCTGCTGCTTTAACCATTGAAGAATTTAGGAGACTCCTTTGAAGATGAGATCATTTCTTTTTATCTAGAGGGACCAACACATTAAAATTATAACTACAAAGGATCTTCAATTCTTTTGTGAACTCTGCTTTAACCACTGAAGGATTAGATTAGAGGAGACTCCTTTGAAAATGAGATCATTTCTTGTTATCCAGAGGGACCAACATATTAAAATTATAACTACGAAGAAGACACGGTGTGATTGATGTCTGATACAGTCAACTATAGCAAAAATGTCACTCTGATTCTCAATTATGATTCCAAATCAAACTCTAGGATTCCTTAGCAAATTTGCAGCCTAGGAAAAGATGTTCCATTGTTTCCTCTGTTGCTTCCTGACATAAGACATATTCAAAGGAATTGTATATTCTTTCTTTTTGGAATGTTCCTAATACTTAGCCTATCTTTTAGCAACAACAAAAGAAAAACACTTTGTGTTCGGGCAGAAAGTCTTCTAGAGCCATTTGAAAACTTGTGGTATTTGTCTACTATGTCCCATTAGATATCTGTAGGCTTCTGAAGCTGAGAAAACTCCTGAAACTGAAGACGAAATATCCTGTTGATCTTTTAAAAAAATCTCTAATTGATTGTATAGGGATTGCAATTGATGAAAAACTTTAGTTGAAAGAGACAGACTGATTGTGTCAAGGGCCTGTTGAGAAAAAAAAATTGCTTATAGAAATTCCTCTATTTTTACAAATGTAATCCAATTTCACTGAGTGTTGCTTCCGGTTATCAAACCAAAGTAAGCAAGTTTTACCATTTTGGAATTGCACTAAAGAAGAATTTTTATAACAGTGCGGAGTTTGAGGATCTCCCTCCACCAAAAAGATTCTTTTGTTATGTGATTTGGGAGCCTGCCATTTGAGTAGTGTTTTTCCCACACACAAGTGAAACTCAAGGGGTGTCCTTTTTGTTGACAAATTTATCCAAATTTCTTAACAGGACAGGAGAGCTTCATTGTGCTTCTTTAAGCTTATGACTCCCAAGCCACCTTTTTCTTTATTAACACAAACCATTACCCAGGCTGCTTTTGCGGCTTTCTTTGAGTTTTTTACTCCTCTCATCTAGGTATAGCTATAAATTTGCTAAGGCTAATGAAGTCCACACACGCGCCATCAAAGTATATATCACAGGCCCCAGTTCAAGGAGCACCGATCCCTCCACAATTTGACTGTTTGATCAGTATCAGAGATGATAGAAATGCAGTGACGCCTGTACTTATCTCTTACTCGGTACAACACCATGTGTCATGCGAAGAAAAACAAAGGTCTAAAAGCAAAAGCCGCAGAAAGTGCAGATAGAACGTCTTCGCTTCCGTACTCGGTGACACACGAGACAGATACTTAAGAAATTTTTTTAGACGCCACCAACCAACTAGGCTGCTACCGCTTACTTATGCGGCGTACTTGCCCGTGCACACGCTAGCAGGTTTGAGTTTCGAAGCACCATTTGCATTTGCGCACACGGTAGTTTTTACCGACGACTTGTGCGCATTGGAACACGTAATACGCTACCTAGTTGTTTGCTGGTATGTCAACACCGTAATAGCCCGTGACAAAACAAGCTAGGTTTAGGTTTACAACGTAAAGGGTACTACGTTCTCAAAAAAACGTAAAGGGTACTACTCCGTTCAAATTTGTTAGTCGTTTTAGGATTAAATCAAATGCAATAATAATTCAGTGAATCTGAACTCATCTATATACAAATACATGCAACATTAAATGAACCTGGACTTTTTAATTTGGGTGCTAGAACGACTAACAAAATGGAACAAAGTAAGTAGCATATAGTCAACCAGGGGTGGATCCAAGAGGGAGGGTTGCCGCCTTGCCGGGGCTATAGCCCCTATAAGATTGATTTTTTATTGATCTTCATTACTTAGCCTTAAAATACCATTAATGTCTAGCTCCAGCTCTCAATCTTCATATTCAGCCTCACCTTGGTTCTAAACTTGAATCCTAGATATGCCACTGTTGTCAATAAACGGTGCGCTGCAGGACCTGCATGCCTTCACAAGAATACTAGTAGGAAGAAACGACAGGTTGATTTTAGGACCGTACTCCATGGTATCGTGTTTTCTCTCACACCAGAACAACATCAGCCACATAAACCATCAGTCCAGCACCAAATACAGTCCCACTCCACCTCATCACCCTCGGCCTTCATTCGAGTTGACAGGTTACCAAAATGGCAAAATCACGGAGTATATGAAGCCTAAAAACTTGCCCGGCCGTGCAATGCGTGCAACTGCACCTCGACGATCGAAGTCTCGGCGGCAGGGGCGGAGCTAAAGGGGGTCAGGGGTCCACCGACCCCCGTGACCCCATCGTCAGACCCACAGGATGTTAAAAAAACTATTTGTATATAAAATTATAAATGGTTTACAGATTTGTATATATAATTTTTTTGGTGCACCCCCAATGGTCAACAGCTAGCTCCGCCACTGTTCGGCGGCTTTGTAACGCCGGCCTGTACGGCGGCCATCCATCTCTCCGGCCGTACTCTGCTCGGAGATCATGGCTGCGATAAAGAAATGTGTGGCGGCTGCGGCACAAACTGCGCTGCGGCGTGCTTACGTGCTCGTCCTCCGCCGTGTGGCATATGGCAGGCAGCAGGTCATAGGCGAGGATCTGGACTCAGGGCCTGGTTACTTTGTATATGGATATTTTTTTTTTCTTGAATAATATTTGTAGTTACGCTAGACCATACACAAGGCAGGCATGCATCACATATATTGTTCAATCCAAACATGATCAAATACGGAACATATAGTCATCATGTCAAGATTATATAGATGGCCCAAAATTTATCCTGCTATATAGTATACGCTGTAATTTTTGGAGTGTATGCAAAAGATTACTCCACCACGTGTCTCTAAAATTGAACCGGAAGCCCCAGGCACGTCTCGCCGAGCAGACTAGTCCACACTGCCTCCCTGGCCCACAGCGCCCTTTCTGTTTATATATTCGGTGGCGTGGGGGTCTCTTCCCAAATCAGCTCAACGGCCAAAAACACAAACCAGCGCGCACGGAGCCGAGGAGGAGGCTACAGTGAGAAAGAAAAGCATGGGTCCATCCTCTCGCCACCTCCGCGGCCTCACCGCGCTCCTCGCGGCGCTCCTCCTGCTCCTCTCCGCCGCTGTCCCGGCCGCCAGAGGCCAGGAGGAAACCGAGCACGAGGAGGAGTTCAGCTACGTGGTCGGCGACGAGAACGGGCCGGAGCACTGGGGCAGCATCAAGGCGGAGTGGGCCAACTGCAGCGCCGGGCGGATGCAGTCCCCCATCGACCTCTCCCACGAGCGCGTCTCGCTCGTGCGCTCCCTCGGCTACCTCACCCACTCCTACCGCCCCGCTCAGGCATCCATCGTCAACCGCGGCCACGACATCATGGTATGTCCGTTTGTGATCGACAACAGCAAGCCTTAGCCGTTCGCTGCTGGTGGTAGTAGGATCATTGATGTCAGGCTGAGTGACTGATTTGTTGCAGGTCAAGTTCAATGGCGACGCCGGCAGCCTGATGATCAACGGCACGGTGTACTACCTCAAGCAGATGCACTGGCACTCGCCCACCGAGCACACCGTCGACGGCCGCAGGTACGACATGGAGCTGCACCTGGTGCACGAGAGCTCGGCGAACAAGGCGGCGGTGATCGGCATCCTCTACGAGATCGGCGACGAGGACAAGTTCCTGGAAGCGCTGGAGCCGTCCATCCACCGGATCGCCGACAGGAAGGACAGGGGAGGAGCCCGTCGGCGTGGTGGATCCGCGGCGCGCGCGGGGCAGGGCCAGCGTCTACTACCGCTACATAGGCTCTCTCACCACGCCGCCCTGCACCGAGGGGGTCATCTGGACAGTCGTCAGGAGGGTAGGATTTCTTTTCTGAATAAATTTCTTGACTGATCGATCATGCATCATTGTTAATTTGTTAGGGGTGGTCGGTCGGCATGTGGGTTGGTGAATTCATGGTGATCGATCGATTTCGCTGAGATTTTGTAGCATTTTTCTGATGCTTTTGAATGTTTTTTGAGCAGGTTCGCACCGTATCCAAACACCAGCTGGAGCTTCTCAGGGAAGCTGTGCACGACGTAAGTCCATCATCACATCGCTACTAGCTTTTTTTTTCCAAAAGTTTGACCAGCAGGATGCATCTAGCTAGATTCTAGAAGGAGCCAGGAAAGCTGGTTTTAGTTTGGTTCTCAGCATGACCAAATTTTTGTCGCGCTTGTGTTTACCTACTTTTAATTTCCAGGGCATGGAGAAGAACGCGAGGCCGGTTCAGGATGTGAACAACAGAGACATCAGCATCTTCCGCCCAAAGCCACGTAGGCACTACTAGATCCAGGCTCTCCATGGTCCGTCGGCGTAGTTCGTAGTATCTCAGTGATGCATGAGCTGAACACCCGTGGATCATTCAGACATTCAGAATAATATAGATATGAGTTAGTACATTCGATTGTTGGATGGATGGTTCAGTGTTGGGGAGAGATGTGTACTGTATATGATTGATTGCAGTTTTGTTTTGTAATTCTTTCTACCTCAACTATAGAGGCTAGAGCTAAATAAACAAGGATCGCATTCAGGCCGCTCTTGTAAAAAAAAAAGGAAAGAAAACTTGTTGATCGGCATGTGGGACTCGAGTTGATTATTGTTGAGTACGACTACTTGACACCTCAAACCTGACTGTCTAATTTAACTGGCATGGTCTTTGTAAAAACATAAAAAATTACAAGGATTTAAAAACAAATATTTGAGACCATCAACCAGCTGGATTTGTCTTGTCCCTAGAGAACAAGAAATGTTTCACGAGTACTCCTCCGTCCCTAAATGTTTATCGCTTGCGGTTCCGAGAAACAACTTTAGCTAAATATATATTTAAAAATATTAATATTTATGATACATAGCAAATATTATTGGAAAGATATTTAAATCTAGTTTTTAACAAATTTATTTAAAGATATAAATATCACATATATTTTGTATAAACAAATTTGTGGCACGAACCCAGACGGCGAGAAAATTTAGAGACGGAGGGAGTATGTCAGAACTATTGATGTTGTTGGGTAGTAATGCAAGCCAATAACTCCAACAGCACCTCCCTCTGTGTTGTTGACGAATCAACCAACAAAGAATGAGACCAACCATAAATTGAGCACAAGAGTTCTTAAAGCTTCATTTATTGATTACCCTTCTGTCCCCAGCCCTTAACCACCAATCAACTGTAGCAAAGCCAAGTACAGCATGGATGCTGGATCTGGAGCGGGACGAAGGAAACAAGGACACATGCGTGCCAAAAAAACTGCGTTCCACGACCACAGATCTGACGAACCGGCCGACCTCGCGCCATGTGCCTTGGACCAGTCAGTATAAACAATGTCCAGTTTTCTGAAAAATACAATCTCGGGTAGCGTACGGTCTTTTTGTGTTTTTTCAGACCTTGGCCAGAACGCCCATTCTCGTCCTGTATGAACGGCGAAGACAACGGCAAATGCGAGTGACCGTTGGCGAGAGAGACGACAAATGTGAGTAACCGCGGTTGGTGTGATGGGTGGTAGAAAAATGCAGTCGCGCGCGGTTGGTGCCGCCGGCCGATCCAAACGACCGCGACGAGTCTCTTCTGAATCTAAACTACGGTGATTGAGTTAAAAAGTGCAGTGGAACACCGCGTCGTCGCGAGTCTCATCTGAACTGAGAGGTGAACAAGCTCCGTACCTCTGGCCGGTGGTGCTGACGTGCTCGGCGTCGCTGACGACCGACGCCGGCCGACCCGTTTCGGCTTCCCGGTCACTTGTCAATTGTCATGTTGGACTTGTGCTGCTCTGGTGATGCGAGCAGACGACTACTAGAGGGAGGCAACCGTCAAGGGGCTCCTGCAGACGCACAAGTCTCTCTCCACGACGTGTGGAACGGCAAGGGCACAACGCGGCAGAATTGTCCGTGCTGCTGTGTGAAACACCTCCCCGCCGGTGCTCGATCACGCGGTCGCCGTTCCGGTTGCGTTAGCGGATCGGTTTTTCTTTCCGAGAACGCGCTTGGCTTGGCACGTAACGTAGCAGATCGTGAGATGTGAGTAGTTCAGCGAATCAGCGGAGGTGCACTGGAACGGTCTGTGTTCTTGGCGGCAAACTGGTTGGAGGTTTGTAGTAGACAGCAGTCGTAATTGAAAATTCCGATCCACAAAATGGTTTAAAAGGCGCGTGCTTGAAAATTCCTCGATCCACCAAAGAAATTGGAAAAGAAAGGAGTCGTCGTGATTGACATGGCCTCGGCCCCGGCACGACCGTGTGTGATAAGTCACGTATGAAGCTGCAAATATATACTTCCACGTATAAAATTTTGGGTTGTTCGTCCAATGGTTTTTGTGACCGTATGATACAAACACTGACTGATAAGAGCTGGATCAATAAGAACAAGAAGTCATAATCCTGACTCTTATTAACTGCTTCACTACGCTACCATGAGCTCAAGTTTTGGACTGTTGTTTCATCAGTACGGAAATGTTCCTTGGATTGTTTTGGTCATTGCTGAACACTACTGAATAGATTTCGCTTTTTAGGGCCTGAATTTGTTTTGTTTTTGAGTGGAACTCGTAAAAATGCCAACCAAGATCCAACTGGCATTGTCTTTGTTAAGAATAAATAAAAGGCCTAGGATTTCATCCAGCTGGAGTTCTCGTTCTGTGCAGTGCGCCAACAGCCAAGGTCCACTTTCTTAATCATATCAATCAATCAATCAATCAATCAATGTCTATCAATTAATTAAGTCTAGGAGAGCTCTTAAAAAGTTTATTTGTCTATTTCTGATTTCCCTCATGTCCACTTCTCTAAAAGTTTAAAGGTCGTATATGCAAGCCCAGCAAACCATCTTACTCATGCTATCCGGCCCATCTCCTACTTCCTAAAACCGGCCAAGCTCTGGGCGGTGAAGCTGGCCACGTCACTCACTTTTCCCAGCCGGTTCGATCGGGTGCGCTGACGGGCGCAAATCGTGCGAGCCCGGTCATTTTGCAAAAAACCCGCTAGACTTCAGCGAAACCACTTTTCAGTCCTCTTCCCTTTCTCTAGTACTCCTTTCTCTCTCTGACGCGGCGGTGCACCAGGCAGCTCAGGCGGTGGCGGCAAGACCGATGGCCACGGCGGGCGGAGTGAAGGCGATGGAGCGCCCCTCCTCCATTCCCACTGCGACTTGGACCCCCATAAAACCATAGCGCCTCCTCCTCCTGCCGCCATGAACACAGCGCCCAGAGCTTCGTCTCCGCACCACCAGCCTTCTAGGCGGGCGGGCGCCTCCTCCTCGCCTGCTCCGTCGCGCTGTCTCCGTCTCCAACACCACCCACGCCATGCTTTGGTAAGCCCCACCTGCCCACGCGCCGCCGTCTCCGCTGAATGAAATTGGTGGGGGGTGCGGGATTGTGACTGCTCTTGGGGGCGTTTTGGTTTTGTCGCAGGTGTCGGAGCTGGAGGGGACGTCACCGCCGTGGTGCTGGTGGCGCCGCCGCCGCGGCGGCGGCGGCGGCCAAGCTTTCTACTCTTTTGGACGTCGGGGCTCGACGGGATGCTCATCTACTGGGACTTTTTGCCGCGGAGGTGGTGCGGAAGCTACACTACAAAATGACACCCCCTTTTGCAACGCATATATACGGCGTTGCTAGAAGACCATATATATGTTGGCGGGGGTCTATACCAACGCTTCCAATATGCGTTGCCTAAAGTGGCGTTGCAAGGATCTACTGCAACACTTATTTATGTGTTGGTAACCCGCACTAATAACCGTTGCAATGTTGCAACGCATAATGATTAGCCATGGCAACACTTATATGTGTTGGTACAAACCATGAGCGAATGACTTTTGGCAATTGTTGCAACATATATTGAGTTTGTTGCAACACTTTATATGTTGCAAGAAATAAAATTTTCAGCCATGAATATAATAATTACTTATTTTGAGTCAAATATAAAGATATTGCCTTTAATGAGAATTGCAAGACCATACCATACACACAAAATTCACAACCATCTGGTATAAAGAATATGTCGTTTACAATGAGTATCATCCACAAAATTCATGACACAATTTAGACTATACAAGTTCTTATGGGAATAAAATATATATCATAACGAGATCCCTCTTAGAGTTGCAGCAGCCCTCCTCTTGTACCACTTAAACTACAAGTAAAATGGACAGTTCATATCCTTGATATCCTTGTTGACAAACCGCGGATGTTGATTGGTAGCAGTAGCAAGTCTGCAACACAATTCTTTAGCAATATTAGGCTATAATAACAGGTAGTCAATCCAAAAGTCTCAACTAATTTCACTAATAGGGCGAATCATATATAGCATCAAATAAAATAATTTTTTATGGCACAAAGAGAAAAATCCAAATAGCTCCTACCTTATTGAATTTGCATGTCACCTCGTCATACAATAGTCTAAAGTGATGTGACTAGACAATATACTACTGTGCTTTGTAGAGTTAGATTATATCAACCTCAGCACATTGGAGTCATATTGCAATTTCTTTTTAACTATTTTGACTTCGGCAAACCTGCACACAAGAAAATAATTCAGAAGATTTACAGAGAACGTTTAGAGTATTCATATGTATGTACTGTTTAATCAAGAAACATACAAAAAAATAGACGAGAAAGCCTGGTATCGACTGAGTCTATAATCATCTGACAGGACATCAGAAATAATTTAGTAAATACGAGTGCTGTTAAATAAAAATTGAACTGTCTGTCAGTACTGAGCACATGAAACAAGTGTTTTGATTATCTGTAGTGAGAAATTTTAGTCATTTCAGGTCCGTCCTAGCTAGAATAAGATAGATTCAATTACGACCAGACAAATACATTTAATTCAGTTAGGCAATTCAGCAAACCTATGGCATGCAAAATAAATAGACAAGTAAACCACAACTCCGATGGGTACAACTACCAGGAAATAAATTGTGCAAGATAAAATTTTTAATTTGAGCAGAAGAGGGGTAGGAAGGGGATGAACTCACCCGGATCTATAACTCCAAAACCGCAGCCACAATAATGGCCAAGGTAGGACAATCTTTCAGCGCCTGTTGCAACTAGGTTGGACTTGATGATGCACTCACTGGCCGCCATCGAGACAGATCAATGGTGGCAGTTCATGGTCGCACCCATTGGGAACTCCCTCCAGATCGCAAGTCCTGGTGCTCGCCTATGCTTCATGCCTCCGCTGCTAGAAACCTAGTATCAGTTTCCCTGAAACAATTGTGGCTGGGAGGAAGGATTAGGATACGTACCTGTAGCCGCCAGGGCCAATGGCTCATCTGCTTAGATCGGATCGGGAAATTTAATAATGTGGAAGGGAGTTACTGCGTGCTCCGTAATTCTGTATATACGAAGTCAAGGCGAGGCGGGTGGGAAAACTAAATTACGTGGGGGATGGGTGTGGGTGGCCCCGCGCGCGGCAAATGGAATTACTGTGAATCCGTATATTTGGCACGCATAAATCATATGTTGTAGCCTATGCGTTGGGAAAGAGGGGTTTGTGTTGTAGTGCTAGGTCTAGGTTGGGCTCCCATCCAGTCAATGGAGCATGATAAGCTCAACCTGCTGCTTCCTCAATTTTTTGTTGCTCTGGTTATTCTTTATGTTGAGCTGAGAAAAATTGAGATTAAATGTGCCAAAGTGCATGCTTGTGATTTGTTGAAATTTTCCACATAATTAATATTGGTATCTAATTTACTTTAAATGGACAGTTATGCTACAACTAGTAAGTTGAATATCCATAAAATTGCCAATGGTCTTGGTATTTGAATCTAATATAGTATAAGTTTCCCATTAGAAAGTACAGAATTCCATTGAAAATTTGTTAATGTTGATTACCTTTTTAGGGCTTGTTCGGTTGTGCCAACCGGATTCAATCCGGTTCCTTTAAAAAATTTGTGTACGGTCAGCCTACTTGAGGGTCATGCGGAGGTTAGATGCAACATAAATCCCCCTCACTTCACCTGGAATCAAGCCAGACCACTAGACTGGTGGAACGAATCCTTGCGGATTCTACGTGCAGCTGAACATGCGGAGGCTACGAGCAGCGGAAGAAATCTCGCGGAGGCACCCTGCACCTTAGCCACCTCAGTCATCTCTCCGCTTGTAGCTGTGGGTGGATTCGTTCCGCAGGAATGGATCCCTTATACAACCGAACAAGCCCTTAGTGTTCCAAACTTACATCCCTGAACTATTATCTCTGATCGAAATAAACACGTAAACCAGAGAAGATCATTGCTAGTAGTTCTGGAGAATTCTTGAGCAAGATAAAGGAAGATAAAGCTCCATATATGGAACATACCAACGAAAGATTACAAGCCTGATAACGATTTTGGATGGACGGCGTGTCCTGAAATTAGGAAGATATAGGTGCTATAGGTCAACCGATCACTTTATATATGACTAAAAAGTTTTACAACTATCCCATTCGTGAGGTTGTGGTAATATGCATTGGCTACAATACCATCTTGCACAGGGATAAGAAAGTCCGATCCTGAAGGCATTGCAGGCAACAGCGCTGAGCCGCTGACGGATAAAGTAGCCTAACTTTTGCGAGTGATGCCCTGGATATACACGGTGCCGCACCGGGCAAACCATACGAACTCTACGTCATCTGTTTCTCCAATCCTACAGCGGCTTGGCCACGAGCCGGAGGGGGCACCTGCCTGGGCGTGGTCAGCCCGGGCGCGTCCGACATGTCGAGGTCCCCGGCGCCGCGCCGCCCGGCATCGCCCAGTCGAACAGGCGCACCAGGTTCGCCAGCGCGAGCTCCACGGTGGCCAGCCCGAAGTGCATCCCGGGGCAGACCCGGCGGCCGGCGCCGAACGGGACGAACTGGAAGTGCGCGCCCCGGAAGTCCACCTCGCTCTCGCTACCCAAGAACCTCTCGGGGCGGAAGTCGTCAGGCGCGGTCCACGACGCCGGGTCGCGGCCCACGGCCCAGGCGTTGACGAACACGCGGGTGCCCCGGGCCACGTGGAAGCCCAGCACGGTGGTGTCGCGCATGCACTCGCGGGGCAGGAGCAGCGGCACGGGCGGGTGCAGACGCAGGGTCTCCTTCACCACGGCCCGCAGGTACGGCGTCGTCGCGTTCTTGCCGCTGCCGGCCGCGCGGAGTTCGCTCTTGAGCCGCTCCATGGCCGTGGGGTTCCTTACCAGCTCCGACATGGCCCACTCCAGCGTGATGAAGGACGTCTCGGTCCCGGCCGCGAACATGTCCGCCAGCAGCGACTTGATAGCGTCCCTGCTGAGCTCGAACCCGTCGTCCTGCTTCTCGTCCGCCTGCAGCGCCAGCAGCACGTCCACGAAATCCTCCTCCTCCTCGCCGCCTTCGCCGTCTACACGGCGCCGGGATTCGTGCTCCTGGATCACCTTCTCCAGCAGCTCGTCCCACCGCTTGAAGTTCCGCCACGCCCTCGCGCCGGCGCCGGACAGCGCGTCCGCCCACGCCAGCGACGGGAAGTAGTCCCCGACGCAGAAACCGCCCAGCAGCGCCGTGTTCTCCTCGATCAGCGCCCGGAACACCTCGCTCCTCCGCGCCTCCTCCTCCCGGGACATCCCCGCCCGGTGCCGGACACCGCCCGGCAGATGACGCCGTTCGCGAAGCCGTACAGCGCCTTGCTCAAGTCCACCACGCCGCCCACAGACGCCGCGTGCTCCCTGATGGTCCGCACCAGCGCGGCGACCTCCCGCTGCCGCATGCCGTGGAAGCTATGCGACCGCGAGGCGCTGAGGACGCGTGCGGAGCAGAGGCGGCGCACGTGCCGCCAGTGCTCGCCGTGGGGCGCGAACACGAGGTCCTGGAACCCGTACGTCAGGATCTCGGCCGTGCGGAAGTAAGGCCGCGTGCCGAAGGCGCCGTCGTGCTCTCGCATCAGCGCCGCGGCGGCGGCCGGGGAGGACGCCACCAGCGCGGGTACCTGGCCCAGGCGGAGCCGCATGAGGTCGGGCGCGCCGTGCGTCGCGGCGAGTGTGCGCAGGGCACGGTGGGGAGAGCTCCCACCTGGTGTAGGTTTCCGATCAGAGGCAAGCCACGGGGAGATGGAGGGAGGCGACGTGCGTTCCGGCCGGCGGCATAGACCTTGGTTAGGTACAAGAAGCCAAGGAGGAAAGGGACCAGGAGAAGCAGGGAAGGGAGCTCCATGGGCATCGGCCTGTTCCAAGAACGCTTCACCCTGGCACTGAGCTCTGTACAAGCTGAATCGAAGACGATCAGTGAGCTGAGAACAGATCCTTTGTACAAGATTTTTTTTAAAAAGATAACATCATTAGAATATTTCCATTTAAAAACAATTTTGACATCAT
This sequence comes from Hyparrhenia diplandra, assembly GCA_015847255.1. Lineage (NCBI taxonomy): Eukaryota > Viridiplantae > Streptophyta > Magnoliopsida > Poales > Poaceae > Hyparrhenia > Hyparrhenia diplandra. The sequence continues at coordinate 47,437 of JADLZK010012357.1, forward strand.
TTTTGTTCTATCTTTGCATATTTATTTATTTATTGGGTATTTGTCGAGGTGCAGCATAAACAAATAAATAAAACTGAAACTGCTGTTGGACTGGACAAGAGGGGTTGAGTGAAGACTTTGCTGACCAATCTGATGGCTCCAGTCTCCAGCTCCAGCTGAATATGAAAGTGGGACATCGCTGTCGTTTTGGATGGTTTTTTTTTAAGGACGGCAAAAGCTTTGTCGTTTTGGACTGTGATCTTGCGTTTTGCACAATCTAAATGTTGTCTTCGTTTTCCATTTATACTGAAAATAAAAACGCAAATTGTACAAAAATGGGCAATTCTATTGTTTGACACGATACGGCACCTGACACCACAACCGACTAATTCAACAATATGCCAAATTTGACACCTGACGCCACAACCGAATAATTCGAAAAATATGCCGAATTTGGCACCTGACGCTACAACCGTCTAATAATTTGACAATATGCAGAATTTTGCTCCAACTATACGGGTTGTTTCATCTCCTTGCCCTTATCGTTTAATGGCAAAGCAATGAAGAATGAAACAGCCCATATTGTCAAAGTGTTCAGATAAAACTGGTTTATGGTAATGTCATGATGTGCTTGTTCAATTCTTTCAGTATTCTGAGAGTTGCGTTGAAAAGAATACAGCAATTCAAGATATAAATAACCTATATGGCTCACCGCGATATACATATAACCCAAATTTTGGATTCTTGGTCATATTGGTGATCTTACCCTGATATGTATAACCGATATATAATCATCAAAATTCTGTACCAATGCCTCAGAAATTACAAGGGGAGAGCCAAGCTGTTACCTTTTGAATCTTACAGTTAAAACCTACGATGTGTATTCCCTTTCCCATGTATGTATAGGACTGACGGCAGCTGGGTATGCCTTGAAGCGAAATGATTTCAGTGACATCATGACGAACGAAATGAATCTGTAGCCCTTGGCGACCTGAGCAGAATACCATCGGCAGCAGATCTCAGAGGAATTCTTCAGCTGCATAGCCATCCTCATCCGCATGTTTAGGAAGCCGAATCGGTAGATTTGGTGGGAGACCTGTGATGCGATCTGGTGAGACATTATGAACATGACCAATTACAGGTCAGAAGAAATGTAAATGCAGACATACCATCCACCATATCCTTTGTCTTGTGAAGAAGAAAAGTCCCAGAAAGGGTTGTAACGAAGCCACACACCTCTGTTACTATTTGCGTTGTATTTTGACGGTCCAGTTCTGCATGCAAACAGAGTACATATTAAAACAGCACCAAAGCATTGTGAAGGGGATTCACTGGTGCACTATGACGGTTAATCTTATGTAACCATGTTTCCTATTAGAGAACGTATCCAGCACACCAACTTTGTATGCAACCATGCACACTAGCGATCTGGGCGCTTGATTCTCCAACCAAAGGCCAAGAAGCGAGGACAGCTATTTTTACAAAAACACGCCCGCACGCGCTAGGATTTTTTGCAAAATCCCCCCTGCGCGTCCTATTGCCAGGATCATATGGGCCACATTGGCCACATATATGGGGGCATCTGATATCCCTTCATCCTTGAACAGGTGTGGGTTTGGTGTGAAAAATGGACCCCAAATGGCAAGCAATTCCATGCCATGAGCATGGCTGCCATCTCCTGGGCTATTTGGAAGAAACGCAATGACATTTGTTTTGAAGGAAAAATAAGTTTCATAACCCACTGGAAATTATTAGCCATGCATGTGCGCTGAGTTTTTGGGCAGGTTTACTGAAAGACGGAGATAAGGAGTTGTGGTCTCAAGCTGTTGAGGCCACTCTACAATTCGTTGTCAACCTGCTGAGCCAGGACCGCCAAGCTCAAGTGCAGTTGAGGAACGGATATGAAGACGAAGGCGTTGGTGAACTAGAGCAGGATTTGATCCCTGTAGTGGTTAAGTTGGATGTCTTTTTGCTTATCGTTGTGGTGAACTGTAGGTGTCCGGGGTTAACATGTCCCCCGCGTTTGTTCTGTCGTTCTCGTTCATGTAGTTGTTGTGCGAACTGTCTAAACCTATGTTGTATTTCCGTTTGAATGAATGGAAATGGGGAAGCCCTTGATAAAAAAAAAAAAAATCTATGTAGTGTCATGCTTAATTCGGCTGATACTCAAGGCTAAGGAAGGAGAGCTAGTAAGACGCTGCCGAGTGACAGTAGTAGAGGGGCCTAGACTCTTGGTAGTGTCACTACCACAAAATGGAATGGCCTTAAGGGTCACCAATTTCCTTGAGTGGCAAGATTAAACCCTCAAGGAATATATGTTACCTTGGCGATTGTTAAAAAACCCCCCCAAGGAAATGTATATTCCTTGAGTGTAATTTCGTTGAGCGTAGCCGTCATGATTTACTTCTTAGCGGTTTTGGGGCTTTCCTTAAGGGTCGAAAACCCTCAACGGCATTCAGTCTTGTGATAGTCGGTGCAAAGTGCATGTGCAACGATTGTGCAGGCCGGAGAGGTTGTGGCAATAGTGCAAGCGGCAGCTAACAGAGTCATGGTAATGGATGAAGATCCAAATCCGTGTCGAAAAATCCCATTAAAATCCAAATGAAAAATTCCAAACCAGTACTACAAAAAAAAAAAAAATGACTAATGTATAATTCAAGTTTAACCAATATGTCCAATAATAACAAAACTATTACAACTGTGTGTTGGCACTACGTCAAAAATTAAATCTAAAGTATTTGCCTCAATCCACATGTGCTAAAGTTGGTTGGAGTGTATTTAAATTAAGTTTCACTCCTGTACACTTCAACACTTGTGGTTCTTTTTCTAACAAAGCACTTGTGGTTGGGGGGTAGATATATATACATCCAAACATGACCATAAGGTTTTAGAGAAATAAATAATCTTTGCTAGAGATAACTCAATATGATTGTTTTTTGCTATTTGTAGATATTAGTGTGACTAGATATACATACATATATAGGATGACACGCATTAAAAAGCCAAACTTAGAATTTAAAATAGGATGTTCATACCTTGAAATATGAGCAAAATGGACTGAAATAATTTGATGGCGATGCACATTATGATTGCTTGCTACTTTGTGTGTAGAATATAAATAGATCCTAGTTAAAAGTCAAACTATAAAATTAAAATCATGTGTCCAAACCTTACCGTGTGTACAGTAATTATTAATTGTGGGTGTCTGTCGCGCCAAATGCTCCTGACCAGCCCAACCAACACCTCCGAACTTTTATCTAGGTGTCCAACTTTTTTTACTCGAGCAATAGACAGACTACTGTCCACTGCTCCTTCCTCCCCCACGTGCCACTCGAATGGTGTCAATCCCCACCTACCCACCCGTTCTCACCTCTTTCCTCGGAAGATCCGCCATAGCCCATGCTTCTCCCCTCTTCTCCTCCCTATTCCTTGGTAGATCCATCGTCGCGATGTGCCCCATGGGCTAGTTTCCATGTGACTCGCGCCACAGCAAGCCCCGCGCCCTGCCTCCTTGCTCGTGCTCTCCGTGTTGTTGCTGGTCCTCTCCCTCCATACTGCGACATCCCTGCCGACATCTGTAATAGAGAGACATCCTTACACAAGCAAGCCATCGGCATGCTGCATCTGGGACAGAGAAGTACTCTCCTGCTGACGGCCATGATCAATTATGTTGCTTGGTTGGAACTAGACTCATGAGATTCATGAGCGTACACATAGTGAGTGCGGGAGTTGGAGGGGCCACCGACCACTGCCAGATGGCATTCAGTCGTTCGCACCTGCCCGATCTATTGTCACCATGACACCATGACCAGTCAATAGTAATAGAGAGCCGTATAGACTCTTCTTGCCTTGGAGATGTGTCCTAACATGTACCCATGCGACCAAGAACGAGAAATTAACCTCACAAGGACATGATACCAAGGACCACTTTGAAGGGAAGGGTCAGCAATGACCGGTTGTGATCCAATGCAACAATCCAACATTGAACATTGGACCATGGAATGGAGCACGTACTTACGAACACTTGTTCAAGTTGACAAGCTACCAAATGTGCTTACAGCCCGTGCAAAATAAATTAAGTCTGCAGAACGTGCCGTGCATGGCTGCATGTGCATCTCTACAATACAAGGACTCCGTGCAACACACGGACAGTATGCCTGCTCTCCTATCCGTGTACGTACCCCTGCGACCACAATACACATTCATGGAATGTTGACTTCATATTGGCATGTGTACTTTGCTCGTCCTTGGCCGTGGCAACTTTTTCTTTGACGTGTTCACCGGCCTCTCCTGCCGGCGGCGGAAAGAGTTCGCCTAGTTCCTCCCGGCTGAACTGGTTACGTTGTCTCTCTGTGCATGTACATACAAGGTTTTTGCACCGCCTAGTGGTAGCTTCTTGTCGGTAGTCAGAAAACATATCCGTAGAACCTATTCCTTTTTGCCTTTTGTTTTTGGAAACATGGTTTAACTTTTGGTCTCTCTAACAGGACTTACATAACAGTTACAAATGAAATGGAGAAAAAGAGAAGAATCAGATCTAGTATAAACAACATGGAAACGGAGATGGGGACGAAAGGTGGGGCTAAATGGGCTGGAGTTAGAGATTAATGATGATTCGAGGCCAAGCAAGCAGATCCCTGTATACAACACTCAAAACCACCAATCCACCTATGCTCCTATCCAAATTTGCTTAAGCGACGGAGATTATTGAACCGAGGGAGTATCACAGAGAAAATGTTGATGCGGTTGCTTTTGTTTTTCTTGCGCTAAAATCAAGATAATCTAAGTTCATAAAATTCCGTTAGAGAGTCTAAGCTAGTGAAAAACAGAACTAAAGTACACCTTACATCAGCTAGCAGGTAAAAGAGACTAAGAGAGAGGCCCTAAATTCTAACAGAACACAATTTTTCTACCTAAACAGGAAACCGGAAACCTCATGAGGAAAACACCAACTGAAAGAGGCTAAAAATGAAGAGCGGCGGCCGGCCGGCCGGCGCTATAGATTTCCATGCGGCCCGCGGCCCGACAGCCTACCCCGAAGCACGAGGATTTGGCCCGCCGAAGCACAGCCCAGCCCGGCCCGGCCCGCACGAGGAGCCAAGACGTGCTTGGGCCGACCGAGCACGGCCGAGCATGGCCCGCCCGGCATGTTAAGAAAGGGGAGGCCCGATGACGAATATACTGGTGATAATATTGTACATATTTGATATATTAGTCCCGATATTTTTATAATTAGTATAATATTGTACAAATATACTGCAATCGTGTAAAATTGACATGTTTTTAGTGTTGTTCAAAAATTAGCCCGTGGACCGGCACGACATGGCACGACACGATTTGGCCCGTGGGGACGGGTATGAGCTCGAGGTCGCACGGAGCCCGGTGCAGCCTGGCCCGTGGGGGCACGACGCGTGCCTCGGCGGCACGGCACAGCCCGGCACCAAGACGGCACAGTGCCGGGCGGCACGGTTGGAAATCTATAACAATCTATAACCGTCGCTGACTTGAGCTCTGACCCTCAGCGTAATTTCTTCGTCCAACTTTGCAGCCGTGGATGGAGCACTCAGTAGTTGCATTGCATGCATGCATTGACAAGTTACCGAGCCGTGCACGCTCCAATGGATCGACCATATGCACGATCAATCAATGCTAGTACTCCCTCCGTCCCAAAATAAACAACGTTTTGGGTTTTCGTGCCACAAGTTTGACTCGATTTATAGAAAATATGTAGAAGATTTAAATCTCCAAATAAATTTGTTAAAAAACTAGATCAAAAGATTTTTCAATGATACTAATTATGTAATATAAATATTAATCCTATTTTAATATATAATTGTCGATAGATGTTTATCAGAAAGCGAAAACATCATTTATTTTGGAACGGAGGAGTAGCTACTAGGCCATGCATGCATGCATGCACATCTCTCTACCATGACTCTGTGCAACAGCCGTACCTGAGACGGAGGTCGGGTTTGGGAGGGCTCCATGGAGCAGATTATCAGGGTGAATCACTCTCTGATTCTGTGAGGTGATTTTCAATGGAGCGGATTATCAGGGCAGCGACACATATTTTTCAACGAGAAAATTATTCTCTTCTATGAAATTTCTAAAATAAACTAAAAGGCTGAGAGCTAAAAAAAAATAGCTTCTCCTGATCCTGTGAAGTGATCCTCCATTTTGATTTTTGAGAGTTTATGCTAAACACTTTACTAGAGAATCAGATAGCATAGCTCTGCCAAACAGACCCAATATATGCGGACAGATGGTGGGAATATATCCTTTGGGTGGTATATACATCTTTTTCCTTGCTTTTTTTTCTTTGAACGCCAAGAGAACTTTGACATGAAATAAGAGTTATAAAAAAAGAATTTTAGTTGGCTTAGGTCAGTCTCAATGGAGCTTTTTATCTCCCGATTTTTAAGATGTGAAATTTTGACATGAAATAGGCGTCTCCCTCAATGTACAGTTTCATTGCACAGTTTCATAGACTCGCGGGTCCCACGACCTCTCTCTTCCCTCTCATCTTTCCTGGCGTTGCTCCACGGTGAAACGTTATTTCTATCTCAATTAGGATTTCACATTGTTTCCAACATCTGGGAAACAACGCTCAGAAGTTTCACCATAGTGAAAAATTTTCCTTCTTTCTCCTCACAGTTTCTGCCAAAGGGGTCCTAGCCTAATGGTTAGGATTCTCGAGCGGCACTCCACAGGTCCTGAGTTCAACTCCCCGTGGGAGCGAATTTCAAGTTGTGGTTAAAAAAATCCCTCGTCAGTCCCGTGTGCCAAAGCACTAGTTAAGAGCCGGCCCGGGTCTCGTTGGGATCGAGCTGTGGGCTCTGGTCGGTATACCGGCGTAGGGGTTACGGTGTGTTCCGGCCCCGGTCATCTCCGAATGATTGAGGATCATAGGTCCCATAGGCTAAAAAGGGCTCCTACCGTAAGGGCGGGACTGGGGTTTGGAGATTTTCTCGGTCGGGAACCGAGGTCTTTTTAAAAAAAAATAATGCTGGTGAGGCGGTCTTTCCCACCCGTCCAAGTTTTTTTTTTTTCCACACAGTTTCTGCGGGTGCCTTCAACAACATGAAGAGACACCGTTCTCGTTGTTGTGCCATGGAGTTCTAAAGCCAACGTGTACGCTGAAGCAATACGCCACCCTGGAGCTGGAGTACTGGGGAAGCCTTTATTGTAAGCTGGTATTCCCCGTCATTTTGTATTGGTTACTTGTTGCTTTATAAAAAGCAGGGTTTACCTTTTTTAGATAAAGAAAAGCAGGGTTTACCTCTACCATAGATTTACGGAAAAACAAATATGGACAGCAACGTAGACTCGAGCCTAAAGGAACGTATACTACCTCCAGTAGCGTGGATACGTGCTCGTCCTCTACTGCGGCAGCAGGTTTGTTTGACGAGAGATCACCAGCATTATCTCCGTCCTGATCGATTCCTCCAGGAAAAGAGTTCAGCTCCTCCATACCACCTCGTTCGTGTGTGTACATATACCCTACCATGCCGACCTCCCTACCCATTCCAAATCCACAACGACTACAGAAACAAGCGGCGCACAAAGGACAGTAGCCATGAGTCCAGCTCGCCACGCCGCCGTCGGGACGCTCCTGGCCGCGGCGATCATGCTCTCCACCTCCGTCCCAGGCGCCAGAGCGCAATCAGAAACAGGTGATTTGTTCGATCTCGTATGCACGCCGCGTCTTGCATCGTCCATGTGCTGCACGCCTGCACCTGTCCATGTATGTATCTGACTGGAGGGAGGTTGCATTTTGTTGGTTGCAGGGCAAGAAGAAGAGGGGTTCAGCTACATCCCGGGCGCGACTAATGGTCCGGAAAAACTGGGGCAAGATCAAGGAGGCGTGGGCCAACTGCAGCGTGGGGCGGATGCAGTCCCCGATCGACCTCTCCGACCCCAAGCTGGTGCAATCCCTTGGCTACCTCAAAACCTCCTATCGCCCCGCCGACGCCACCATCGTCAACAGCGGCCACGACGTCATGGTACGTGATGACCAGACCTGCTGCTGAGATCGGGATGACGGCATGACGCCGATCTATTTGATGAGACTGGGGGCCGTTGATGACGCCGGCTGCTGTGCATGCAGGTGAGCTTCGAGGGCGACGCCGGGAGCCTGGTGATCAACGGCACGACGTACTACCTGAAGCAGCTGCACTGGCACACGCCCAGCGAGCACACCATCGACGGTCGCAGGTACGACATGGAGCTGCACCTGGTGCACCAGAGCTCGGCGAACAAGATTGCGGTGATCGGCATCCTCTACGAGATCGGCGCCAAGAAAGACCAGTTCCTGCACAAGCTAGAGCCCTATATCAGGCGCGTCCAGAACACGAAGGACCAGCCGGTGCCCGTCGGCATGGTGGACCCCAACGGTGCGCGTGGCAACGGCAGCGCCTACTACCGCTACATGGGCTCGCTCACCACGCCGCCCTGCACCGAGGGGGTCGTCTGGACCGTCGTCAAAAAGGTATGCTCTGGCCTCTGGCTCTTGTTTGCTTCAACGCCGGCCGGCCGGGGTGGCGTCGTTGGCGAGGAGAAAGCTAGGTAGCTGTTACTGGCGTTTCCTCAAGCTAAGCTTTCCAAGCGCATGCATGCTTTGTGTGCAGATTAGCTCCGTGGCCGAGTACCAGGTGAAGCTTCTCAGGGATGCCTTGCAAGACGTAAGAGTCCATCTCCATAACTAATTTCCACACGCCTCCTAGTGCTTATGACCAAAAGTCCGTATGAACGGACGCTGGTTTAAATTTGGCTTATTAAACTCCCATTGTTGCGTGTTGCAGGGCAATACGATGAACGCGAGGCCGCTCCAGGAGGTGAACAACAGAGACATCAGCATCTTCCGCCCCAAGCCCTATGATTTTTACTACTGATGCATCGGCTGATCAACGCAGCTGAGACCATATATCACATTTTTATACCGTATTATAACAGCAACGATCTATGTATCTTGTAATTCTCTATGATGTTTGTGTGCACTTGTTTTATGGAATAATCGAATATCAAATAAATAAATAAATGAAAGGTATGGTAGTACTTTTGTTTACTTACAACGAGGTAACATCTAAATGAAATTTGAGCTATTTATTTTTTAGATTTTTAATTAGTTAATTAATTAAGGAGAAGGGAAAAGAAATATTCTCAAATCCTTTCATCATGCACGAGAGACAGAAATGGGCTGTGGGCACCAGGCCCTTGTTCCTGTGCAACCCTTCCTTTCTCTGTGCGTGAGGACCAGGGGCGGCGAGCAAGAGATTTCGAACGACTCACAGCACAGTGTACGAAAACGATTGATAGCTAGCTGCCACGCTAACTGAGTGTCACGAAATTAGACTATCAATCATTATTACAAGGGTAATTTGACATAATCTTTGAAGAATCAGAGAGTTTAGACGGGGATAGCAAGGATCTGAGGCACGGTTAAAGGAAAAAGTCTACATCACCCCCTCTCAACTATGGGTGGTAGACTACATAATCCCCCCCAAACTTTTTGAAATGGTCTATATCACCCCTCCGAACTTTTAAAACCCGGTCAAATTACCCCTAAAAAAGCAGTTTTGAAAATCATAGTAAATCACAGAAAAATCGTAAAATGAAAAATCAAATTGTGTTAGACTCTAAATGAGTAGATCTACACAATGAACATATAATATGGTATGCTTTAGTACTTTTTTTACAGCTATGAGGAAAAACAGAAATTTAAAGCTGCAGCAAAAAAAATTGAACTAATGCATACCATATTATATGTTCATTGTGTAGATCTACTCATTCGAGTCTAACACAATTTGATTTTTCATTTTACGATTTTTTTCTGTTATTTACTATGATTTTTCAAAACTGCTTTAGGGGATAATTTGATCGGTTTTTGAAAGTTTAGGGGTGATATAGACCGTTTCAAAGTTTGGGGAATTATGTAGTCTACCACCCATAGTTGAGGGGGTGATGTAGACTTTTTTCCGAACAGCAAATGGGTTCTTGGCAGGCCGGAAGGTAGAAGACAGGTTCCGAGTTCAGGTTCTATTCAATTCTTCTTCCCGATGTGTCTTGCATCATTATTCTCTTGCCCCTATCCTGACGGAAGCCCATCTCGTATCCCAGCTGAAAACCCATGATCCATCGGCCCAGTTACTGACACATTCCCCTTCGCTTAAACACGGCTTGCCCTCAAGCCGGTACATTGAGCTGAGATGTCTTCGAACGTCAACTTGCAATGGCAGAGTAGTGATGTGTAGCTCTACAACCTGCTGAAGATGATTACTCGCCCACCTGCAGTATTGGTGGCATGGATGGAAATGCAGCTTAGATCAGCCAAAACACGACTCCAGGAGTAGTTGTATTTTGATCTTAGATAAAAAATATTGTGTGGCCATAATTTTTCTGCTACAGTTAGGACAGGTCCATTAACAATCACATCAGCACCAAGCACTTCAAGCCGGTCCCTAATAATGTCCACCAATGGATGCATCCATGTAGGAGTGGTACTAACAGGTTGCATCAATATAGCATCACACTAGAAAATCCAAACTGAAGTACAAAGAGATATCCATGGTACAACCCACTCTCTACTCAGCAAATCAGCCAACAATTCCACACATTGTTCATTCTCTGAAAATTTTTGTATGGTTCCAAAAAGCTTTAATATCAGTGAATTGATAGGAGTGTTGCAGCATGCATGAGAGGATATAATAGCAAGTGGCTATTGTGTTTCTACGGTTGGTGGAAACGCTAAATATGATTTTACCCTCGCTTTTCGCCATGTTGTAATTTTTACCCTCGCTTTGTAAAAAAACAAACGCTTTGTTTACCCTTACTATGTTATCAGCTTGTAACAGTGCTAACTTCGCCTTTTTAGGACAACTTTTTCCCTTACGAAAATACCCCTATTTTTCTTTAGTGCATTGTGATTTTACCTTTGTTTTATCAAAAAAAAAAATAGATGCAACATGGGCCAGACAACTTGCTACATATAATTTCACACCATGCAAATATAGATAGATAATATAATATCAAAAGAAAATGTACGGAATGTATCCATCTAACATCAACCATCACCCAACATACAAGTCCTATAAAAGCACTAGCTAACAGTGAAACAGTGAGATATTAAATGTGCATTGTCACACATCACACTATTTCTAACAATGCAACCAACTAACCTCCTCTTCCTCTCCATCTTCATCTTTCTTGTGTTCTAACCCCTTCTACTCCAGTTCCATCTCATGTCGGACAACTTGCTACATATAATTTCACACCATTCAAATATAAATAAATAATATAATATCAAAAGGAAGTGTACGGAATGCATCCATCTAACATCAACCATCACCCAACATACTATAAAAGCACTAGCTAACAATGAAACAGTGAGATATTAAATTTTCATTGTCACACATCACACTATTTCTAACAATGCAACCAACCAACCTCCTCTTCCTCTTCCTCTTCATCTTCATCTTCATCTTCATCTTCATCTTCCTTGTGTTTTAGCCCCTTCTACTCCAATTCCATCTGCTGCACTTGCACTTCTTCCTCTTCCTCTTCCTCTTCCTCTTTCTCTTCCCCTTCTCCTTCTCCTTTCCCTTTCCCTTTCACTTCACCTGAGATAATTAGAACAGCAGGATAAAAAGTTATACTTGCCATACGTTTCTTCAATGAGTAATTTCTTTTCCCTCATAACCAGGTTATGACGCTTAAGAAGGTGGTGGCTTCACCCATTTGCAACATGTGCAACATACACAAGATTACTTATAATTTCCTAAGCATGTCCAACAAATATATTCCAAAGTAATCTAGACCACAATAGCAAAAGGTGGTCATGTACAAAGAAATTCAAAACCAATTCTAATCATGTACAAAGAAGTAATCCATAATCGTCTCGTACTATCCCCTATCAAGATATTTTTTGACCTTATCGAAATACTTGTTACATATAATTTCACACCATGCAAATATAGATAGGTAATATAATATCAAAAGAAAGTGTACGGAATATCCATGTAGCATCAACCATCATCCAACATACAAGCCCTATAAAAGCACTAGCTAGCTAACAAAGTGAGATATTACATGTTCATTATCACACATCACACTTTCTAACAATGCAACCAACCTCCCTCCTTTTCCTCTTCATCTTCCTTGTGTTCTAGCCCCTTGTACTCCAGTTCCATCTCCCCGCACTTGCACTTGCACTTCTTCCTCTCCCCTTCCTCTTCCCCTTCCCCTTCCCTTTTCACTTGCACTTGCACTTGCACTTGCACTTCACATGAATGGAGAAAAATGGTTCAAGTAAACAAAGTTGACTAAATAATCAAGAGTAAAGAAAAGAACATTGTGAAGATAATTATTTTTGAGAAGATGAGTGGTTCCTCTTTTGACTAGCAGTTAGATCTTCCCGGCAATACTTAGCTATATGGCATAGTTCTCCACATTCAGAAACCTGGTTTACTATTCTTACTAATAGTAGCCTCATTAAATAATTTGGATTTTAGTCTTCTTGGCTTCCTTAGTGTTGTCTTATTGATTTTATAGCACAAATCAACATGTGGCCAATTATCCATGGATATCATTAGATTGAAAAACATGTTGTCATAGATCTGTTGGATTCCGGCGATCGCGGTGGCAATCGGGTTGCCGGGGCGTTGGTGCCGGGCGGCAAATGATGCCAGTGCTCGGGCGGCAATCAAGGTTGCCGGGGCTGTTGGAGAAGAGGAAGAAGAGGAGGACGGCGGCGGGCGCCGATGGCGGCGGCCGCCCGGGGCAGCGTGGTGGCGACGTGGGCGTGGTGGCGGCGTGGGGTGCAGCGGCGCACGGCGTGAGGGAGAGAGGGAGCCTAGGGCTGAGAGCTAAAGCTGTTGGGTGTTACCCCTTTATTTTTTTCTTCTTAAGATTCAACCGATTACATCTCCTCGGAAGACTTGCATCTAAAGAAATCCCTAATTTGATTTCCTATTTTATTTCCTAAATATCTATTACTTAATTGCGGCGATGACAATGACGTGTTCACGGCGGGCGACGGCGGCGGCTGGCCAGCAAAGCGCGCGCTTGGGCCTTGGGCCCTAGGCGGTGGCGGTTGGCCCCTTCAGTTTGGCACATGACATCTCCCCCCGCGTGTCCTCGCCGTGGTTCTCGCATGGCTGTCGTTGTTGACGGGTGATCAAAGCTTGGCCCGAAGATGGTTGCATACACTTGTGTTGAGGGAATGAGCTAGGCGAAGATGAAGACGCTGCCTTTGCTGATGCTGGTCTGATGGATGAGATTCCATTCCTCTCTAGAGAGGTTTGCATTGATGGTGAGTACGTCGAGGGGTGAAAGCCAACCTCGAGAGTGTGCAGCCGGATCCCACCTGGATGGAGAACATCCCGTAGCACCTTTGATAATGCCGTGACGTAGTAGCGATGGTTGCCGAGGAAGACGATTGGCACCAAAAAGCTCTGTGGGAACTCCTCCATCAGCCAAGTGCTTGTCATGAAGCCTGACATGGTTGGCGAGGTTGTCGGGAGGTGAACGCCAGCCACCGTTGCTAGCGCCCAAGCTGTTGCTCCTAGTTGAAGCTTGATAGTTCCCGCGATGCCATGTAGGTTGTCGTCGATTTGTGTGGCGAGTTGATGAAGGATGAGAGCCTACAGGGTAGTGACGAGGTCGACGAGGCAGGGGGTTGATGTGGGTGGCATGTACCTCATGCCATCGTCGGTGAAGCTCACAAGTCGAAGTTTGTTGAAGACCTCAAGGGAGACGGGGGCATCGAACTCTGGGGCGAGGTGGATCGCCATGCTCCCTGTGTAGGGCGCCTCCTAGTGCACTATAGCATAAGGCCTATTGCATAGCTTGTTGGTGTAGTCGTACTAGCCGGTGATGTCGTTGAGGGCGTAGATGTAGTTGATCATGTCATCACCCCTCGTCGAGGTTGCCCGCGGTTGCTGGTGGTGTCGACGTAGCTTGGCAACTTGAAGTGGCAAGGAAGAAATCGTGTGTAGGCGTTCCCGCCCTCAAGTGGCACCTTGCTTGGCATGTAGAACTAGAGAAGTACCGCTATTATCGGTGGATAGCGGCATACCCGTGTCTTTGGTGGAGCTGATGTTCCGTTGTCGTGGTGCTGCTGGGGGCGCCGCTTCGTCGTAGGCGGGCGCCGGTGTCATCAAAAGTCCAATTGCTGGGAGTGAGGGTGCCCACAATGCACTTGCAAGTGTTGAAGCAGGGAATAGATACGCAGTTTGCCTTATTGTGTTCTCCGCCATTGTGGATGTTGGCATGTCCAGCAGGTTTGGCGGATTGATCTTGTCGTCGAAGTTCGAGTGAACGATCGCCTCGTCGGGCGGTGCCCGGGAGCGTTGGTGTTCTCATCGGCGGTGGCGCCCATGTGGCGGACGTCGTGGTGGTCGACGCCGATGGTAACATCGAGGATGTTGGAGTTGTTGTCATCGTTGATGGCGTTCCTCTTGGCAGAATCGTTAATGATGGTGATGTAGGTCGAGCGACGTTGTTGCTGCCCATGGTGTGCATGGCGTTGGAGATGTCGAGGACGTCGGGGTTGAGGTCGGTGACGTCGGCTTCGATGCCGAGTGACGTCGTTGAGTTGCTGCTAATGGTAGCCATGTGGATGCTCTTGGCTTTCCCGGTGACAAAGAAGACGTTGCCGGTAATGGGGGGAACTTATCTCTGTGCCATTGTTGGAGCCTCCCTAACGTTGGCCATCTGATCTTGAAGACGGTGGTTGATGAGGTCATCACTCCTACGGATACAAACGACACTCCTCAAGTTGCCATTCAAGTTCCAATTACTCGTGCACGTGCTCGTCAATTGAATTTATAGGTGAGCTTGTTCCTAAGTAATCATCTTTATGAACTGGAGAACAAATTGCTACCTAATGATTTAATTATACTTAGGAACGAAGGTAAGGAGGACCAATGAAGAGGATGCTAAATTTGGAACATGTGAAAGAGGGGGATGCGTGAAGGCCAAAAATAAAGATCAGATGCATGCAAGAATTTGTGTGTCTTTTCAAGAATGCGAGAGAGCTGGCATGGAAGAATGTGGTGCTAATTTGGATGTGCCGACACTTTCTTTTTTCATGAAAGACCATGCATGGAGGAGGAGATGGAAGAACAGGAGTTAGTCCTCAGATGATGTGCACAACCATTTCTACTCGTCCATGCACGCCCCCAATAAGTCGGGTCACGTATATGACCACGACATTTGTTTTCATTCATGCATGTATTAATATCCCTTAGCGCCACCAATTCTAGTGGGTTTTGCTTAGATTATTCTGTTTTACAACAGTTTCGCCGCTGTGTCGGTTTGTAAGACCCCACCTCGTGGCGTTAATCTTTCATCAACAATTTGGTTGCAATCTTTCTTGTTCTTCGCTTGTGTTCTTCGATTAGCTAGCAAAGGACTTAGCCTTCTTGGCGAGGTCAACCGCTCATTAACGGTCTATAACTAGGAGACGTGGTGCTGCGATTGCAGGGTTCAGGACCGAGTTGTTCAGAAGCTAGATCGAATTGTGTCGCGACTCCACCAAATCAGGAGTTATCGAACCTTTCGGAAGAACGGGACCTGGTTCCCATTAGTGGTGATCGACGGATTTGACCCCTTTGATCCTGTCGGTTCAATGTCAGTAATTGGAGGTCTCAACAAGACTGTTAACAACTCATCCTTATTGCAAATGAAAGAATAATTGGAAGTAATACGAATATGCAACCAGCAAACTAGCAGTATATTAACTGAAATTAGTTACCTTTTAGTGCTCCCATCATTTCTACAGTTTGCATGCCCTTATGTACTGATGAAACCTTCTTTGGGGCAATTTCTAGAAAATCTATGAATTTACTGACCATGATGTGTTTGGAGAGTTAGATAGTTCTTACAAATTGTGAGTCTTCGATTTCCAATTACCCTTAATGTTGAGTCTATTTATGCCTATAATCCCTGCTTATGTATTTGTGACATGGTATGACTTGACAGGACCATAGTACCATTTGGCTCATGAAGCGACCTAAATATTTAACTGTTTTTATTTACTGCCATACAGAATCTTGTTGATCCATCCATGTTTTTGCTTCCATGCTCCACACAATAGTCAGTGTACACTCAACCAAGTATCAATAAGTATCAACATGAGGTACGCACTCTAATTATTATTTTTTCAGGTACCTAATCTTTAGAAAATGGTGTTTTATTGGGTCCATCATCAGATAAAATTCAGAGCTCAACCTTTGGTACTATTATCAGGCCTGAACATTACAAATAAATGGAAGACTTTCATTACACTTTGCTTACAGCCAAAAACATAAAACCTTACCATTTATGTCTTGGTGTTCAAAGTCGTTGCCAAGAAAATAACATTACCTTTATTTGTTATAACTCTCTCTAGCAAAGAAGTTGGTAGCACTATAAATAGTAACACTGAATTATGTTTTTTTTATCACCATTCCATTATTAACTATTAAGAAAATGAATTTGTGGATCCATGCATTGGATGCTGAATATGGACTAGGCATATACACACCAAAATTGGTGGTTTCAGATAATGAGCAAAACAATCTTGTATGTTGGCCTTGTCCTTGCTGACCAGGAGACATTTTCATTTTGATTCTTCTAAAAGATGTTTGTTGTGTTTTATATTAATATTGGTAGTATGTAGAATACTTACCTACTTTGTATCCTCCTAACAGGGAAATGCCATGTATGCCCATGTCCCACAATCGGAGGTCGACACCAAGACTACTTGGACAGTCATTTTCGTACTCTCCAGATGTTGTTGTTGTCGCCAAGGAAACATTTCCAAGTTACAGGTTGAATGCTCGACCAATTGAAATACAGATTGATGAAACAAATTCTGAGGCTTCAAACAGTACAGTCCGTGATGCATCTACTTCGGCTTTTCTATATGACCAAGGTTGATTTACATCAAGGACCATCAAAGTTCCCAGTGCACTTCATTGCACTTCCAAGCTTGATCAAAGGTAACACTATTTGATCGCCGTCACTTTTTGATCGCCGCCTTTTTTGTTCAGAGAAGACGGTGTAACTTTTTTAGTTTATTAGAGTCAATGTGGGCAACGAAAACACTGATAATTAATTCATCTGTTGTTGGACAGGGCCTCAAAATAAAAATGTATTACCTAAGAACTCGAGCTGCTGCTGATGCAATCAAGTTTACAGGTTATACTGCTCTTCTCAAGGTGTTTTTCTTCTTCTTCTTCTGAGACTGCTTTAGCCCTTGTCTTATGGATTATATGTTTGGGATTGATTGTCAACCTGTCCTTGAGAACGTTCCTTATCATGAAAAACACTGCATTTGTAGGACAAGCCACATTCAGAAGAAGAGGATGCCCAGGCTAAAATGACACAAGTGGCTTGTTCCATGAACAACCGGAATGAGTGCTTACCATGTGGAAGTTAGATTCATTTGAATTGCACGTCATGGTAACCCAGCCATCAGCCAACCTTACTGTAACAGCACTAAGTTTCATCGTATTGTCAGAAGTACCAAGCAAAGCTGTGTTTGCCCAACTTCATAGACCGGTACTCATGCAGTCATGCTTAGGCTATTGTAAATACATGTATTATATTATCTGATTTGTTCAGGAAAGATGGATGCTACATGGGAAAACTACATTTTGATTCAAGCAAAGAAACCTTTTGTTTAATATATATTTCAATTTCTGTTTTTCAAATAACTATCGGATCATATAAGAGTTTGAGAGGGAACTTCTCTAGCTTTCGGCAAATCTTTTACTTAATGCTCATGCTCAGATTACTCTTTTATGGGATAATGCTACTTTGTAATTTACACTATTGCATAAAGACTGTATTATGTCAGGCCTAACAGTGTCATGGTCAATGTAATGTAAACTACATCTGAATTATCACCAAACCATTCTCGTTAGGTTTATCAACAGCTTACATTTACTCTTTAGTTCCTTATATGCTTTACCCAGATCGTAGTAATCTCATCTTGGCTAATTTTCCCAGCTAAGCAATCGGCGCGCAAATGCGCACCTCTATACTAGTAAGGTAGCTAATATGCTACCAAAGTAAACAGCTACAGCAGGCAAGGTTAGGCATTCTGCCAAAGCACAAGCAACAGTTTTTGAAACCCAGGCAACATAATATTCAGGAACTAAGTATACAGCAATACTGGAAGCAGAACAATCGTAAGAGAAAACAAATAACCAAGAAGAAACCTCATGCACTTGATGCAAAGAGAAGGTATATTACCTCCATGACCTTGCCCAACACAGTTTATTGATCTATGTTCAAGTACAGACTATAGATATTGACATAATCAATTATCAGTCATCGAGTTTCTAGATCGAAAAAAGTTCCACATTAAAATAGAACTTAGATTTGAGAATTTGGAATTGCCAAGACAAACAAGTCACACAGCACAGCAGGTCCAGTACTCTTCTATAGCAAATTGCAATTGGTAATTCATAGCCTGACAGACTACAGACCTGCAGTTCTGGCCTCAAGTGTCTAGATTTAAAGTTACAAAATAACCATGAAACTAAGTGAAGGAAAACACACGCCAACCCATAAAAAGCTTATGTGGTAATCATGGCTATGGGTGAGTAGGCAGCATCCACATTGCCTGGTCACACTCGGAGCTTCATCAAAGTCCTGCACCTTGGCGGCTGTTGGTTCCCCAAGTTGAATATCATCAAGCGTTTGTTCCATGGATAGATCACATAAAGGCAATTCCGCTGCAGCCCGCACTCGTCCGCCGAGCGAGAAGCGCCGAAGTACCACGAGGACAGCAGGAACACCCGATCACCGATGTCGTCGACCTGATGCCATTCGTCCTTGACGAAATCCATCTTGTGAACGCTGAAGCTGTAGACAACATCAAGATCAAAGCCGGACTTCAGGGAGACCATGTAAAAGCTCTTGCTTAGACTCGACCATGAACATTTTCTGGAAACAACCCTTGATCGCGGAAACGGCGTTAGGGATTGCAGTGGATCTGAACGATGGTGCAGGGCAGAACTCGAGCACGCTGACGCCTTTGCGGGTGCAGCCTTCAAAGTAGAACCTGCCCTGGCACGCCGCTATTGTGCATATGACTTCTTTCACCTTGTCCCCGTCGAGATCTTGAGTTCCAATGTCGTATTCGTGTCTCGTCCATTCTTCGCCGCCGATGCGACAGTACCAGATGACAGGGGCGTCGGTCTCGACTAGGAGCACGATGCAGCTACTGTCGTTGGTCTCCTGGCCTGGACCAGCTGGGTACTCGGACAGCAGGCAAGTGCTGTATGTGGACAGGTTGTGTTCCGGCAGATGTGGCAGCGGGATCGTCCTCCTCCTTCTGGTGGGGCTGTGAGGATCCAGCAAGTAGGTGGCCTCCGACGAGGCGTCACGGACGAGTACCCAGCCCTGCGGGGTTGCCCAGCAGTTGTTATTGGTCAGCTCTGCTGCAGCCTCGACTTCATCAATGGCCTTCTTCTCCGAGATGCTGAACAAGACGGGATGATCTGAACCTGCTACGTGCTTCAGTGCGAGGTATGGCGCACAAGAAGAGCCGGGGCTCAACGACGGCGTTTCCATGTTCGTCGTGATCCCTGAAACTGAACCTGCAGGAGTATTAGGTGCTGTTGATGCCTGAATTGATCTAGATTGATCGATGAGGAAAAATTTGCGATGCCTGCGTCCTTTATATAAATATAATATGTGCGCACCTCGTTAACCGAATCGAAATTGAGATGTGGAATTGGAGCCGGCGGCGGAGACTAGTCCCGTGAACCTGGCACAATACAATACCCCAACGCCGCAACTGAATCGAATCAGATGTACCACCCAAGCTATATCAATCAATCAAATCAAAATAATTACGCTTCGCTTCGAGATGGGACGTAGCCATGGCTCTCCTCTCGCCCCCCGCCGCCCCCACGCCCTCTCCACGCCGCCGTTCCTCCACCACCGGTGACAACTCCTCCGCCCCTCCTCAACCATGAACCTCTCCGTCGACATCCCTCCTCTAGCCTTCATCGGTGTTTTCTGTGATGGGTTCTTCATCGGATCTGGTGGACCGACTGGATTTCGATCATGGTCTTGTCTTCCAGGATGAAGTGCGTCGACGATACAAAGCACCGGTACACCATCCATTCCCTTCCCCGATGGATCTTTCTTCTTGCTGGTTACTTTCCGAAGATTTTTGTTCCGCTTAACGGAGGAGTCAGTTGGTCTTGCCTTGCAATCTTGTTTGGGTGGGCGTGCTGTGCAATTCCTTAGCAACAATCACTTTCGATTCTCGGTGTTCTCAAAGGAGGTTGGGTTCTTTATATACAAGGGGAATCACCATGATTTTTACAGTAGCTGGATATACCACTCATCACTATATAAGCTTGCAGTGATTCGATTGTTTGAATTTAAGTTTCAACCTAGGCATGCATGTACCACAGCTTCTGTGCCATAGGAGTACTCCCTCCGTTCCAGAAAACGTGCAATTCTCACATCCCGAGGAGTCAAACGTTACGAACTTTGACTAAAATTATTTCACAAAATACTAAGAATTATGAGACAAATTAAGTACCATTGGATTAGTTATAAAATATATTTTTATAATAAATTTATTTTGAGACATAATTTCTAATACTTTTTGCTATAAACTTGGTCAAAGTTTAAAAAGTTTGACTGTCACGGTTCCTATAATTGCATGTTTTTAGGAACGGAGGGAGTATGTTGACGTTGTCCTAGCTGTGAGTGTGTGTGTGTAAGTGTAACGCTTGCTATACTTATGAGCTTTTATCATTGAAATAGGAGCTCTCATTGATCAGATCTTCTGAACT
Source organism: Hyparrhenia diplandra (assembly GCA_015847255.1). Classification (NCBI taxonomy): domain Eukaryota; kingdom Viridiplantae; phylum Streptophyta; class Magnoliopsida; order Poales; family Poaceae; genus Hyparrhenia; species Hyparrhenia diplandra. The sequence goes on from JADLZK010012357.1 coordinate 68,220, forward strand.
TTACATGATAGCTCCTTCATATATTATACTAGGAGGACTCTCCAGCGTTGCCGCGGCAATGCGATAGATTTTCACGTATTTGCCGTGGGTATATTGGAGGAATAAATAGAATTTCTATACGATTTTATTTGTATATGATAGCACTTCCAATCCTTGATTCACCGATGTACTGCATTGTGGCTAGGATCATATTCATAGTTTCCTTTCCTGCATGAAAGATACGATATTTCAATAAAGGTCGTGCAAGGTAGCATAGATCTACGTTGGAGAGGATAGCCCACACGTTGTTGCAGGAATTTGCGTGGATTTTATAAAGGGATTACTGCGTGTTGTTTGGGGATTTGGGGATTTTATATAGAGGTTATTTTGGATAGTTCTAAAGGATTTAGAATCATTGTTTATTTAACTAATTTAAACGTGAGTATATATAAGAGAAATAAATAGAATTTGCACAAAACAACATATTCACAAAGATATATCTCTGGACCACCATGATAGGAGTACTAATAAAATTTCTTATTGTAAATAACTATAACTATATTTCTAAGTTCAGGGAATAGGCAGTGTAGTGGAGAAGTTGGAATCTGTCCAAAAACAGATTAATCATATTCACGAAGATATATCTCTGGATCACCATGATAGTAGTACTAATAAAATTTCTTATGGTAAATAACTATAATTATATTTCTAAGTTTAGGGAGGCAGTGTATAGTGGAAAAGTTGCATGCATTTTCACGATCGATGTCCTGCATGTGGTGGGGAAAAACAACACGATTAGAAGGAGGCCACATGTATACTTACCATGCAAGACGCAACATACTTGCCATACGACATATCAGCAAAGGCATGAAACGTCCCATGGCGGCGACGCAAGGACCAATTCAACGGTGGCGATCCTGTCTCGGCAGCAGCACCGCAGCGGCACTGTGATGCGTCAGCAACTGGTGACGACGTAAGACTCGACGGCATCGTAGATCAGTGACAACACAGAGCAATGGAGCGACCCGAAGAAGAGCCTGCTGCTTGCCTGCTTCTCATGGAGGAGCCAGAGGACGTGAAGGGCCACGACAGTTGTGCATACAGTAAGGCAGAGGCACCTGTTGACGACTGGGCTGTGAGGAGCATTGCCGCAGAAGATGAGGTCGTGATTCGTGAGAAGGCAGCGAGGTAGATTTAAACGAAGGCAGCAACCATGACTCGAGCAGTTTCTTTCTCATAATGCATAATGAGATCGTGAGTTGTGGTAGTGGAAAGAATAATGGGAAGAAGAAGAGGCGTTAATTGAATGAGAAGAGGCTGGGAAGGAGAAACGCCAACAGGTCATGATCGTCCGTTGAACAAAGAGATGAGAAGTGTGGGTCATATCGATGACAGAATTTATGCAGTGGGTTTGGGGTAGGCCGCTGAGGTGGCATAGCTGCATGTCCAGAGAACTCCTAAGTGGGGGTTTCCCATATAGAAGGTTTAGATAATTTACGTCGGGTGACGACCTTTTCCTTTGATCTCTACTTCCATCTTTGGAACAATGGAACACCTCATTGGGAACGAGAGAAAAGAGCCTGGGAATTAGAACAGGAGAAAGAATGGACGAAAGTCCTTTATAGATCTGCAAAAAAAGAGGAGAAAAAGAGAATCAAACAGAAAAGTGTGCGTTTTGCTGATCCCATTATTCAAAGTCCCAAGAAGAAATCTCAGCCGGCCCAATCAATCCGTGTAGGCACAGTCAATGTCTCCATTGATATGTCAAAATCCCCACAGAGATTAGTCTTTTCTCCCAAAGTTGATCGACGAGTCGCTGTTGATCATCTCAGAACAGATAGGCCCAAGATCACGCCTACCCCCTAGGCGGGATCTCCTCCTACTCCAAATTCAAATTCAAACCTAGGGCCGTTGGACCAGGCCATAGTATGTTTCCGTTGTTTGGGCCAAGGACATATGAAGCGCAGTTGCAGATCAGATATCAGGTGTGCCCGTTGCATGTGTTTGGGCCATGTTCAGCATTTTTGTCGCAGTGAGAGCGAGCACCCTATTCGGGAATGGATACCCAAAGCCCGAACCACCTCTGCCAGCCCTCGCTTGGAATGGAGGCCCAAGATCGCCATGGAAGACCATTGTCCACCAGCTTCGGATAAACAAGGCAATGGGAAAAACCTCAATTTTCGTGCACCGGCAGTGGACTCAGATTTTTCCTTAACTGATGAACAGTGCATATCCAACAACCAGGCAATAATTCCGGAGCCTTCCTTGAGCTCTTCGCCTTCCCTGCCTCAACCTGGTGGAAAAACCCCATCTCCATCGTCGCCGCCGCCCCGCGGTGATGACACCACCACCTCCCAAAATCTCTCCGGCGACGAAGGACGACCCATGGCCAACTTCCCTGTGAACCCGCAACCTTACTTGGTGGCGGGGCTCACCATTGATCATGGTTGGCAGCGACCGGCTCGAGGAAGGATGGCCCTAGGTGGAAAACCTACCGGGAGCATGAAGACTACGCCATCGTGTCCATCAATCTGATGCCTCAAGAGGTCAATCAGCTACGTCCTCATCTGAATGTGGTATGTAACTTCCTAGAAGAAGAATAGCGCGTCCAGATTGAATCTGCTTTCTTGTCACCTCCGGGTCTTGGTTTGATCAAACTGCGTACAGTGGCTCAACGTGAGAAATTAGTCAGGAATTCACCTTTTCAGCTTGGGTATAATCATGAGGTCGGGGTAGTTCGGCATGATGAGGGTATTAATCATAGATCCTGCACCTACACTCGCATCTGTTGGTTGATGTTTCTGTCATTTCCACTAGACTTCCAGAAAGATCTTTACATTCGTGCTGCAGTAGCTCCTTTTGGTAGATTACTGGAATGGTATAGAGATGAAAACAAATCCAAGATCCTTGTGCAAGCTCTTTTACTGGAACCTAATAGAGTGCCAATAAGCTTGGTGGTTTCAAGAGGGACAGTTGTTGAGGGTATGGGGAGATCTTGGTCAGCCCCTGTTTACATACTGAATGGGCATTTTCCTGATGCCTTCCCTGCTGATGAAGACAATGTTCCCTTTGATGGAGAACCACACCCAGAACATGCTCCTGTTGTCATGGGTGCAAACCCACTGGAACCAGATTGGCAGAATGAAGCCCAGGGAGCAGCAGCTAATTTGGGGTTTTTTGGTGGAAACCCCCACCCCATGCCAGTGCAGCACTTCAATCCTATTCAGTTCCAGCCAGCACAAAATGATGATATGCAAATTGATGATGAGAATGCAGATGAGGATGATGAAATAGATGAGGAAATAGATGAAGCTGATGCATGGCCTGCTTGGGATCCTCAGGTCTTAGTGGCTGACAATGATAATCCACAGATGCAAGGTCCACAGTTAGCTCAGCACCCTGCTGTTCCACAGGATATGCTTGATCTGGATCTATCTGGGTCATCTTTAAGGTTCCTATGAGCCACCGGGTCCCGACATAAATCTTGAGAATTTCTTTGACTTATCCGATGACAGCTAGATTCATCCAATGAAGCCGATTCAAGTCGCAGGAGGCAAGGGCCGCATTCCCGGCCGCCGGGGCCATTGTGCTAACATTTCTCTGTTCCATAGGAAGGGTATTCCAGGTACCAGCAGTTCAGCTCCTCCTATCATTGCAATGGATCCAATCCTAGTGGACAGTGCAATTCTGTCTGAGGAACCTGTTCAGAATGCCAATATGCGTAATGATAATCTTGCAATGGTTCTCTCGCGCCCAAGAAACTCCATCACCTTAACCGAAGCTCGCACATGTTGATTGAAGCAAATGGAACAAAGAAAGTGGACTCTATAGCACCATCCCCTCTCATGATCATTGACGAGTTTGGGATTGTTCAGCTAATTGATGGGAGTGTCCCTGCCCCCATGGTGGTTGCAGAAGAGATGGACCTGAATGTGGAGGATACAGTGAAAGCTTCTGGCCCATCTGTTCAAATTCAAAATGAAGAAACTCGGCCCAGCCCATCAGAGCCCACAGCAACAGTAGGAGATGCTGGAAAGCAAGGTGTGAGTTTAAAGAGAAAGGGTATGTGCCTCCCATCCCTCATCTCTTCCTCAGATTCTAGAATCCCTCTAACTCAATCCTCGGTACGACGCAGCACAAGACTCTCAGCAGGAAAGGAGGGTTTCTCGCTCGGTCAGACTCGACAAGGAGCCTTCCAAACGCTCCACCAACCGGGTAGTAGAAGTGGATGAGAGGACAGGTGAGATTAAGCCACTCTCTTTAGCTACTCCGAGTTGGGGGATTAAATGTGGTGTAGATCCTAGTGATCTCACAGATGATGCGCTATTGCAGGCGCCAAGCAGCCATACTTTTGTTAATGACGATAACGTAATAAAGGGAGAAGGAGTTGGAACAGGAGGACCGAGACCGGAGTAGAAGAAGATTTTACCTACAAACGTGATCTTACCTGGCCACCGAAAAACTCAGCCTATTGTGTCCTTAGTCTTTATCACTATGTGAATTGCACTACGTGCACCCGTGTTCTCGCGGTTTAGCCGCCTCAGACTAAGTTTGTGTGGATATCTCTGTTTATCCTCGAACACCAGACATACCGTTGGCACCAGTTATGGTCTTATCAGTGGTGAACCTTGTTGGCTACAAGGCTCCTTTATATTCACTTTATCGCTAGATACAGAAGTTTGCTTGTTTAATCCTCGTGGCTAACGACCCTAGTGGTGTTAGCTTAAAAGAATCATATCCCATCACAAATTTTTTTCCTAATGAGTACACGAAATTGGAACGTTTTATGTTGGAATATTAGGGGAATCAATGATGTTAAGAAATGGGACCTTCGCTCGTGATAAAATTGAAGAAAGTGCTTGTTCACCATATGTTTACAGGAAACAAAACGAGAACAGCTTTGATATGAGCTATGTTAGGAAATTTGCTCCTCGAAGATTCGATAAATTTGACTTCATCCCGTCTGTTGGGGCATCAGGTGGGATTCTTGTGGTTTGGAACAGCTCGTCGCTTGATGGCATGGTACTTGATAAACAACAGTTTGGCATAAGTGTAAAATTCTCTCCTCTGCATAATGGTGACTGTTGGCTCCTTTCAACAGTTTATGGTCCATGTGTTGAGCCAGCCAGAACACAATTTATAGACTGGTTTCGTAATCACAACATTAGTGATGACGATAATTGGCTATTTATAGGAGATTTCAACTTCTATAGATCCCTTGATAAATGTAAAACAGGCCGGTGGAAACTTTCAGGACACTCGATCTTCAATGATGCTATTGGGCATTTGGGGCTAATAGAGTTGCCACTGAAGGGCAGAGCTTACACATGGAGCAACATGCAGGCAGATCCCCTGCTAGAACAGCTAGATTGGTTCTTCTCATCTGCAAACTGGACTCTTGAATATCCAAACACGGAAGTGATCCCTTTGGCCAAAATAACATCCGATCATCTACCTTGTCAGATAGTGATTGGTACAAAAATCCCCAAAGCCAACATTTTCAGGTTTGAAAACTATTGGGCAGAACAGCATGATTTCAAAGAGGTGGTGCAGAATAGTTGGCTCTCTTCACATGCAATGCCTGACAAGGCAAGACAGATGTCTCGCAAAATTCAAGCAACTCAGATCAACTCTGAAACACTGGAGTAAGAGTATCTCTAACTTGAGGTTGCTGATATCTAACTGCAATGCTGTCATCAATTTGCTTGATTCAATTGAAGATCAGAGAGGATTGTATAATCCAGAGGCAAATCTGAGGAACATAGTTAAGAGACAACGCAAACATGGCTCAAATATAAAAATATATATTGGAGGAATAGATATACAGTCCAACAGAATAAAATTTGGGGATGAGTGCACCAAGTTCTTCCATGCTATGGCCACTATTTCTTACAGGAAAACTCCATCACACAACCGAAAAATGATCAAGGTATCCGGATTCAGGATCACGAGGGCAAGGCGGTATTCTTTGGACTTCTTTTCAGAAACAGAATGGGCAGCACCTCCTCTCCATCCATGTCCTTTGACCTCCAACGGTTGATGCATCCAATCAGTGGTCTGGAGTGCTTGACAGAAGAAATAAGAAGTGAAAAAATTGACAGTATTGTTAAAAAAATGCCAGTGGACAAAGCACCAGGACCTGATGGATTTAATGGGCTCTTTTTGAAAAGGTGCTGGCATATAGTGAAGAATGATTTTTATGATTTATGCCCGGCTTTCTCTCGGGGCGAGATAAATCTAGACAAAGCATCAACAAGTCATACATCACATTGGTTCCAAAAAAGGAAAGTCCAGAAACTGTAAATGACTTTAGGCCAATTTCACTTCTGAATATTTCTCTGAAGCTGATTACTAAAATCCTGGCTAACAGGTTGCAATTGGTAATCCTTGAGTTAGTACACCAAAACCAATATGGGTTTATAAGATCAAGGACAATACAGGATTGCCTTGCCTGGAGCTTTGAATACATACATCAATGCCATCAGTCTAAGAAGGAAATAATCATTCTTAAACTAGACTTCGAGAAGGCTTTTGATACTATTGAGCACTCCACTATCATTCTAATGATGCAGAATTTTGGTTTTCCAGAGAGATGGATCCAGTGGATGGAGATGATCCTATCTTCAGGCTCATCAGCAGTGTTACTAAATGGGGTGCCTGGAAAATTTTTCAAATGTAAAAGAGGGGTTAGACAAGGTGATCCCCTATCACCATTACTGTTTGTCATAGCTGCTGAGCTTCTACAAATCCTAATAAACAGGGCAGCAGAGATGAACTTCTTGTGTCAGCCTTTGCCTCAACCTAGTGAAGACTTCCCAATAATACAATATGCAGATGACACACTGTTGTTTCTTCAAGCAGATGAAGATCAATTAATATTTCTCAAAGACATGCTAGAGAGTTTTGTTGTTTCTCTGAGGACTAAAGGTGAACTATAGGAAATCCCACATGTATCCCATTAATGTCAGTCAAGAGAAGATGAATTTCCTTGCAAATACTTTTGAATGTGATATTGGTCAAATGCCTTTCACCTACCTTGGTTTGCCAATGGGGACCACAAAGCCAAGAGTAGAAGATCTCACACCACTGTTAGACGGGGTTGAGAGAAGGCTATCAGCTTGCTCCACATGGTTATCATATAGTGGGAGATTGGAAATGATCAACTCGCCATCACCCCAATAACCACATATGCAATGTGCACAATTAAATTCAATTTGGTGCTATTGATATTGTGGACAGATCAAGGAAACAGTGCATCTGGAGAGGAAACTCAGAAAAGAAGAAAGGTGGAAATCTTGTGGCTTGGCCAACAGTACAACTGCCAAAACACAAAGGTGGCACAGGTATCATCAACTTAAAGCTGCAGAATGATGCTTTGTTGATGAAACACCTTAGCAAATTCTATAACAGAGAAGACATTCCTTGGGTAAGAATGGTATGGAACAAATATTATGTGAACAAGGTCCCACATGCTTCTAGAGAGGTTGGTTCCTTTTGGTGGAAAGACATCCTCAGACTTAGTACCCTGTTCGGAGGAATAGCAAAGTGTCAAATTGGGAATGGCAAAACTGTCTGCTTCTGGGATGACCTGTGGACTGATGAGGTGCTCTCCATCAAATATCCAAGACTAGCTTCTTTTGCAAGGAATGAGGCTAGCTCGGTTTATGAGGTAATGCAGGGAGAAGATCTTGACTCAATTTTCATCTTACCACTTTCAGTTGAGGCCCTGGAGGAGCTGGAAAACCTGCAACAACACCTAATGACTCTGGACTATGATGAACATACCTCTGATAGATGGACACCCATGTGGGGGAACAGATATACATCCAAGAAATTCTATTCTTCAGTATTCAATGGTATTGATGCTCATCCCATGTACAAAGTGATGTGGAAATCTAGATGCACACCGAGAATCAAATTCTTCATCTGGCTCATATTGGTTGATAGATTAAATACAAGGGATATGCTGTTGAGGAGAAACCTCCTGATCCAGGGAGGCCCAGAGTGTGCTATGTGTGACACCAATGCCAGGGAAATTATAGAGCATCTGTTCTTTGAATGTCCATTTGCAAAAGAGTGTTGGCAGAAAATTGGGATAACCTGGAATATGAACCTGAGCATTATCGACAGACTGGATCTTGCTAGGTCTGTGAATTCAGTACCAGCTTTTATTGAAGCCACAATGATAGCAGCGTGGGAATTGTGGAAACTCAGGAACGACAAGATCTTTCAGAGAAGACTCCCCTACGCCATCTATTTGGCTAACAAATTTTGTAGCCCAATCTCATCTGCAGTCTGTTAGATTTAGGGATGATTTGAAATCATCCTTCTGTGTTTGGCTAGATGCTTTCAGTTAATTTATTTATATGTATCTCTGAACTCCTCTTTTATTTAAATTAATGAAATCCCGTACTATGGGGAACTCCCCCACAGTCTTTTGGTCAAAAAAAAATTACGCTTCTATCTAAAAATTCAATCAAAGAAATCCTCAATACCAAACGAGGAAAGGAGCAGCTGCACACCTGATGATGAGGAGAAGGGGCGGGGCCTGAACCGCGCGTATCTCGGTTACCGAACCGAATCGAAATCGAAGGGTTGTGGCGGATACGGAGGAGACTCACCGACCTCGACTGGGCGAGTTCGCGAGGTGAAGATGATTTTTTTTTTTTTTTTTTTTTTTTGGAGGAAGCTGTCGAAGATGATGAAGAGGTGTGACTCCGTGCACTTGGGCCAAGGCCCAAGGCCTAGCCCGTTAAGGGATTCAGCGGTGGGAGCTTGTAGTCGTTGGATGGAGCGGACGGTCTGGATCAGCTGACCTCCTCCTTGTCTCTCCTCTCTCTCGCACTCTCCCGAGAAATTTCAAGATTTGGGACTCAATTCGCGTGCCTCTCAAGATTTGGGACTCAATTCGCAAGCCTTTCAAAAAATAGGACCGGACACGCGAACTTCTTCAAGATTTGGGATTTCTGGTATTGTAACTCCTTTTCAGTTTTTCTATAATCATTTCACCTCTTCATGGGACCTAAAATGACCAAACTCTTTAGAAGCATTCTTTTTACTACTAATTTTTATTATGAAAAAGCTAGTGCCACAAAAATAACACTATATTAAAGATATGTCAAATACACATCTATTGATATAACTTTTGCACATTAAGCATGTGTATAATTTGACTAATTGTTAGTTATAGTTTAAAAAATTTGACCTTTTCAGATCCTAATACTCAGTATAATAAGAAACAGAGGGAGTATATACATCTTATGAAACCTGTTGCTTTGATAATATCTGTGACCACATTTTCTCGACCAGTTGTTGTATTAGCAGGATTTGGTAATTTGCCTGGTGATATGGTATATTTCTACGCCAAGCAATTTTTTAACATTAATCACCCTAAAAATTTGTAAATACCGCCTATTTCATCTGCTTAACTCTGAAGTTTAGTATAGAAACAAAAACAAACTACAAAAGCAAACATGCCTTAATACCTGTAAGCATCTACAAATAGTTGCATAGGCTCACATGGTATTTTGTGCCCAGGCTTTCTGGAATTATTCAGAAAAGAAATTGGTAACAAAAACAGAGGCAAAATGTTCTGTCACAAGTGAATGGTCCCCTGATGGTCGTCATTTTATAACTGCTACAACAGCGCCAAGGCTCCAAATAGACAATTGGTATGTTTACTGCATATTTGGCAATTGGCATATTAGTGGACATAGTTAAATGGCCTTACTGAATGGAAATATTGTTGCAGTATAAAAATATTTGACCACAACGGATCTCTGCAGTTTAAGATGTTTGAAAGGCTGTATCAGGTATCCCCTCAACATAACCTGTTATTTTTTACCCTATTTTGTTGCTAAACTGTAGTAACATGCTAAGAAATGACATTTGTTTTCAGAGTGTAGGTTGGAAAAGGATGGATAGCTTGCTGACCAAATTGGCTTGCATGGTGCGAAGTTTTCTGAAGATGAAGATGGTGCTATTCCTTTCACCTAAGAAGGTCAAAGTCTGGAGTTCCTATAAACTGGCGTAAAATACAGTTTGTTCATGTAATGCATGGGTGCCGAATGTAGACGAAGAAGGTGCTAGACAGAGGAGAGCAAGGTGGAGGAAGTGAAGCCATGTAGAAGCATTTGAGTTTGCTCCATGCCACAGTTTTTGATAAAGGCGACGTTCCCTTATTGTCTAGCAAAGGGGCCATGAAGAACTACCATGAAGAACTATGAGTTTAACTGATCTTTGAAAATATTGACAACTGTATAAAAACTTGCATCGTCAGAATAGTCCAGCCCAATGATTCCCCAACATTGTCTAGCAAAGGGACAAGTTAAAATTAAATATTCCACACTTCCCTGTTTTTACAGACCGCAGAGTTCACAGTTAAAAGATTCCAATTGCATGTTTCTCCTTCTCAATAGATTTCTAGTACATAACCTATCCTTGATCAAAAGAAAAAAAAAAAAAAAGACCTTGTGTTTTGACAATATAGCATCAATGTGCCATAATGAATTTGATAGCACACAGTTAGATATCATGTAAACAAATTAACTGAAATGGCAACAACCAGTACAAATATCTCAGTATGCATCTCATTCACGTGTGGGATCCATGTGATTTGAAGTTCCAATTGATGGCAAACTTTCGAACCCTAAACCCTAACTAGCCTCCAGGTGTGGACAACAAGTTTGAAAATATCATTATCTGTACACAGTATGGTTTTCAATGAGCAAAACATTGACATAGGACTAAATACCTCGGCGGATGTGGCGGAGCTGCTGGCGATCGGCGACACCTCGGCGGTGCAGCGGAGGTGGATGATGAGCGCCTACCGGTGATGGGCAAGAAACGATCCAATCCCAATGTCGCCTGAGGCCGGTACCTTGCGTGCGAAGCCAAAAGAAGGGTGCGGCGCCACGGCGCCGCGAGAGCGTCGTCAGATTCATCACTTGTCCACGCGTCCGTGCACTGAGGATACATATGTAGGGGATGCAGTCTACATACGCGATGCAGCCAATCCGTTCCAGCAAGCTTTGTCATGTACACCATTATTCACAAGAAAAATCTAATGGTATTTAAGGAAACTAAGGGTTTTTTGTAGCATGTGCAGAATCGAAAAATTCAGAAAAAATCACTTAAAAACAACTGGGTCGCACCATACATTAAGCAATGCACAAATTTTATATTAGCTGCAACAGAAGACTTACTTGAGCTAAAGATGAAATTTTTATTACCCGTTCATTATTCAAATTTGCTCTAAAATCATTAGGTAATCTAAATCTGAAATTTGGTATTCCACAGGGCCTAATCTCTGCAACAAAACAAAACACTGAAATTTGGAAGCAGAAAGTTCAAGTGATGAATTGGAAAAGGGAAATTAGTATATGGATGGTCCTTTACTTTGGGCTGCTGCGGTATGAGGTAAGACATAAGGTAGCTAATATGCTACCAAAGTAAACAGCTACAGCAGGCAAGGTTAGGCATTCTGCCAAAGCACAAGCAACAGTTTTTGAAACCCAGGCAACATAATATTCAGGAACTAAGTATACAGCAATACTGGAAGCAGAACAATCGTAAGAGAAAACAAATAACCAAGAAGAATCCTCATGCACTTGATGCAAAGAGAAGGTATATTACCTCCATGGCCTTGCCCAACACAGTTTATTGATCTATGTTCAAGTACAGACTATAGATATATTGACATAATCAATTATCAGTCATCGAAGTTTCTAGATCAAAAAAAGTTCCACATTAAAATAGAACTTAGATTTGAGAATTTGGAATTGCCAAGACAAACAAGTCACACAGCACAGCAGGTCCAGTACTCTTCTATAGCAAATTGCAATTGGTAATTCATAGCCTGACAGACTACAGACCTGCAGTTCTGGCCTCAAGTTTCTAGATTTAAAGTTGCAAAATAACCATGAAACTAACGTGAAGGAAAACACACGCCAACCCATAAAAAGCTTATGTGGTAATCGATGGCTATGGGTGAGTAGGCAGCATCCACATTGCCTGGTCACACCGGAGCTTCATCAAAGTCCTGCACCTTGGCGACTGTTGGTTCCCCCAAGTTGAATATCATCAAGCGTTTGTTCCATGGATAGATCACATAAAGGCAATTCCGCTGCAGCCCGCACTCGTCCGCCGAGCGAGAAGCGCCGAAGTACCACGAGGACAGGAGGAATACCCTATCACCGATGTCGTCGACCTGATGCCATTCGTCCTTGACAAAATCCATCTTCTGAACGCTGAATTCGTGGACGACGTCAAGATCAAGGCCACACTTCAGGGACACCACGTAAAGCTCTTGCTTAGACTCGAGCATGAACATTTTCTCGAAACAACCCTTGATCCCGGAAAAAGCGCTAGGGATTGTAGTGGATCTGAAGGATGGTGCAGGGCAGAACTCGAGCACACCGATGCCTTTGAGGGTGCAGCCTTCAAAGTAGAACCTGCCCTGGCACGCCGTTATTGTGCATATGACTTCTTTCACCTTGTCCCCGTCGAGATCTTGAGTTCCAATGTCGTATTCGTGTCTCGTCCATTCTTCGCCGCCGATGCGACAGTACCAGATGACAGAGGCGTCGGTCTCGACTAGGAGCACGATGCAGCTACTGTCGTTGGTCTCCTGGCCTGGACCAGCTGGGTACTCGGACAGCAGGCAAGTGCTGTATGTGGACAGGTTGTGTTCCGGCAGATGTGGCAGCGGGATCGTCCTCCTCCTTCTGGTGGGGCTGTGAGGATCCAGCAAGTAGGTGGCCTCCGACGAGGCGTCACGGACGAGTACCCAGCCCTGCGGGGTTGCCCAGCAGTTGTTATTGGTCAGCTCTGCTGCAGCCTCGACTTCATCAATGGCCTTCTTCTCCGAGATGCTGAACAAGACGGGATGATCTGAACCTGCTACGTGCTTCAGTGCGAGGTATGGCGCACAAGAAGAGCCGGGGCTCAACGACGGCGTTTCCATGTTCGTCGTGATCCCTGAAACTGAACCTGCAGGAGTATTAGGTGCCTGAATAGATCTAGATTGATCGATGAGGAAAAATTTGCGATGGCTGCGTCTATAAATATAACCGCCAAAACCGTGCGCACCTCGTTAACCGAATCGAAATTGAGAACAGGAACTGGAGTCGGCTACGGAGACGAGTCCCCTGAACCTGGCCGAATACAATACCCCAACGCCGCAACTGAATCGAATCAGATGTACCACCCAAGCTATACCATATACTTATCAATCAAATCAAAATAATTTCGCTTCTACCTAAAAAATTCAATCAAAGAAATCCCCAATACCAAACGAGGAAAGGAGCAGCTGCACACCTGATGAGGAAGGAAAACTTGCGATGGCTTCCCCTTCGAAGGGGCGGGGCCTGAACCGCGCGTATCTCGGTTACCGAACCGAATCGAAATCGAAGGGTTGTGGCGGAGACGGGTGAGACTCGCCGACCTCGACTGGGCGAGGGCGAGTTCGCGAGGCGCGGCTGTTGACTCGCCGACCTCGAGTGGGCGAGGGCGAGTTCGCGAGGCGCGGCTGTTGAAGATGAAGAGGTGGGCCTAGCCCGTTGAGGGATTGAGCGCGTGGGTGCTGGTAGTCGTTGGATGGAGCGGACGGTCTGGATCAGCTGCCTCTCGCACTCCCTGGTCCGGCCGCCTTCTCCCAGCTTCCTCCCGCAGGCCGCTCAGGCCGCTCTCCTGCTCCCATGCCGCACTCGGTGGTGGTGAAGGACATGGGTGCATCCGCCACAGGCCTGCACCCATCATGGTCGGGAGCATCACTGGCGGCATCCCCTCCACGACCAAGCTTCTCGAGCGCCGCCGGCCCCGCTCCCCTCTTCTGCTAGCCGGAGCCTGGCTATGTCGTCACTGTCCTGTATTTCCTCTCCTTCCGAGCAGATGGGCAACCCAAGCCTCGTGACAGCCTCGTGACATGGACCACCCAAGCAACATGGCATGAACCACACCGTCGTCCCTTTTTGCCAGATACCTCAGTCTCGATGGGTTCCCAATTCTTTTTCTTTTTTGTTCCATTAAAGGTGACAGCTTCCTGCTTACTGTATTGTGTAGATTCCAGGCCATAATTCACTTATCCTTGAGGTAACTGCTGAGGTATCTATACAATACAGTAAGCATTAAGTCATTAAAGGTGATAGTGGCACCATAGTTACATGAAGTCATTACATTACATTAGAGGTCTCAGAAACATATTGTTGTTTCCTAAGAGTAGCTATTATACATAGGTTACTCTACAGTATTGTAGAGGAAAAGCTTTACACATATTTTATATGCTGCACTGTTGATTTCATCAAAGTTTTTCAGGGACATGTTGCTTCAAACACCTTTGGTTAGCACAACTTCGTATAATTTGCACAGGCTGGCCATTTCAGAATGTGTTGGCACCTTATGAGCTTCAACTCTTTCATCTTCTCGAATATGTGATCATTCAGTACCATCGTATTCCCTCTTATCTTCTTCTGGAACCAAGACACAGGCTCATCTCATACAACTGCACAAGATAACCAGTATCTCATTTAGCATGCTCATAGAGAAAAAAAAAATAGATAGTTCAAACTCGAGAGCAGCAGTTACCTCAAGGATAAGTGAATCACTATATATTGATTCATTCAAATGTAATAGGAATGCATTGCATCCTGTTGAAACAGATTTGCATAGGTTCAAATGTTTTAATGAGTTAATGAGCAGCCGAGCAAAGTTGGCAGCATGAACACATGTTTTAACTTAAAAATGGCCTTCTTATGATAGAGAATTACCCAATCAATGTCATATAGGATACATGTACAAACAGAAATAAGCCTGATAGCAACCCCACCAGCCCATGTGCTCTGAATAAAGACATCTAGACTGTTGTTGAAATCATTAAATTCTGCTATCTGCGACAGTCATCAAGCAGCAAAAAGGAGTGACACAAAAGGTCAAAAAATAAAGTTTTGTTCTTGTAGTGTTTACCCATCTACAGATAGTGTTGTGCCTCATTCCAACAATAAATCATGTTTTTTTCCAGAAATTGTGTGGTTGGATCGTTGGAGGCAAAATGTGATGCATTAAGCAGGTAAGGAATTTACCATTTGGATGTGCTGATGTGAAATAAAAATTTGGGAGGTCTCAATAACAACCATACTGAACAGGAAAAGTATAAATAAATCAAAGGCTTTGTTACCAATATTTTGCCAAATAGTGATATATTGGCTCAGGCTAGCATGTTACCTGTGTCCCCACCTCTCTTCCAAATTAACACTACCATCAATTGTGCTTGTCCAAACCCCAAGGATTGATTTCGTCCATTGTCACAATATTAGAACTTATAAATATATATCAATCAATCTAAAATTATATCAGAATTGTAAAAAGACATAAATCTCGGTGTATGTTCATGATAGGACCATAACTTCTGCTCTGGTGCAAGGAGTATTATAGGAAAACCAAGGCCAACAATTTTAGGCATGAATTTTGTTCCTATCTCAGCCTAGGACACTTTATCTCTATGATAAACATTTCAGTAATAGATTGAAACAACCAAGAAGACAAAGATGTGTCATGCCATTTAACTACAGGAAGAAACCTAACAATTCAAGTGCACTGTGTTTATGGTACCCACCCAATTGACCTGATTTAGCTATATTGATTTCAGCCCAAGTTAATACATCGTATCCCTTGTTAACAAGCAAATCAGAAATATCGAAGCAAACAACAAAACTTTTACGACAAGCCAGAGCAACCACATCGTATCCCTGTTATACAGAACCAATTAAATCTGGGAAAAGAAGTCAAAATCTAAATTACACTTTGTGATATATTATTATAATACCAGCAAAGTGGATTCCTTTTATAGTATCGTGATGCACTTGTAGGTTTGTAAAATAGTCTGTTGTACAGTACACAATCAGACATACATCTTCAATAAAAAGGTTGATATATGGTAAATGCAATTAACAAAGATAAATGCAGTTCACAAAGATAACTATTTTTATTAGGCAAAAGATCTCCCAATCCTTCACCTTTTATTGGATAGACTGTAATGCAAAGCGACATATGGGGAAAAGCAAAGGCGACATTATAGCCTTTTTTTACTTCTGATTGCCGTGCAAATTATTCTAGCAGAAATGAATGGCTTTTAGCCCTCTATAAAGTAACTTTAAATTAAATAATGTCAATGCTCAAGAAAGATACGTCAACAATCTGGTAGTACTTCAGTTGTTCTAGTACGGAAAAAGAGAAATACTTCAGTTGTTTTTTTCTCTGAGAACCCAACAGCCTATCTATACATGTCAGGTCCTTTGCAAAGCATATGCTACACCTATAGAGGTAGTACTTGATTTTTTTTTTTCCATGGATGCACAACTGAATAATGGAAATATGAAAACATTTTACTGACTGAAATCGATCTGTTTATGAAGTTAAAAAAGAGAAGAACGCAAGTACCTGCAAATTAAATGTCCATTCATCCAAGCAATGGTTGGCATTGTCTTTACTCAGTCTTGTCTATTTGATGGTCCAGCTGAATGGACCAGTTCCGTTGCTTGATTGTCGAGGATTTGGTTGCTGTGTCGAAATCCATCAGCTTGAGATCTATGGTGTCAAGCTGCAATGGCCTGTAACAACGACACATATGAGTCAACAGAAACATCATAGGCTTTTGACAAACACAATTTAGAATTTTAGAAAATGTGGAAAAGAACATAGTAAAAAACAAACATGTCGAGGGGAGAAAGTGCAAGGGAAAATCAAACATCTATTAACTGCAAAAGTGATTTAAAAAACAGGAAGAGTTATTAATCTGTTATCAATTCTATAGTATACTAAATAACAACCAATAGTATAAAAAGGAGGATAAATTCATATATATTCCATAGCTATGAATCTAACATGCAGTTCTAACTATGTCAACAAGAAGTGCTCCATGTGCATATTATAGGAAACTAAAACATAAAAGACCAATGAATACACACAGAGGAAACTCACCAAAGATGCCTTGACCTGACTATTTGGTCAATAACAACATAACATAGCCCAATCTAAAAAGGATCCTATATTTAATCAGTAGGCTACTAAAAGGATTTATATTTAGTCAGTAGGCTACTGAACAGAGGAACAGAAAAACGGAGGTAGGCTACAAACTGACGAAGACATGAAGGGGGGCAATTATGAGAGGATGTTGTAACCTGCCAAACCAGTAGCCCAATCAAGGCAGTAAATCACAATTAACAGGCCAGGCATTTATATCTAGAATTTGAGAGAAATCAAATCTAGGATGCACAAGAACACATTTTTTTTACGTAAGACTTTCTCCCTATCTAAAATTTGAGAGAAATCAAATATAATCTAGAAGTTTGGTCAGCTCACCCGATCATTATTTGGTAAATATTGTCATCAAAGAGATGTAAACTAATTGACCTAAGCTGATATCACAAAAGCCTCAATCTTATCCTACTTGTCTCATCACATTGATTGCAGTGCTAAATTGCGGCAATAGAAAGTAGGCTGATGAGCCTACTTACCTTCATATGACAGACCCTGGATATTGCAATCTCGATTTGCCGTTGAAGGCGGCTCATAACCTGCACATTCAATGAGGCCATGTCCTTCACCATCTTGAGCCTATATTCCCCTCATCTTACATCGTACTGTTTTTGTGAAATCAAAAGGTCTACACGGGCGGCTGGTAAACAGAGTAAGTCACAATTAGAGCGAGTGGCACAGTAAGTTAAAAAGCTCACTGAAAGGAAAACAAGCAGGGGAAAAGAAAAGGCGAAGTGAGAACTGATTTTTCGCACACAAGACAGCGAGCATGTATAAGTTGGAGTTGTAGAAAATTTAATGAGAAAGCAACTATTCATAATCGATATTAGGATGGCGGCATTAACCAGACATTTTTTTCATATAAAAATTGAAAAGGTAGTACATCCAGTAGTGATTACTTCATAGTCTGATCCCTAAATTAAGTGGATCTATATTTCTAGAGTGTGCATCAGAAAGATAATACATGGAAACCAAGCCTTGCAACAATAATAAAAAGCAATAGCATCAGGGGTCTGTTGTTGGATTGTAGCAGTAGTTCAGTAGGAGCAATGCGGAGAGCACAATTGTGAAAAAAACAAAGTTGATACGTAAACACATCTAACTAAATAGCTCCAGGGAACAGGCATAGCCTATGAAGCATGTTCCCTGGTAGCGTAAGACAACAGAGAATGGTTTTAAGTATATATATACACCTGAGCAAACTTTTTCCGCAACAAGAAATTCAATGACCTCTGAAAGCACAATAGTTGACAGGAAATCTGGCATGTATAAGGTGTGTTGTGTGGCTTTATATGCCAAAATAGATTCTTGGGATTGTAGTTTTGTAACTCAAAGGTTGATTTTAATATCGTACCAACCACTTAAAAGGATGATGGTGTGTGTTTAGCCACCCGTTGTTTAGCAAAAGAGAAATAGGAGGAAGCTGCATATATTAAATGACACAGGTAAGCTGAAACTGATGCATACCTCGTCTACAGGAATTAAAAGAGCATCACGCACCGACCTGCAACAAAATACTTTTCCATCCCAATTATAAGTCACTTTGGTTAGTCAAAAGTGACTAACCAAAGTGACTTATAATTTGGGATGGAGGGAGTAGCAAATAATGAGGCCACAATCTTAAACAATTTTCCCATAACAAAGGCCCTAAACATTTAAAGCATGTCGAAAAATGACTTGAAATAATAAGTAAGAATACAAGCAATTCAGGTATGCAATTGATGAATGTACTCAACCTGTCTGAACTTATCAGAGGCAATGCATTCCTAAGAGAAGGAAAGGGGACATGCAGAATGTGAATGGGCTGTCCAAAAAAAAAGTCCATGATTTTTGGATAGGAAGTAGATAACACAGGGTGTGCAAGCAAATAAAAGACCTCCAAAGACACATACTTAAGTAAACAAAAGGCACTAAAGAAAATGAACCTTTGGACAATAGGTTAGCAGTCAACATCTCCTGTCATATATCCAACTATATTATTTGTAATTTAAATAAGTAATTTATCTATTATCCAACTATATTATTTGTAATTTTAATATGTAATTTATCTATTAGTATATATAAAGTTAGTCATCCTTGAGTAATACTTATAGAACAAGGGAATTGGACTAATAGTATGTCAATAGCGGTGGAAGCACCTTTCTTATACATACAAAACAAACATGTTTAACAACAGTAGAGTAAGCAGGCCCATTTAACAGTAGCTCTAATATGATAGACTTAAAAGAACCACCGTCATGAGGAGTCTCCCTTAAAATTCCATGTCATATCCATCTGTTGAGGTGCCACCAATCAAAATTGCAAATTGATATCCATCTGAATTATGAGAGCCTCAAATTTTGGTCTATAATAATCCCCAATCTAGCATGAATGTAGTATTTTTTTTAACTTCAGGATCATCAATAGTTAAAATTTTACCTAGATTGGCAGCCCAAGATTGATGCTAGCATATTCATCATGGAAAGTACTTTCATTTTTATTTAAAGGCCAGGCAATGGCCAGTGAATTTGTGAGCCAACAAAGTAGTGTGTACAATTACTGAACGTAAATTAAGTTTAGACAAGGCTATAAGGAAAATTACAATTCGCTCCCATATCCTAATGTTTGCCAATCAGGTACCTTCTCCCAACTGAGTCTGTCCATATCATGGTAGATGAGCAAATATAGAACATGTACAAGAAGAAACCTTGTCTACTGGGGTTATCTCCATATAAAATGGTTTGTAGGTGTTTCTGTTACCAATGCAAGCAAAAGTTAGAATTTGACACAACAGTACGGAGACCACAGTTAGTAAATTGACATCTCTTTATAAATGTTGTGTAAGCATGCACAGTGCGACAGAGGGCCAAAACTGAAGAAAACTGTAACATATCTTGCAGTTTGTAAAGACACATGATAATAAATAATGCAATTTCTAATAGATCTGTGTACAAACAAATATATCATAGTAGTAAAGATTCTGAACTAATACCTGTCCATTCAGCCCAGACTCACTTCCGTACCGATCGACGTCTTCTTAAGTCTGTGATTAAAGGTAAATAGCAATCTAAAAAGTGATTGGGAAAAAAAAAAAGGTAAACACTGATCGATTTGTTTTTTGAACTAGCATAGTGGTAAGTGCATTGTAATGGTGCACACTGTATTCTTACTTGAACCCAGATATCAAAGAAGCCCATCGATTTTATTCCAGGTAATTCATTTATAGTACAAAAGTGCTATTGCACACTAATGAAATCCCCCTCTAAGTACGGCACAAGAACAACATCTGAGTTTAAGACAACTACATTTGCGTATACTAAATGTGACAATATCAAATTTACATTGTATGATCCATTGTTATTAAGCTTTCATTATTCATGAATCATGTTCAAGGACCAGCCCATATACTAAATGTGACAAGCACTTTTGCAGATGCAGGTTACTTCACTGCAGGATAAAACTATTGCTGAGCTCAACAGCATAGACCCATATGATCATGTGGTACGGTTGGATCCACGTGCCTCCATGTTATTCCTATATCTTTTGCTTCCATGCCTTATTACTGATTACAACTTTTCTCTCGCTTATAATAGGATGAAGGCTGATGCACAGTGACTGCCACATACATTGCTGCTAATAACTGGTGGTACATGTCTTGCAAAGGATGCAAGAAAAGGTCAGAATCCCCGCCTGGTGAAGGATAGTAGGATACAAATGTCCAAATTGTCATGGCCAGCCACTCTGCCTAGGTACTCATTATTACTTCCAACAAGAAATTTTTTATCTTATTGCATACCAGATTAGCAACTGTTATAAGACTAATAACTTTAACTCTGCCATATATAGATACCTGTTAACCCTCAGTGCCAAGGACGACACTGCTGTAGCAAGCTTCTTTGCATATGACAACTGTTATAAGACTAGTAACTTTAACTCTGCCATATATAGATAGATACCTGTTAACCCTCAGTGCTAAGGACGACACTACTGTAACAAGCTTCTTTGCATAGGACAACTATTATAAGACTAATAACTTATACTCTGCCGTATATAGATACCTGTTAACCCTCAGTGCTAAGGATGACACTGCTGTAGCAAGCTTTGCATATGATGAAATAGCGAAGCTAATTGTTCAGAGA
This sequence comes from Hyparrhenia diplandra, assembly GCA_015847255.1. NCBI lineage: Eukaryota > Viridiplantae > Streptophyta > Magnoliopsida > Poales > Poaceae > Hyparrhenia > Hyparrhenia diplandra. Next base: position 89,348 of record JADLZK010012357.1, read on the forward strand.
GAATGCAACTTAATTTTGAATTCACTGAAACTGACAAGCGGCCTACTCAGCCCTTCCAAGCTGTTATCTCCAAGATATTTATCTTCTCCATTGCCCTTACCAAAGACTCATACTTCTAGAGCAACGATTTCTCCATGTTCAGCAACCAGTGCCACAGTGACAGGTACTTCACTCAATCCTAGAGAGGACACAGAGACTGCGATCCTTATTCAATGTGCCACTGCCACTTCTACAATTGTTGCACAAATCTCACCACCTCCAACAACCAGTCCCACACTGGCTGAAACTTCAGTGATATTATTGAGAACCTGCAGACTGAGATCCTTATTCCATCCGAATACTCTGGTACCCACTTGGTATATTACATTCCATTCCCGAAACTGTTCATATTTCATTAGATTAGTCCATACCTGTGTAACTGTGTTCACCATTTCCTTATTCCATAAACAGACACCTGCTCCAGCTATTGATAGAAATCAGACACCTTTGAAGGATCTTATCACTGGGTAAGGCTAACGTACAAAATTCAAATAATGAACGTTAACTCTGTAAGTCATATTTGTTTTCTCATAAAAAATTTTGACGTCTTTTCCCATGATCCAGGACATCAACAGGAACATCACACAGTCGCAGACAACTATTCACAGAAAATGCTGCCACTGACAAGGTGATTCAGATTTAACCATGTGGGCCTCATCAATCTATATCACAAAACTGCAGTTGTACCATTCTTACCATTCTCATATGAAGTTCCAAGAAAAAAATATACCGGGCCTTGCCGCAGCAGGCTCTATTTACATACTATAATCAATCTTTGTAACCATAGTTCATTTAACTTCCTCTATTATCATACTATAATCGATCTTTGTAACCATAGTTCATTTAACTTCCTCTATTATCATTTACTGATGAAATTCCTCACGGCCTTGCCGCAACAGTCCCCATTTAGCATCGTGTACCTGCAATGATCGTAACAAATTCGTTATGCAAGGTGGGTTATGCAAGGTGGTCAACAGTCTCTAAATAAACTATAAACATTAGTGCCCCATAAGTGCCAACTGACAAACCTGTTAAGTATGCTTCATTAGTTGGCATTATCATTTACTGATGAAATTCCTCACGGCCTTGCCGCAACAGTCCCTGCAATGATCGTAACAAATTCGTTATGCAAGGTGGGTTATGCAAGGTGGTCAACAGTCTCTAAATAAACTATAAACATTAGTGCTCCATAAGTGCCAACTGACAAACCTGTTAAGAAATACGCTTCATTAGTTGGCAGCACCGCCTTGCTGCAAGTTCGCGGCTCCGGCGCCGTGGGCTGCCGCGGCCCCGCCACCCTGTCCTGCCGCGACCCTGCCTCCGTGGGCTGCTGCAGCCCCGCCACCCTGTCCTGCCGCGGCCCCGCCTCCATGGGCTGCCGCGGGAGCCTCACCCCTCAGGGCATCCCTCCAGGCCCGATCAAGATTCTCGCCCGGGGTGGAAACGCCGTTGTGCTGCTGCACAAACTCGCGAAAAATACATGGACTTGGTGAGGCCGCATCCCTCCTTAGGGCAAGCGCACGGGACACGACCGTGTTTATCCATCCTAATTAAAGATTGAAATCGCCAAAAAAAAATTAGAGGGCGGCGCAAAACAACGCAGAAAGAAAGACACGTTCAGACATTGTTAGGGTGCAGAACGACGAACCTTCTGTCAAGGCGGACGACGGTGGTCAGGGAGAGGGAAGGAGGGCGAGCACGGACGAACGCAAGCGAACTTCGGCGGACGGGAGCGCGGCGGGCAAACCTGCAGCGGAGGCAAGGCGGAGGTCAGGAAGGGGGTGGCCGCGTGGGTTTTGGAGGAGGACTAGGTCCTCACATGGGATGATGGGAACAACAAACATCATGACCTCCAAGCTAATACTAAAAACCAGTATAGCTTGGTAACACGAATCTATGGTCAAAACAGAAGAACAATGTATTGCATCTGAATCTAATTATCATCATGCAAAGCTTAAGAACACAGAAAGGTAGTACACAAACAAATTAGACCAAATTCAAGATAACAATATCAGCAGTTCACTCAGATAAACATTTGCACCTACATACAAACAAAAATCAACTCGTTCTCATTCAATTTCAATTTCAATGGTAGATGCAGCCTACTCCCCTATGACATATACACTGCTCAGTTACTGAAAATAGTATACAACTTTCATGCCCAAACAAAAAATGTTGCAGCAGAACAACCACTAGACCTCCCTGTAATCTAATCCTGTCAGAATCCAAACATAACCACAAACTTATGCGTGGAAATTCAAAGCAGCAGATGGACCAACAAAATTTGGGTTATGGGTAAAAAACCGAACGAGTGTGCAACTGAATTTCTGTCGGAACCAAGTGCTTCCAAGTTCCAAGTATGCAACAATCGTGCAATTGCATCACCGTATCACGACTGATAACCTAACAGCACTCGAAATCACAAACACCCCCGAAATTGGGATGCTGCGCAAAAACAATGGCACCACGTTTTGGATAGGGATTCAAACAGGTATAAAAATCATGACGAATCGACAGGCGCCGCTGATTTGGGAGCAGAGAACCGCACCTCCTACAGCCCGCTCCACTTCGAGGAGGAAACTCGGTCGAGCTTCTAGAAGCTTCTACGAGATGAAAAGCAACAAAACAAATAGCAAAAAAAAAAAAAAAAAAAAAAAAATCCTGAAAAAAAGGGTTTCCCAGTTTCGCACCGAATCGCTAGCAGACACAGATTTTGGGGCAGAGAGGCGCAGGTGCGGTTCGATATGGCCTCGGAACCGCACCTCCTAGAGCCCGCTCCGCTTCGAGGAGGAGGTTCGATCGAGCTTCTAGAGGCTCCCCCGCTATTTGCCACCCGCATTCGCGAAAACCCCCGCAAAACCCCAGCAAATGCACCCGAAAAATCAAATACCCCAAACGAGATGGTCGGAACGGCATAGCGCGGTACGGATTCAACCGCACCTCCTAGAGCCCGCTCCGCTTCGAGGAGGAGGTTCGATCGAGCTTCTAGAGGCTTCCCCCGCTATTTCCCACCCGCATTCGCGAAAACCCCTGCAAAACCCCAGCAAATGCACCCGAAAAATCAAATACCCCAAACGAGATGGTCGGAACGGCACAGCGCGGCACGGATTCGGATTCAGAAGCGGGCCGAGGCAGGACAATTTGGGGCGAGCGAGTAGGGAGATAGACGAGGCTCTCACCTTGAACTGCTTCCTCCGGAGAGCCTCCCGAGTGGTCGAAGGAGGCGGAGCCTGTGGGGAAAAGGCGGTGCGGCGCGGGGCGGCCGGGCTGTGTATATTTATAGCAGGTAGGCTGTAGCCAGGCGGCCTCCCGGCTCCCGTTGTCTCTTCGTGCTTCCAGTGCCTCCAACCGGTGTGCTCATTGCTCAAGCGATGGCACCTTTTTTTTTTTTTTTTTTTGAGCAAATCAAGCGACGGCACATGGCAGGGACTGCGGACTGGTTCTGATGGGCTGGGCTTCGGGGGCTGTCATGAATCCATTAGTACTTAAAGTATTTTTCTCTCAAAACAAATCCATTTACACAAATCAGCATGCAGTATTTTTTTTCTCAAAACGAATTTGTCGTACAAATCTGCCCAATATCTGGCGCTCCTTCCGTCCCGAAATAACCGTCGCTAGAGGCAAAAGTCGGCAAGGCAAAAGTTACAAACACTCCTAGGAGAGAAATGCCGAGAGGATGGGAGAGTCACTACAACTAGGCCTACAACGACGATTATTCCGGGGCGCGATGATTTTTCTGGGACAGAGGGAGTATGAGTCAGTGTGAGAGAGCGCTTGTGTCTGGCGTAGAACGAGCGTTGCGGATCGACGTTGCTACGTGGCAGTGGCCATTTCGCCAACCGGCGAGCAGTGTGGTGTGGTGCTTTGAGGCTTGACCTTGATGGTGCAGTATTATGCTTGTTTTGCTGAAGTGCTGTTATGGTAGTGGAGCAGTATTTTTTTTGCGATAAGGAAAAATTCCATTGATACTAAAAGCAATTTACATCCTCTCATTACAAAAGTAAACCACACTACTGCACCTCCATTGATGGGAGACAAGAAACCTTGAAAAAATCATAAATTCCACCATCTAGGATCATCATCCCAAACGGATATGCCAAGGATGCAAGCTCCGATCTGAATGAACAGGTCATCTCACCATCCACCGCCAACATCCTCATACCCATCACTTTTTGTAAAAGAGAAGTAAAACTGCTAAAACTCCACATGCGAACATAATGAAATTGGCGCCGCCGACACGTCGTCGAACTATGTCGGTTGGACTTGTGTTCTCTCATGACGAATCTGGTAGTGGAGCAAGATTTTGTTTTTTTTTTTTTTTTTGACAACAAAGCAGTATTTGTGTTGGTAGCGTGGGAGCAAGACACTTGTTGTCTTCAATCGTATTACCAAGTCTGGATTTAATCATCTTTTTTAATATAATCAGTAGCTTTCAATCTGGTTCGTTTTTTCGATAAATCGTTCTACTGAATATGCTGTCACTCCGCCACCAAAATCACAACTGGATGGATAGCCTAACGGAACCTTATTTCCTACGGGTAGTGACTTAAGCTCGTGCTTAGCAATCAACCACCCCTTTTTCTTTAACCTAACGATCGGACATCCGTCGAGAGGGCTAGGTCGCTTCTCATTTGCCTTCTTTAGAGTTGTTAGTACTTTCCTTCTCTTGTTGCCTTTTTAGTGGATTGATTGTTCTTTTTCCTTGTATGTCGTGAGGTCGTTGCATCATGTTTAGTGTTGGACGGTACCCGATGGAGGAAGAGATCATGGACTAATGAAGACTCGTGCCACTACGTCCTAGACATCGCAAGTGTCATGGCAGCACTTTACTTTAGAGAATCCTATTTAGACATTGCAAGTAGATATGCTAGCGCTTTACTTTTACTCCTTTTCTAGTATATGATGCATGCTTTTGCTTGAGCCTTGAATGCCCTGATTAAAACCTATCCACCTAATTGCCCAGCTTTGCGCTCGTACTTATACAGTCTTGCTTGCTTGCTTGCACTCACTTTTATTTATGCTATCACAGTTACGTTATATACTTGAGAGCCGGATTATATGAGCCGAATGGATAACTTATGATACCTGACGGAGTGCGACTCTGCGTGTGTGACCTGGGTGTGTGGTGGTGAGGGTTGTGTCGACCAGGTAGGATCTAAGACGAGTCGCAGAGATGAGTCTTGCCGGGGGATGCGTCTGGGCAAACTGTTTATGACGAGATGGCCTCGGGACCGAATTTTGTAGTGGGATGAGGTCTGGGCAGAAGTATTTGAAGATGGCTTGTCGGTCCTACTTAAGGACTTGTTCTCTGAGAATCGACCCCTAGGGAATGTTTAGTGCACACCACACAGTACCTGAATGGGCAGGGTTCTGATTGCCCCGTTTAGTTAGGCGGTGCCATTACTGCTAGGTAGTGAGGGGTTTAGGGTGGGCGGTGACGGGCGGGCCATTCCCATACCGCGCTGGATGGCAGCACCACTCGTGAGCCCGGTGTTGCCTCTCCCAGTCTCAGCGTTCTGGTGGTACCGGACTTTCCGAGTTGAGTGGCAGGATGGCATTGTCGATTAGGAGATCTCTGTTATCGCCGAGGTGTTTCATGAGCACTAATGATGGTGATCTTGTGGGTACTGATGTACACGCTCTGCAGAGTTAAAACCAATACATATTGTCCTACCTTCGAGTATGGTTTTGTCTTAAGCCTGGACTCACCCTTCGGCTTGCGCCGGCTTACGACTTTCTTCCCTTGACCCACGTTTCTCTGAGTAGTGAGAGGTGTCCCTTCTCTTCTTACCTTGGGAGTGCTGGCAGTGTGTGGGGTTTATGGCTAAGAGCCGATTAGGCAAGGCAGAAGGGGCTGGAGCTGTCTTGTCACTAAGTGGGTATGAAAGTTGTGAGAAGTGTGTAGTATATGGTGATGGTTTGGGAAGAACAGGTGAGGTGGGATGGAAATTGAAATTGAAACTAGTAATATTGAATTTATTACCACTTGCTGCTTCACATGCTCTAAGGATGCAAACCACATCCAAATATTAGGATCGTCAGATCCCTTATTTTCTATTTTCCACCAAAGCTCATTCGGTGCTGACCATGGCCTGCACATTTCTGGTGGTGTGCAAATTACTCGATTTGTAGTATTTAGAAGGATTAGGTGGTCTCGTTCCTACGCTCAAGCTTGGATCAGAAGATGAAGATTACTTCCGCTAATCGCTATGCCGACTCTGATGAAGCCCGTGAAGGAGGAGTCTTCACTCGCTGACGTGCTACGTCTACTCTGAGGTCCTGAGTTACGCTTCCGCTAGGTTAATCGTGTAATAGGTGAGTCCGCGAGAGTTGTTTAAATCTTGTAATCTTGTAATTGTACGATGCATGACTATGATATTAACTATAAATAATAATGTGATGGAGTGGTCTTGTGGGACTATCACATTATTAATCAATTATGTATATTTTCTTTTCGTGGAAAATCGGGGATGTTACACATCCGCCTTGGGAGGCAGATACATCTCCGGTGGTTTACCGGCCGGATTTATGAATCCAACGAGTCGTGCCCCCTGATGGCCGACGTGACTTGAGCCTTCCACAGCACATGATTGTTGCGTGTTAGTTTCTCGCTCGACGGCAGGAGGAAGATGTCGAGTGAAGATGCAGGAAACGGCGCGGAGGATGAGGAAGCGGAAGCCATCACGATCCGTGAGGATAATGTCTCTTGGTACCATGTAAAAGTGGAGAATGATTGGGGTTAATGAGTCACCTTGTTCTCGGTGCTCGGCTTCATGTTATATAGGGTGGGAAGAGCCCCCACCGTGGCGTACATCAGTTTGTTAGAGATTGCATGCGGTGTTGATCAACTTGAGCTACAATTTAGGAACTCTACAACCGAATACATCATGTATAATAATCTATGAACCTAGACACTACAAGCTAATCATCACCGGGATGCACAATAACGTGACACTCTTGTTACAAAACTTTTTTTTTTTTTTTTTTTGGAGACCATGTCCACCCAAACAGGCACCGACGCGTATTTCATTAAAGAGAGAGGTTACAAAACTTCTAACAAGGGCGCACGAGAAGAGCCGGGGCTCAACGACGGCGTTTCCATGTTCGTCGTGATCCTGAATCTGAACCGCAGGAGTATTCTGTAAATGCCTGAATATATAAAAATCTAGATCGATGAGACAAAATTTGCGATGGCTGGAGTATATACACACGTCTACGGTTCTGGTCTCGTCTCCGACACGGACTCAACCAATCAACGCGTGGCTCAGGCCTACATTGCAGCACGCGGAAGATGAAGTTGCCAGTACAAAACTTAGCACCAATTAAAGGATTCAGTCAAGCAATCTCTGAACTACAGGTCAATCAAATTCGCAATAGGTTGAATCAATTTGAGTCACCTTTTCTCCTTTTTCCTCATTGGGTTGCTGCTGCATCAGAACTCTGAACTTTCCAGCAGGCAGCAGCAGCAGTGCAACGTGGAGTAGTAGGCTAGCAGCGGCCGGGACCGAGTGCAGTCGCCCGTCGGCACAGCAGCAGTGCAAGGAGACGTGAATTGAACGGAGATCAGATTTTGGAACTATAAAGAGGAAATTATTTCCTTGGCCCTCTTCAAAGTTCATCTTATTTTCTTGTCCCTTTTTTTTCTCAACTTGCTTATTTGGTCTACTTTTGAGTTTCCTTTGGTTCCTTGGCCCTTGCGTCGGTTTAGATGGGTAACGGTGTTAAGTGGTGCGGGGAAATGATATTTTTATCCTTGAGCAAACAGTATAGAAAATAAGAGGAAGGGTAAAAATGTCAAACATTTTTACTAATCTCTTCATTAGGTCTCAAGGGTAAAAATGTCAAACATTGTCTCGACCCTTGAACAAACATTTTTTCGATCTCTTCATTAGGTCTCAAGGGTAAAAATGTCATTTCCCGTACTACTTAACACCGTTACCCATCTAAACCGACGGAAGGGCCAAATAACCAAAGGAAACTTTAAAAAGTAGGCCAAATAAGCAAGTTGGAAAAAGGGCAAAAAAATAAGAGGAACTTTAAAGAGGGCCAAGAAAATAATTTCTTCAACTATAAAACGACGCCCACGGCCACGGAACGAACGACGCACAGCACAGAGGCTTTTCATCTTCTATATGGGCTTCATGTGGACCGGTACATACTACACAGCCCAAGTAACAGGCCCAGGTCGGTACAAGATTTCAAGTTAAAATAAAGAGTAAATTGCCTTTGTGGGTACCTAAACTATTTAGCGTGTAGCGGATAGGTACTCCAACTAAAAAAACGTAACTTTTGGTTTTCGAACTATACTTTAGTAACTTCGGGTACTTCAACTAAAACACCGTAACGCCTAGGTACTTGAACTATACTTTCGTAACTCTCATGTATCCGGCTTTTTTGTGAAACCCCCCCTTCCTAAATATTTTTCCGACCTTGCCTAGCTTTGGCTGAGGGTGCGCCGGCGGGTAAGCCACACGCTGGGTCTCGAGGCGCGGGCTCGAGCTGCTCCGCCGCCGTCGCCGGGTCCCGGCCGCGGGCGTGAGGTCCTCCGTCGCGTGGGGTGTCCCGACCCACGGGCGCAAAGGTGCTACGCCATTTGGCGGCATGGTCGCGTCCACCGCTGGTCCTCGGCCTGTCCATGCAGCGCCACCACGGCGGCGGTGGGCAGGGCCGACCACCTTAAATCTTCGCGCCGGCATGGGTGTACGTCTACGGCATCGGCGTGGGTGTGCGTCTTCGCCGCCCGTGCGGGTCCTGGCCGTGGTGCGAGGTGCTCCGCCCGATGTGCGGCGAAAGCAACGTGGCTTACCGCCGGGCCCACCGGCCAAAGGCCAAGCAAGGTCGGAAAATGACTTTGGAAGGGGGTTTTCACAAAAAGCCGCATACCAAAAGTTACGAAAGTATAGTTCAAGTACCTAGACGTTACAGTTTTTAGTTGAAGTACCCGGAAGTTACTAAAGTATAGTTCAGTACCCAGTTACGTTTTTTTTAGTTGGAGTACCTATATCATTCTTCATTAAATAGTTTAGGTACCCGGTGCAATTCTACTCTAAAATAAAATAGCCAGTTCGACCCTTCCTTGAGTCTCCGTGGTACTCGGTACTTCTGGTGCCGCCGGCCATGGCTGAGTGGTGGCCGCTAGTCTCGCCGGCGGGGAGGTCTGGCGGCCGCCAGGCCTCGCCAGATTGGTGGATCCGCCAACTGCATGTGTACCAACTACAAAGCAGTGGATGTGTCACATGGTAAAACCACTCCCCCATGAGCAGCCTGTCATGGAAAAGGCACGTCGGTTTATTCCTCCTTCCTCGTGGACTAGTTTGACCTCTGAAAATGTAACTTTGCACTTTTGCAGGAACACTTTGTTCCTTCGTGACCTCCAAAACGGAAGCATGCATGGCATGGAGCCCTTTTCATCCGTGTGCCACATCATGGATTTGGTAGAAAGATACTCGAACAGCTAGAATTTTTTAACTCTCTAAACCTCGCATATTGGCACGGTATTTTTGCTTCTTTATATTAAAAAAAAACGTTCGCCATATACTGGAGTCCATCAGTTCATCCCGTGGGCCGTAGCCGTGAGGGTTTACACTGGTGTCGCAGATCACAATCCATTCTATAGGTCTCCTTCAATTTTCTTGTGCTGGGTTTAGTCAGCAGATGGATGATGAAAGCAGAACACAGGGGAAGAAACGTTTGGTAGTGTTTTAGTTTGACCGGCAAATCACTTGGACCAACGAAGACTTACTTTATAGTGACTGCCTTTTCGAGTGTTGAATGAAAGAAAGCCTTAGAGGGGAAAAAAAAAGTTTTTCTCCCCACTAAAAACACAGCCGTCATAATCTTATAAAAGAATATCTATATTAAATTCCATAGGAAAAATCTATATTTTCTCTCTAATACTCAAAAGATTTGCCCATCTTTGCAACGGAGTAGAAGATTCTAACCATATAAGCAATGTGCTTCTTGCAAGCGCCCTAGGATGTATACATATCACTTGAACCATCCTACCATGCGAATTTAGGTTTGTGGTTCACAATGATATTCCAACCAAGACCATAAATTAGCAGCACTATGGACGGTATGGAATATTGTGTTGTTTTCGCCAACTTTGGTCTTTACCACCAAAATCCTACATTAGGGCCATTTGGATCCCTTACATCCCCTGTCCAGGCTCCACACAACTATATTTGGGCTTGTTTGCTTGCCTAACTATGCCTCTAAGTCAGTCCCTAGCTAACCACCCATGAACACTTAGCCAACCTCGGTGGAAACGGAGGTGATTGGCATTGCCTAGCCAGGATAGAGCCAACACTACCCTTCCGTTTGCATCTCCATTGACCACCGCTGCGGCTCCTCCATCCATTCCACGCTTTCGAACACCACGGCGCCTCGCCGCCTCTACACCCTATCTAGTTCTACACATCACTCACACCCGACTGTCATGCCTCTGCCCCCACAAATAGTAGTCCATCGGATGGGGATGGGCACAAAAAAGAGGAAGAACAAATGGTGACAGAAGATGATTTGACCTAAAAGCCACCTTGGCATTCAAGGACATGGTGAGGGAATTGAAGACAAGTAAGCAATCAAACATGATCTAGACAAGCCGGGTTACGATGGTGCGAGATACAACAATTCTTGCATTGCGGGAGCCGGTGGCGAGACCCAGGGGGGGCTCAAGCCCCCACTACGGCTCCGGGCATGTGGAACCCCCTAAGCCCCCACCTTCATATTTCAAGTATAAATAAACTAGATCCTTTATTTTTTATGGTGTATTTTCTAAATTTTTATTATTAATCTATGGATAAACAACATTTTTTATAAGTTTCAGCTCCTCTAATTTTATTTCTGGCTTCATCCCTGCTAGCCATTTTGGACAGATCCTCACCCATACAGAACTCAGCTTTGGGACATTTTTCAAGTGTAAACAACACGTTGGTCACCATGTGCAGAGGCAGCAACCTGGTCCAACAGCGACAGCGTTGAATAACCCAAGCAAAGAGTCAGGGGGAACGTGTCTAATGGCAACACTATGCTTCTCACGCAAAGAGAGGAGAGTGAGAGCAATATTATTATGAAAAAAAAAACAACAACAGAGTGGAATGATTCGGCTCGGGGACGCGACGTATCAACGGAAGCCAGCCGGCTGCCGTTGCCACGAGTGATGGGCCGGCCGGTTCTTATCCCCCTCCCTCTCTCTTCTTGAGTGAGACGTCGCCTTCCCAGGGCTTGCTTTGTCCTGCAATCGCCATGTCACCGTGATGGGCCTCCTCTTCTTATCGCTGCAAAGTTTTATTTGGCAAAAAACAAATGCAGCACGCCGGCTGGACACGTCAAAGTACGCGACTTTTTCCTAATATAACAAGATTATTTAGGTCGACAAAGCCATGCCGGCGTCACGCCCAGTTTGGCATTGGCACGCATGCAGTGGCTCGTCTGCTGCAGACACCCATTTTTGTGATAGTACTACTGTCTACTAGGAGTAGGACTGTAGGAAACCACTTTCTGTGAAACTGGACGCGTCACGCGTGTTCTTTTCAGTTTCCATGCAGTATACTGGCGATTGGAGTGGACAAAGCGTCCGCACCAGCTCGGTGTGTGCGCGCACCAGCAGAAAACCAGAGATGCAGAGTGCGGTGCAGAGGAGGAGCTTGCCATGCGCACAAGCAACAACAGTAGTAGGCAGGCAGGGGCAAGTCGATGCTGGAAACTCCAAAGGCAGATGAAAACGGGAAGCATGGGTTGTTTTGGAGTACAGTAATCATCAATCCACAAAAGATAGGATCTGTCCCGATCAATATAAATCAGAGTTTCGAACAAATTACAGTAAATAATATTACCATTTATGTTTTTGAAAGTTCGCTATGAAAATATATGTCATATATACCAAGAATATTGGTATTTTTAATATAAGCCTAGTCAAGTGTTCAGTTATTTGATTTCTCAAGAATTGGACGGAGAAAACCGATGAAGCCGTGCTCGCAAGAAGATAGGACGATGGCATGGCAACGCGTCCTGAACTGCGATAAGGTCAGAGCACACAGCATCAGAAGATCGTTTCCACAATGCAAAGATCCGTAGCAATCAAGTTCAGCACAAACAGACAATTCCATTCATCACCTGGCTCGAAAGAGCTGAAGACGTTGACAGATGCCTCCAAAAAGAAAGAAAAAGAACTTGAGGTCAAAAATTGTTTCAGGAGGAGTAATACTAGGTCAGCTTATCCATCCAACCAAGTGAAAACCTACATGAGCCATCCACAATGGGGCACAAAAAACCAATTGGAGCGTCTACTTCAACTCCACCGTGTCTATTATGTCGACTGTTGTACTGGGTGAAATGTTTTACATTTTGTGGCATGATCCTTAAGTCCATTGCTGACCTTTCTGTTCTACTATATAAAGGCAAAATTCTACCTAGAACTTCTGGGGCCATGAAGGCACCAACTTGGCTTATGGTACTGAACATTTTTACATGCCAAAAGCATTTGGCCCCCAGTATACCCTCAGCACGAACCTTGACAAGAACAAGCGTCCAGGACCGAAATTGTTGGGACTTCTGTCCTATCACTATCAGTGCACGGCAAAAGGAAGATTTCCCACTAGTGGAACCTGCTGGAATAGAACGATTGCCTTCGAATTTACTGACGCCACACAATTTTTCACCCCTGCTCTTGCTCGATGAAATTGAGAGACTAGACTGGTCCAATGTACTTACAGCAATGCATTTGCTACCCTCAACAATTGCAGGTTTCATTTATTCATGCCTCCAGTACAAGAACTTGGAGCAGCAAGGCAGGCCAAGGGGACCCAAACATGTCATAATCTGAGGAGATATTGAAACTGTCCAAAAAGATGCAGGTAGCCCAGGTGCAGGGGATGGATCAGCAGATCAGAGGCTGCATGATTATAATCACCCATGTGCATCCTCAAGTACGATTAACAAATGGAGAATCCCTGCACATGGCGCCACAAGTTGAAACCGGCAAGATTTGCCATTGGAATATCTGATCCGAGCAAGAGAACACACACAGTAGGAGTACATGTACAATGCACATGCAGTACAGGGCGCAGCAAAAGATAGAAAGGTGCTGACAGATAGATCATCTCCACCGACCACCATTGATATGATACACATGGATCAATGGAGGCATGGAGCTATCTACAACTTACAGTCTGCATGCACAAGGAGGAAGAGGAACAGAAGAGGGTGACCTTGCTCTCAGCGATCCATTCCAGCACGACGTGAACAACCTCTTGATGAAAACAGCAGCAGCTCAGCCCTTTGGTGACTGCCGCCAACCATACCATACTGATTGATCTCTCCAACACGGAGCATGCGGTTGTGCTGCTCCGGTCGCAAACCTCAGCAACTAGTGTATTGCTGCTCCGGTGGCTACTCTAATGTACAGCTTACAACTGAATGAAGGGCGCAATTCTTGGAACTGACTTCACACGTCGATGAAACAGAGCTTGCCATCTATTCTATTCTGCACCGCCTTGATCGCGGCGACACGGGCAGCCGTGGCCGCTCTGTTTGCAGCCATCACGGCCTTGTTCACCTGCTCTTCTACTCTTGGGAGGTGGAAGGCGCAGTCTGCAGCCCTTCGAGCAGCCTGAATTGCACAATGAAACGAACAATGTGAGTTCCTGAAGCAAGGAGGAGTATGAATTATCGATTATCAATGTGTACACATGGGGAATTGTTGAATGAATACCTGTAGAGCACGCTGAACAGCTGGGTCTGACAGAGGCAAGGAGTTCTTGAGAATTCCAGAATCCCACTCCCCCGCTCGTTCATCCCCATTCCGGAACGCGTACATCCCGAACCCCTGTTTCTTTCCTTCGTGCCAAGATCCCTCGTAGCTGTGTCCATTGGCGAAGCTGTACACACCGAACCCGTGGATCTTGTCTGCAAAATACTCCCCCGCATACCGATCGCCATTCCTGCAGCAGAGAACGGATTTCGTTGACAGAACAAGAATTAGCAATGGAACAGTTGGCAACAATGCAATGGCAATACTGATTTGATTGGGCACCAAAACAAGGAATATATGCGAGGATCAATGTTGTTATTCACCTGAAATGGTAGCAGCCGAGGCCGTGCTTGACGCCACCCTTGAACTCACCGGCGTACGTGCTGCCATCAGAGCAGGTCTGGGCGCCGATGCCGTGGCTCTGTCCACCAGCCCACTCCCCGGCGTAGCAGTCCCCACTATAGAACCGGTAGACGCCGTGGCCATGGCGGAGGCCCTGCCGGTACTGCCCGCGGTAGCGGCTGCCGCGCGCCCAGCTCTCGACGCCGTGGCCGTCGTACTTGCCGTCCACCCAATCGCCTTCGTACTTGCCTTTCCCGAAGAAGCTGTACACGCCGCTGCCGCTGCTTCGGCCCCCATGGAACTCGCCCTCGTAGCGGTCGCCGTTGCTGTAGAACTCGACGCCCTCCCGCACCTCCACCCCGATCCCTTGCCTGCCCCCTTCCTATCCCGCTGCTGCTGCTCATCCCCGCCGCCGCCCTCGCCGATGAACCACTGCACGGATGCCGCCGCTTGGGACGCGCGCGGCGAGCGGGTCCGTCGCGCGACGGCGGCCGCGGCGGCGAGCGCGAACCCCGCCGCGGCCGCCAGGAGGGCGAGGTGGTGGCCGTGCAGGAGCAGCGCGGCGAGCGCGAGGACCGGGAGGAGGAGGAGCAGGAGCAAGGACTGGGCAGCAGCGCCCGGCGGGCGGAGACGGTGGTGGGCCCGGCGGAGCAGCGCCCGGACAGGCTTGCCCTAGCAGCGGCGCCTGCGCCTGCGCCTTCTTGTCGTCGGGCTCCGGGTCGTCCAGGTCCAGGTCAAGCGCGTGGAACGACGCACCGCCTGCGGCGCGGACGGTCGGCGAACGAAGCAGCGATGACGGCGTCCGTGTCAGCTTATTACCACCCCCCACCGCCGCCGCCGTGCCCGTCCATGACGCCTCCCCGCCGTCTCGCCCCCGATGACGCCGAGTCAGCTCCGCTCCTGCTCTGTCTGTCGTCGAGCTGCCTGCCTGCCTGCCTCGCAGACGGACGGGACGGGACGGGACGGATCGATCGACGCGGGGGGAGTGGTTGGGAAGTGGAGGAAGAAGAAGAAGAAGAAGAGGGGAAGTGGGCCGGAGAGGCGTCTCTTATAACCACCACCCGGGGGACGGCGGTGGGCAGCTTCCTTCCCTTCCCTTCCCTTCCCTTCCCTTGGCGGGCTGGGCTGAGCGACCCCCAATCCGAGCTGGCAGCGCGAACCGCCGCGGCGAGACCGCGAGCAATCGGATCGGATCGGATCGGATGTGATCGACCCCCGCGCCGCCTCCCGATCCCGACCCGATAGGCGCGGGGAGGACCACGCCGTCGCTCTCACTTACGCCTGGGCCCCGTCACTGTGGCAGCGCAGCACGGCGGCCGTGTGGGCCCCGGGTCCCTGGCTGGCAGTGGCAGGGCGGGGTTGGCCAACCAATGGTGTGTGTTGTGTGTTTTCCTTCCCTTGTACGGTGGCTGCTGGTTGGGTTGTGGGACGCTGCGCGACGGGAAGGGAAGAAAAAACATTTCGCACGGCGCGGAGATCTCTGGCGGTGGCGGCTGGTGCCGCCGCCTACGCTGCACGGGCACGACGTCACGACGTGCAAGGTGGCTGCCTGTGGCTTGTGCAGACGGGCTGGCCGTGTCGGGTGCTCCAAGAACTCTACTCGCGTGCACGGTTGGTTCCACGCTTCACTAGCGCGCTCTGGCACAGACGAACGAGGAGGGGGATCGTCGGATTGGCCAAACTTTCTGGCACGATCCGAGGTCCGCAGGCACGTCCGCTGCTCGCTCTTTCACGAGGGGGAGCTGCCGAGCCGGCCACAGCCATGCGTATGGTCTCGCGGGCGGAAGCCGCCTGGACCTGGCCCTGCGGCTCTGTAGTTGCACACCGTCTGAGTGCAAAGTTCGTTGCAAAAAGCTAGGGCCTCGTTTAGATGGCTAAATTTTAGTCTAAAAGTTGCGACTTTTTTACTTCTACCTCGTCAGCGTCGCATTAAATCACCAAAAGCGTATGTTCGGGCGATAAATATAGTTAAAAAATAGCCCAATTACAGCGGTTACATTTATGCATTTAAAAGCGAATCTTTTTGGCCTAGATTACACGGTTGGATAATATTTACCACAAACAAAGCGAAAGTCTTCTGAGATTTCCGGCGATTCTTTTACTTAAAAATTTAGCCATCTAAATGGCCTAGGTGTCCTTCAGAGATGCGGCCCATCAATCGCTTCAAGTTCACGTTAACATTGGCCAATTTTTCACGGTTCCAAATTCGGCAACAACCTCATCAAAGAAGTCGGACGAGCTGCACCCCCCCACCAGAGTTTTTTTCCTTTTTACAAAAACACCCCACCAGAGTTAAAGCTGTTCTTTTACATAAGTGGAGCTAAATTTGTAGTTTCTCGACTCTTGCTACCTCGGTCCTAGAGAGAGAGCAATTCTAGCACAATATCATGTTTTTTAGTACCTTGATCAATTATATCAATATTTATGATGCCAAACAAATGCCATTCGATTAATTATGAAATATATTTTCATAATAAATTAGTCTGGATTCTTTGATATAAATACTACTCAAAATTACATAAATATTGAAACACTTTACGTGAAACTCGGTCAAACGTGAAACACTTTGAGTGACATTTAACTCATAATTACAATAAATAGTGAACTAGAGTTGATCGAATTGCGGACTGTGCTTGTCTTTTCCAAAGCCATCACAGGACGAAACATAAAACGGGAAAGACACAGAACCTCGCATAGGCTAGCATGTTTCTTACCATTCATAATCAATTGATTTGCTTACCGTCACCATTTGCCTTTAGCCTTATTTGGATACATGGGATTGCCTCAATCCACATGTGTTGGAATGGATTGGAGAAAAATTAAAATAAGTTTTACCCCAATCCACTTCAATACATGCTTGCATCCAAACAAGGCCTCGAGGCCTATTTGCTTCACGACCACGGCTTGCCTTGCCACATGCGTGGCCGTCCGCGTCGTAATGGCTGTTGTTTGAATGATCTTGCCACACTCATGTCCCTTTGTAATAATTATTCTTTGTTGGTTGTCTTTTTTTATTTCTTGGCTGCCATGTTGCTGTATAAATTTATCGTTTTACGCTAGGCTCATGTCCTTCCACTGCCGTAGCGTAATAATTGCTAGCTCCTGTCATTTGTTGTTTGCTGCTGAGCGGTGGCCGCCACAGCGTCAGCGTGGCCAAGCGAGGCAAGCAACCAAACATGCCCTTTATGTTTTTGGATTCTCTGTTGTCGTAGTTCAAAATTCGAACTTAGTTATTGAAAGTTCAAAATGCTAAGACAATGTGAAGATAACACTACTTCTAAGCTGCAAGCAGGATGTATGCTTGGCTACTGCTGCCAAAATAGCAGGAGGCCCTTTTCTCCATGCATTATGTGGGAATGGAGCAAAGAAAAATCCCAAACATAATAACACCACAATACTTTACCACACTATCCCTCCAAATACTCGATGGGTTGAATCAAAGTTGAACATGTAGCCCGAGGCTCGATGGCATGGCACAGAGCCTATTTTTCTCGCCCGGTCCGGCATGCCCCACCGTAGTGGTTAGCTTGGTTTTTACCTTTGTTGCCATCCATGTTTTGTAGCATCAAATTTAAGACACTGGAAGGTCAGAAGGTGTATAAGGGCTCACAATGAGTCGTAAAGCCTTTCTATAATGTGGCCATGTAGGATAGGGAATGGGTTGTCCCTATGCCTAGCAAGTGTTATTTCAAAAATTCCAAACCGAATATGGGTGGCACATCATGCTTCTTGACTCCAAGCGGATAGTAGTGATAGGGGTGACCCCTGTGTTGGTGGGGCCAGCTGTGACTACCAATGGGCGTGACACCTAGCACCATGTGCATCCCTCACGTGGGCAAGGCCAGGGCGCAACACCTGCCATCGGGGCATATAAGTGAGTGTGAACTGCCTCTTCTCCCTAGTGGATGATGCGAAGGACAAGCGCAACCGACCGCGAGGAGGACATGCGAGGATGTTGTCGTGCAACCATTGGTGATGAATACTCTAGTTAGGTGTTTTCCAGAGTCGATGTGTCTATAGATGAATACGTTCGTGGAACCTGCTCTAATTTGTGAATACTGATAAAGCTTGTTCTTTGCATGTGTGTAACTTTTTTGAGCTCTCTACAAATGAGTTAGCAATGACATGGTAAGTATAGAGAACCAACTATTACTAGTGCCCTCAAAGAAAGATTACTCAAATTGCAATTTAAAGAATTTAAATGTATTCATTTACTTTAATATATTGTTTTTCTCTGGTACATAATTTTTTAATTCTTAGCTAAATGTTTCATAAGACACATTGGTATCACTTTGTAATAATTATGGTCTAATGCATCTTAATTAAGAAAGATGCGTGAAGCCTAAAAAGCCTCCATTACCTAACAAAATTGTTTATGGGTGCCCTAAGCTTTTCATCTTTTGTAGGATAAGAATGAACCATGAATGGCAAAGTCGGTTAAAGGAAAAAGTCTATTGTACCAACCTAAACTATCACTATAGTATGATTTTCTTTCTCAAACTTCGAAACTAGACATCTTACCCCATGAACTCTTTAAATCGTTGAAGTTTGCGTCCCTACACTAGGCTTAAGCGATTTTGAAGGCAAGTTTGCCCTTTTTTAGTTTTTTTTTTCAAATATTGGATAAGGTACTTTAAACCACACAAAATGTCTGGAAACTTCAAAAATTATAGAGATAAATTCAGATATAAAATTCTAAATAAAATATTTAGAGTCCATGAAAATAAATCTAGATGCTTAAAAATAGATTTATCTCTAGTAAATGTAAAGAACATAAAAAAATCGGAAAATTTACAAACATGCTAATCGATATGTAAATGTGCTACGATGAGGAATGATATCATGAATACATTCAACATTAATATGTTGTATTCATGCTAGCTGCATCTTATATTTGTACCATGCAAAGTTTCTAAACACATGTTTTATATATCAATTAAAAATGTTAATATCAGATTTTTTTTTTTGGATCTTTCTTGATATTTTCTATTTTTTTTGTGGAATCTAACTATTTTTAAGGCTTTAAAGATGTTTCCATGAGCTCTAATATTTTATATCGATTTTCCATATACTCAATTAACTCTTGTTTTTTAGAGTTTAAAAACTAAGATTCATTTTCTCATGGTTTAAAAATGAGTAAAATGCACTCGTGGTACCTGTCGTGGTCTAATACCACCGCCACAGTAATGTCGGCTAATCGCGTGCTCCGATGGCCTAACTCTAGAGACAATGACACAAGATTTATCTTGGTTCGGGCAAATCGGGCTCCCTAGTCGGTGTGATCACTATCCCAGAGCTCGGATGCTCATACGAGGGGCTTGTACAAGCATGGCGAGAGGGAGAGGGCTCCCAAGTCTCTATGATTGAGGCTAGTGCCAACACTCCCGGGTGTGTGAGTGCGGTGCCGGGTGTTGAAATCTTGAACCCCTGCCTCAACCAGGGGAGGGCCTCCCCTTTATAGTCGCAAGGGGCGAGGCTCGAGACCTGCCCTCGAAGTTGAGGACTCAAAGAAAGCGAAAATACATGTACAGCAGTGTTGGATGCAAGGAAAGAGCTCTCGGACGAGCTCTGCGAGCGAGGAAAGAGCTTCCTTCGAGCTCCGGGCGCATTGGATGCTGAAATTGGTCGATCTCCGCACGCGGGATTCGCGGTGCGGGCGGGTGGTCGCGCGCTCGCCCCAATCGTAGTTGGAAGTCAGTTTTCGGTATGGGATGCGCCCATACCATGGATGGGGAGGAGTACCGGTGTACCCGCCCGCCGGCGCTATGAAGGAGCTGTTGGAGTCGAGGGTATATGGGGAAGTGGTCGAATGACCCTCTCCCCGTGGGTCGTAGTTCCCACGTGGCTACGATTACTGTCGTGGAGTGGTTGAGCTTGTCGAGTTGTTGACCAACTCGCACTGCGCAGTCTTCCTTTGAGAAGGCGGCGGATGAGCTCTCTGGCGGCCGTCGATCGTGGAGCTCATGGAAGGGAGCTCGAGCGAGTCGGAAGAGGTTCCCGGATGAGATCTTTCGGGGTGCGGGTGCGCAGAGCTCATCGGTGTGAAGGGAAAGGGAGCTCGAGCGAGGCGGGAAGGCGGGGCCTCCATCGAGGGAGCTCGCGTGTGAGGGCATTTCGAGCGGGAGCATTCCCATACGCCCATGAGAACTCGTCCCACGGTCGAGATCTCGGGTCCCGTTGCTCGTCGGGGATGGTTCGGGAGCTCGTGTGCGGGTGTCCCAAATATCGACCCCCACGGTAGCCCCAGAGCATTTGGGAGAGAAGAGGTCTCTCTCGGATCTTTGTCGCGCGGTGGCTCTCGTCATGAGGTAGCCCTCGTTATGGGATTGGTGTTTGGTTCATGGGTGCGCGCTGGCAGCATCGTGTAGTGTAACCCGAGGCTCGCGTGAGAATAGTAAATTCTCGCGGAGGCTTTTAGAATTTTTGTGGGCTCGCCGACCCATTCCTCTCGCGATTGCTCGCGCGAGGGGTGGTGAGCTCGAGCTCAATCTTGCCTCGTTGGTCGAGATCGAGTGCTCGAGGAGCTGCAATCGGATAGTCGAGGTGAGGCTCGGGCTCGTCGCTCGTTCGTTTGATCGGTGGTGGATCAACCTCAAGTTCCGAGGACTCAACTTCCGTGATTCTCGAGCCCCGGGCGATGTCCGGAGCGAGATGCTTCCTCGTCGATGAGGTCGGCTCGGTCGATCGTGGCCCTACGGCGACTGGACGCAGCGAAAGCAAAAGCCCCCAGCCCTTTCGGGAGCTCGAGGCGTACCGTCGGCGCCACTTTCTCGTGGCGCTCCTACACCGGTGATGATCCCCGGGCGGCCTTGAGAAGCTCGGCGGCGCGGCCTTGAACCACGAGGCGGTGAGCTCGCGTTGGGCAGTTCGCTTTTTGGAGCTCGCAAACCGACCGTTGCGCCGAAGCTCTTGGATTTTTACCCATTGTGTAAAAAACCGTTGAGATCTTACCGCTGGGATTTTACAGTTGGCGGGGTTGCCCCATTAACGTCGCGGCCGTTCGCTTCCGCGGTCATCACGCGTCGTCGATCTCGCGGCGTCGATTCTGGCGGACGTGGTGCGTGGTGGGTCCCCAGCGGTTTCTTCTCGTGGGCCCGCCGCCATCGAGCTCTATAAATAGGAGGGGTGGGGAGGCGGATTTACCTTCCCATCTCTTGCCTTCCTCCACGCACGAGAAAGAGAGAGAGAGAGTTTCAATCGCAGCCGCCCACTCGTAGATCGATCTTCCACCTCCCCCGCCAGCGCCCAGACCGTTCCGGTGATTGAGAGATGGGCTCGTGGTTGCGTTCGACGGCGAAGCGGTGGGGAAGATCGAGCGTCAAAGACTGCCGTCGGCGGCTGCCGTACTCCGCTGGGCGGCGGCGGAGGAGTGGATTATCCGTGGCATCCCACGCGGTGCCCGACTGGGCCGGGGTACGCCGTCTCAGCCGTCGTGGCTTCCACGGGCTCGTAGTGCTGGGACAACTTCTTCGGGGGCGGCTCATCGGCGTGCGGGGCATCGAGGCTCCGGCACCTCACACCGAACGGGTGCCGCTCCTCTCCGGTCTTCACGATGCTCGCGAGGGGTGGTTGGGATCCCTCTGGCAGGAGCTCTTCAAGCACTACGTCTTCGCCAAGATTCGTCGATAGGGCGGGGGCGGCCGGCCCCCGGTGCGTGCGTTACGTAACTGCGCGGTGGGAAGGTCAGGAGTCCTTCCCGGGAGGGGCGACTTCCGTCGGCCATCCACGGGATGGAGGGAGGGTGGTTCTACCTCAGAACGACCCTCTCCTACCTTGTGGGTACACCGCCGCACTCTCGAAGGGAAGCCAGGTTGCACGAGGGTCGCACGACAACACGGTGGAGGACGTGGAGCGGCCGTGGGCAAGATCAAGGCTCTCGGGACGCCGGCGACGGTGAACCATATCATCGGGCTGGCTGCGCAAGGCGGTGGTGCCCCTCGGCGTCGAGCTCTCGAATATGGGAGATGGGAAGGAGAAGGCCCCATTCGTGGGGGCGGGCGAGCGCCCCCAGTCCTGCGTCGGTGAGCCCGGGTGGAGTTTTGGATGAAGCGGTGACGGGGCCGGGGTGGGGGCGCCCGGGGAGCTCCGGATCCTCCCGATCCGGAGACCGCGCCCGTAAGTGCTCGTCGCCTTGTCTTAGCTCTTTAGCCTCGTTCTTTTGTTATTTTGAACCCTCTACAAGCTCGAGCTCTATAGGTTGGTGTGGTGCGCCCCTTTGGTTCCCAACCTCCTTTTCCCGCGGATTTGAGCGGGATCCTGCTGGTGTTATTGACCCTCATTCGGTATGAGGAGGCGGGCCGATCAGGCGGTGGCGGCGAGCAAGCAGAGGAGACGGGGCCCGGCCGAGCGCCGAGGGTGGGCCCTCGGCGTCGACGGCTCTCGACGGCGAGGCGGGACCTCATCGGGGCCACGAGCTCGCCACAACCGGTGGTGGCCTTGGGCGCGGCGGCCCGTTCTGCCCGGGCTTCGACTGCTCCTCGCCCTAAGCCCCGACGCAGGTCTTGCAAGGCGAATGATCGAGGGCGTCCCGAGGCTCCGGGGCGCCGGTAAGAAGAAGAGACGTAAGAGGGTGGCCGCGGGTAAGCTCTCCGCCCTTCGTGTTATCGTTATCGAGTGATCGATCACAGTGCCGACTTCGCTATGCTTAGGGCGGGCGGCGTGCAGATTTCGAGAAGCGCCGCGGGACGGATGTCCGAGCTCGGCCGGCAAGGAGCTCGGGCTTAGAGATCGCGAGCTCGGCGGCACCGATTGACCATGAGCTCGACGGGCCGCGCTGCCTGGCGGCCACGCGAAGCTCGGCGATGGTGACGACGAGCTCGTCCAACGGAACGGGGCGCTACCGCGACGAGTCGGACGACGACCGCCGGAAGATGGGCGCGGGGGCGACATCGTGCTCCGGGTCAAAGATGATGGCGTTGTTCCCCTTCAACGCTTGCCGATCGACCAGCCTTTCGGCCCTCCAGGGACCTCCGCGCCCTGGTCTCCTCGTCGGCCGCCGACGTCCCCGTGGGCCAAGCCCCGATGGCCAGAGTGTTGAGCTCGATCAAGAGTCTCGGCCGCGGCCTCACAGGGGCGATAGGAGCGTCCGGGTACCCAAGCCACCGCGAGCTCCTCGGCGGTGATGGAGATGGAGGAGGTGTTTGAAGGAGACTCCGCCACCAGCAGGCGCCGCGAGGGGAGCCCGCACGCAGTCGGGCCCTCCCCTGTGCCGAGGAGGTCGCCGACATTTCCTCGACGACGGTCAGCCGACGTGGAGGCAAGGACGCGACCGAGGACGAGGCCTTAGCGATGAGGCGGAGTGGAGGGTGCCGCCCTGAATGTCGCCGGCGCCGCAGGTTTCCGCCGCCGGAGGACCGTCGAGGCCAACGGGCGAGGTGTCGGTGGAGGTCGGCGGCGTGAGCGCCCCTCCGTCGAGCGCTGACGTCGCCCTTTCGACTTATGCCTCGATGACGCCAGCCGCTTTTCGCCCGAGCTGGTGCACGTGCTTCGCCTTGCGCAAGGTTCGGATTCAGCCCAGTGGCCGCGAGGTGTCTTTTCCCCGAAGTTGCTCACGTATTTGTGCTCTTCGGGCGTGCGGGACTCCATCCGGTATTAACTACCCGGGCGCGTTTCTCGAGGGCGAGGCGAAGCGGCCGGGAGGGCTGACGGAGTTGCGGCGCTGGAGATGTGCGAGGAGCTCGGGGCGCCGACACAACTCCAAAGACGGGTTCCTCGGCGTCGGGTGGAGGACATCGTCGAGTTCGCTCGATGTGGAAGGCGAGGCTTCTTGAGAGGCCCAGAGGAAGGTGGACATCGCGGCTGCAGAGGCGCCCCGCCGCGAGGAGCTCGAGCTCGCCCATAAGCGCGGCAGCGAGAAGATGCGGGGAGGAGCTCGGCTCCTTCGTTTGAAGCTTGACAACAGCAAGGAGCTCGAACGCTCGGCGCGCTTGAGCCGAGCGGAGTCCCCGAGGAAGGACAAGACGAGCTCGCCGGCAGCTTCTTAGTCATCGCGAGTCCGAGCTCAAGAGTAAGTGTTCCGCCTCGTCTTTTATCCCGTTCTTCGGGCGCTCGGGCTGATCGTCCTCGTTAAGTATGGACTTTAGCTTATGACCACGAAGCCTCCGAGCCGTGGTGTATGTTGCGCGCCGAGGCGGAGAAGGATCGGGCCGGAGGCCGAAAAACCAACAGCCGTGGTGTAACGAGCATGAGCTTTATGACGAAAGTGCGGAGTAAGCGGGCGGCTTGTTCTCCGCGCCTCGTGTCCCTCGTAGTCCCATGGCTTGTGTTTTGACCCCTTTGTTTTTGCTTGTAGATGAGAAGCGTAGGCTCCCTCGAAGGCGGCGCGGGAGACCGGAGGACAAGAAGGGGAGCTCGCCGCCTCCGGGCCTCGCTGAAGTACACGCCACGCCGAGCCGCAAGAGAAGGAGGCGGACCCCGGCGGCGCACCGCTGACCACGCCGACGCGAGAAAAAGAGCCTTGGGGCCTCCTGTGAGCGTGCCGCTAAGGCCGTGGAGGAGGCCAAAGCTCGAGCGCGCCCCACGGGGGCCTTGTGTCGCGCGGCCGAGGACGCCCGCGATGTCCTCGTGGTGGAAGATGTGGAGGACCCGCCAAGCGAGTGTCGGCGATCCCGCACAGTGACGGAGGACGGGCCGCGTGGTGCACAAGGCGATCGCCGTCTTCACCCATTACCCCAAATTCGAGGTCAACATCGTGAAGACGGGGTGGGCGCCGGGCGTTGATGATGCCGACACCGACGGAAGGCGCCGCTGCTTTGAGGTCGCCACCGCGTTTGTTTGTCGAGCTCTTCAAGCTTGCCGCCGAGGAGCTCGAGGTGTTCGAGGCCCCCGCCGGTGGAGACGGAGCGGCGAAGAGCCCGCCGAGGAGGAGGGAGTTGCGCAGACGCCCCCGCTCCGACGCCGATGGACCAAAACCCACCGCGCAGGAGAGTAGGAGCTCGAGGCTTGACCTCTTTTTGTCAATGAACTCGTTAAGTCCTCATAGTCGAGGCAATGTAAAAACTTTAAGGGAGCTCGTGCTTAATGGAAGTCGATCTTTCCTCTTATATCGTGTTCTCGTTTCTACTCGACTTTTGGTGAGCTCATGATTCGAGAGTCGGATGGCGGGTCATTCCGCCGGGCGCGAGGGCGCGGGAGGTCGTTAGGCGCCGCGCCATGCTCTAAAGCGATGAGCTCGCGACTTAGTCGTTTGAACATTGTCCGAGCTAAGAGGAGAGAGTGTGAGTTCGTGAAGTTTGAGCTCGTTCTTCGAGCTCTAAACTTGTAAGTTTTGCGAAAAAATGGTGCGTTAAAAGCGTGGGTGCGCACTCGATCCCTGTAGCCCCGAGAGCAAGGGCGGGCCTTTGTCGTGGCGAAGGCCGGCCCTTGCTCAAGCGTCTAAGGAAAGAAATCGAAATGCTTGCACATATTTTTGCATCGAATTTGTGCTTTTATTGAGCTCTCACGGCTACAAGATTTCAAAATACAATTTAAGGGTAGAAGCGACGTAGTCGTTCGATGTTCCATGCGTTGGTGAGGACTCGGCCTTGGTGGTCCTTGAGCTTTATGCGTGCCGGCCTCAAAGACTTGGTCGATGGTGAAGGGACCTTCGTGGCCGAGAGCTTGTGCTTGTCTTTTGAGCTCCGGACTCGCCGCAAGACGTAGTCGCCGACGCCGAAAGCTCGTCCCTTGGCGTGGCGGTCGTGGTAGCGCCTCATAGATTGTAGGTACTTAAGCGGAATGAATGAGGGCGATGTCTCGAAGTTTTCGTCGAGCCGATCGGCGGCATCTTCGAGCGGTGCTTGGTTATTGTGCTCGTTGAAGGCACGGACGAGGGTGAACTGTACTCAAGGTCGGTAGGGAGCACGGCCTCGGATCCGAGACGAGGAAGAACGGCGCCCGCCCCGTGGCCCCGCTTGGCATTGTGCGAAGACTCCATACGACCGACGGAGCTCGGCCGAGCCACCGGCGGCGTATTTTCCGAGCCTCTTGAAGATGCGAGACATCATGCCCCGAGGGATCATGCCGTTAGCTCTTTCTACCGGCCGTTGGTCCTCGGGTGGCCGACCGAGGCCGTGTCGTTGCGGATGCCATGATCGCCGCACCGGTCGACGAAGACCTCTCCCACGAAGTTTGTGCCGTTATCGGTGATGATGGAGTTCGGGACCGGCGGTGGATGATGCCGGTGAAGAACTTGACGGGTCTCCTCATTTCGGCATCGCGATGGGCATGACCTCGATCCGCCGAGAACTTGTCGATGGCGACAAGGAGGTGCGTGTAGCCCCGTTTGTCCTCTTGAAAGGTCCCACCATATCGAGGCCCCGAACCGCGAATGGCCAAGTGAGTGGGATCGTCTGGAGGGACTGAGCCGAGGAGTGTGTGTTTGCCCAGCGAAGAACTCGGCATCCTTCTCGCGTCGGGCCCGGTCGGATGGCGCCCGCAGCGGCGGTTGGCCGCAAAACCCCGCCGAACGACTTCCCAACAAGAGCTCGTGGCGCGCCGCATGGTGGCCGCGCCGGGAGTGGATCTCCTCGATGAGCTTCTCCCCTTGCTCGCGGGGGATGCGGCGGAGGACGCCGGAGGCCCCGCGCGTAGAGCTCTTGCCCGACAAGGACGAACGACTTGGCCCTTTCTCGCGCCCGGGCGCTCGATTCCCCGCCCACGGGGGTGCTTGCCTTCCTTGAACCACCTGAGCGGTGGGATCCGCCACATCGGCTCGGAGCCGTTGCGGCCGAGCTCGATCCGCTTCGAGCCGCCCCCGAGTAGGTTGGGTGTGAGCTCGTGGCTGGGCAAGCCTTCGCGTTGGGGAGCTCGGGCTGCGGGGCGTCTACCTCCATAGGGTCCGAGCTCCGGGCCCGGCGGTCGAGTTCGCGTCGTTGTCGCGGCAGCCGTCCCCTGAGCCGTATCGACGCGGCTGCGTTGCTTTCGTGCATGAAGACGCTGGCGGGACGGCGAGCGATCTCGACGCGAGCTTGGCGAGACATCCGCGTCGTTGTTGAGGTGACGGTGAATGGTTGACCTCGAGCCTCCGGGTGGAAGTGCTCCTCGAGCCTCGGACCTTCGGTGGTAGGCGATCATCTTGGGTTGGCGCTTGGTCGACTTCCTTCTGGACTTGGTTCTTGGCGAGGCTCGGAGTCGCCCGGACCTCGAGGGGTCTTGTGCCGAGCTCGTGGGCGATGCATAAAGCCGTTCACCGCGAGCCTCGACTCTGGGCCACGTTGTTGGACGCGGGAAAGTGTAGGCGGATGGAGTACTTCATGCGCACCTTGTTTGGATAGATGAAGACGAAGTCCGACGCCGGCGGCCGTACTTCTTACGGACCCGCCGGTACAACGTCCGATTCGATGTAGTCGGGCCGGGCGGGCCGTCGACCTCGGTCCACTCCGCGATGAAGACCGCTGCGAGCTGGGATTTTATGGCGCCCAGGGGCATAGGTGATGTCGGGTCCCATGAGCTCAATAGCCCACTTGGCCATGCGTCCCGTAACTCCTGGGCTACGGATGACCTCGCCAAGGGGGAATTTGGAGACGACCTTGTGGGATGGGAGTCGAGTAATGCCCGAGCTTGCGCGGGTGATCAAGAGCGCGTACATGAGCTTTTCGAGCTGTGTATAGCGGGTCTTGGTGTCGGTGAGGACTTCGCCGATGAAGTACACCGGATCTTTGTACCTTGAGTGCGTGCCCTTCCTCCTCCCTCTCAACGACGAGCGGTGCTCACCACCTTCGAGGTGGCCGAGATGTAGAGGAGGATCGGTTCGTTGGGTGTGGGCGGCGAGTGCGGGCGGATTAGCAAGTAGTTGCTTCAGCCGAATCGAGAGCTTCTTTGGGCCTCATCGGTCCAGCAAAGCGCTCCGACTTCTTCGCCACTTGTAGAGTGGGAGGCTCCGTTCTCGAGTCGAGCTATGAAACGACTTAACGCTGCCGGGCACCCCGTGAGTCGTTGCACGCACTTGACGCGTTTTTGATCGGCCCCATGTTCGTGATGGCGGCAATTTTCTCGGGGTTGGCCTCGATGCCACGTTCGGAGACGATGAAGCCAAGCAACTTCCCTCGAGGGACCCCGAAGACACTTCTCGGGATTGAGCTTGACTCGAAATCTCGAACTGGCAAAGACCTTCTCGAGGTCGGGGATGAGCTCTTTCGGCGCCCGTCTTGACAACGATGTCGCCGACATATGCTTCTCTACGAGCTTTTCAGGAGCTCTTTGAAGACTTTTACGCATGCACCTCTAGAAGGTGGCGCCGGCGTTTTTCAAACCCGAAGGGCATTGTTACGTAACGTAATGTGCCAAGCGGAGTGATGAAGGAGGTAGCGAGCTGATCGAGCTCGTTCATCGCGATCCGGTGGTAGCGGGTAGGCGTCGAGAAACAGGCGTCTCGCACCCGGAGGTGGAGTCAACAATTTGGTCGATGTGCGGCAAAGGAAACGGATCCTTCGGACATGCCTTGTTGAGACCCGTGTAATCAACACACACATTCTCCATTTCCCATTCTTCTTCTTAACTAGTACGCGGGGTTGGCTATCCACTCCGGGATGATACACCTCCTTGATAAACCTAGCGGCTAAGAGCTTATCTATCTCCTCGGCGATTGCCGGGCGTCGATTGTCGTCGAAACGTCTCGGCCTCGCTTCATCGGCCGAGAGCCGGGTTTGATGTTCAAGGAGTGCTCGACGACTTCCTCGGATGCAGGCAAGATCAGAGGGCCCTCCACGCGAATACCTCGAGGTTCGCGCGGAGGAAGTCGACGAGCTCGCTTTCCTATTTGGGGGTGAGCTCGGCACCCACGAGAGAGGGTGCGCCCATCCTTGTCGACCGAGACCTCCTTGGCGTCCTTCTCGGGCTCGAGATGTGCACCTGACCTTTCGAGCTTGGCGGTCCGAGCTCGTGCTTGCCACCTTCCGAAGCTCGCCGCTTGAGCCTCGTGCTCGCCTCTTTTGAGCTCGGGAGTCTTCGCGCTGGCCCGGGCCGCCATCTTGGGCAAGATCTCGCTCGATCTCGACAACGGCGCCGGCGCACTGGACGGCGGCGGCCTGCGCTGGCCGACGCGTGTCAAGGTGGAGTCGACGGTGATGACCCCCCGGACCGGGATTTTGAGCTTGAGGTAGGTGTAGTTGGGGACGGCCATGAACTTGCATAGCACGGCGTCGCCCCAACAGCGGCGCAGCCGTTCTTGAACGGGAGCACCTCGAACGTGAGGGACCTCCTTGCGGAAGTTGTCGGGGTGCCGAAGGTGACGGGAGGTCAATCCGTCAGGCGGGAGCATCCGCTTCCACTGGCACCACCCCGTGGATTGGCCCGTGACGGGCGGAGACGTGCCTTGGGGATGCCAAGGGCTTGAAGCGCGATGGAGCTAGAGGAGGTTGAGGCCGCCGGCCGCGGGCCCATCAACACCTTCCCCGGGCGCATGGTGCCGGCGCGATAGGGTTGACGACGAGAGCGGGTACCTCCTGGGTACGGGATGTGTCGGGATGATCGGCTTTGTTGAAGGTGATCGCCGAAGCTCGACCACTTGAGGTACTCGGGGGTGGCCGCTCGGGTGAAGAGGACCTCGCGGCGTGTGAGTTTCGCCGGCGCTTGGACCGTGGCCGGTAGCTCCACCGGGAAGACGATGTTGGCGCCGTCCTCGATGTACATGTCGGCGTCGAACTCGTCGGAGCCGGTTTCAAGGCCCTTGTCGCTGCCGCCCTTGTCACCACCACCGGGGCGTGCCCATCACGTGCTTCTTCATGAGACGGCAAATCCCTTCATCTTGTGCTTGACCGCCCCTCGTGGTGTGGGCACGGCTCCTCGAGCATCTTGTCGAAGTGCTCTTTGGGGACGAAGGGCTTGCCGCCCCTTGCCGCCGCCTTGCGCTTTGTTCGCGACGGCCATGAACTCGTCGTCGTTGTCGCCGCGGGGCGCTTGTTCTTCTTGTTTTCTCTTTTCGCGGGAGTTCGATCCCCGGCTTCATCGCCGTCGCCCTTCCGGCTTGCCCTTGCCCGTGACGGCGGAGACGGCGTCCCTCTCGGCGGCGTGATGCGTGGCGAGGTCGCAGGAGCTCCTTCACGGTCGGGGCATCTGGGACGCCGAGCTCGTGAATCGTGGTCTCGGGGTAGTGCCGAAGGTGAAGGTGATGATCTCGGAGTCGGAGGCCTCCGAGAGGTTGTTGCAGAGCTTGGAGAAGCACCTCGATGTAGTCGCCGTGCTCTCTCCCCTTCTTCGCTTGCAGCCTCGCAGTCCCACGCCGTGCTTGGTGAGGGCGAGGTGCCCTCGGAAGTTGCCGACGAAGACGCCGCGCACAGTCCTCCCGTTGCGGATGGTGCCCGGGGAGGTGCTCAAGCCACGATCGCGCCGAACGACCGCAAGGTAGAGTGGGAGGTTGCGGATGATGAAGTAGTCATTTGTCGGCACCTCCGCCCCCCGACGGCCAAAGGCGGTAGTCCTCGAGCCATGTGGCGGGTCTGTCTCCCGTTGTACTTCTCGCACCGAGGTCGGAGCTCGAAGCGAGAGGGGAACGGAGCGTCGTGGATGCGTGAGCCGAAGGTTTTAGGCCTCCTCGAGCTCGAGCTCGAGGGCCGACGGTCCCGTTGGGGAGACAGGGCTCCGCTGGCGGCGCACCGGCGTGGGTCGCGGCTCTTGTCTTCTTTGTCGTCGTGGCGGCCACCGCGTCGCTTGTCAGAGGTGCGAGGGCGCTTCGTGGTCGCCGCGGTGGTATTTGTCGCCGTCCCGGGACGTTCTTCTCGGCTTGAGCCTCCGCTTTGCGCCGGCGTTGATGGTGTCCCTCGGCGTCGCGGTTCGCCGACTCGCCGTCGCGGCGTGGACCTCGGGGTGGAGGAAGCCTCGTGCTCCTCCAACACCCCGTCGGTGAGACGCGAGCTTGCCGCCGCTGGACCACCGCCTCCGCCGAGTCTCTTGAGCCGCCGTGGGTCCTGCGTGCCTCGGGTCCCTCGGGGGCCGGGCAACGACGAGGAGCAGCGCGGCCGCGGGTCTGGGGATGCTCTCCCGAACATCGGGGGAGCGTTCACGGTCCCTCGTCCGGCTGATGCGGTCGTGGACCCGCGTGCTCGAGCTCGTGCTCGTGATTGCCGCCTCCCTCCTCGCTCGGCGAGGGAGGGCTTCGCGCTCTTGGGGCTGCCCGCGTGCTCGAGCCTCGAGCTCTTCTAGCCGAGCCTTGACGCGGTCGACGGCGGCTCACGCTCGGCGGCGGCGAGTCCCGTGGCGTGTGTTGGGAGGCGTCGCCGAGTGGACTTCCTCACCGCACCCTCGGGGGTGTGACACATGTAGCACCGACGCGTGGGGTCACAATCCATGAGGCTCATCCCATCGAGGGCGAGCTCGAGCTCGTGGACGCCGGCCCGCCGGGGGCTCGTCGCCCCCGCAGAGTGGGAGGCCCTTCGCCCGTCGGGGGTACATCCCTGGCGTAGGCCGCCAGTGAACTCGTCGGCCGACCGACAGCGCCTCTTCGGGCGAGCCGTAGGGACGACATTGGCGGTGGAGAAGGTCACATCGCGAACGGCGCCCGCAGAGGCTCGCGCCCCGGGATGTCAGGAAGCGGGTCCTTGATGAGGTTGAAGAAGCGGCCCGCGGCGGCGCGGATGGGTCGACCGGCGCGGAGGTGGAGTTCCGCCCAATGCTCGCCGGGACGGAGTCGGTGGCGCCTCGGGCGGCCGGGATGTCCTCACGCCGCATCGGGCGGTGAAGACGGCTCCGGTGATGGACTGCTTCGCTCGGTGTCGAGAAAGTCGATGGCGCCGAAGCGCATCGGGCCGGCGCCGCGCGGGCCGTCGGCGGAGTGGAAGAAGCCATCGGAGTGGAGAAACGTCGCACTAGCGCCGCCTACGGGCGCGCCAACGTCGTGGTCTAATACCACCGTCACAAAGAATGTCCGGGTAACGCGTGCTCCGATGGCCTAACTCTAGAGACAATGACACAAGATTTATACTGGTTCAGTGGCAAATCGGGCTCCCTAGTCCAGTGTGATCACTATCCGAGCTCGGATGCTCATACCGGGGCTTGTACAAGCATGGCGAGAGAGGGAGAGGGCTCCCAAGTCTCTATGATTGAGGCTAGTGCCAATATCGGGTGTGTGAGTGCGAGTGCTGGGTGTTGAAATCTTGAACCCTGCCTCAAGGGAGGGTCTGCCTCCCCTTTTATAGTCGCAAGGGGCGAGGCTCGAGAGCTCTCCTCGAGTTGAGGACTCAAAGAAAGCGAAAATACATGTACGAGTGTTGGATGCAAGGAAAGAGCTCTCGGACGAGCTCACGGCACGGGAAAGAGCTTCCTTCGAGCTCCTGGGCACATTGGATGCTGAAATTGGTCGTCTCCGTATGCGGGATTTGCGGTTTGGACGGTGGTCAGGCGTCGCCCCGTCCCTAATTGTAGTTGGAAGTCTTCTTCTCGGTATGGGATGCGCCCATACCATGGATGGGGGAGAGTACCCGGTGTGTACCCGCCGGCGCCGTAGCGGAGCTGTTGGAGTCGACGGGGTATGGCGAAGTGGCGAATGACCTCTCCCCGTGGTCGTAGTTCTACGTGGCTACAGATTACTGTCGTGGAGTGGTTGAGCTTGTCGTGGAGTTGTTGACCAACTCGTACCCGCAGTGTTCCTTGAGAAGGCAGGCGGATGAGCTCTCTGCGGCCGTCGTCGTGGAGCTCATGGAAGGGAGCTCGAGCGAGTCGGAAAGAGGTTCCCAGACGAGATCTTTCGAGTGCGGGTGCGAGAGCTCATCGGTGAGAGGGAAAGGGAGCTCGAGCGAGGCGGGAAGGCGGGCCTCCATCGGGGAGCTCGCGTGTGAGGGCTCGAGCCAGGAGCATTCCCTTCGCCCATGAGGAGCTCGTCCACGGCCGAGATCTCGGGTCCCGTTTGCTCGTCGGGGATGGTTCGGGGAGCTCGTATACGGGTGTCCCAAATATCGATCCCCCACAAGTACCTAAACTATTATGTAGGTATCGATAGGTACTCAAATTAAAAACATACTTGATCAGTACTCAAACTATTTAGACGTAACGACTAGGTACTCAAACTATATACGTAACATCGAGGTACTCAAACTATCTCTATCCCATGTTGTGATACTTGCTTTTGCCGGGAAACTATAATATGCATGGATAAAGATGATTTAAAGTTTTTCTCTCTTAGTTTAACACGATATGGTTCAAGCTTATCTCTTCTAAGGAAAGGTTGTGATACTTCTTTCTTACAAATAGTACGTCAAGCAGCACTAGCAGCCGTCTTTTTTTTTTTTAAAAAACAGAGTTCGATCAAGCAGTACTAGCAGCCGTCTTTTAAAAAAAACAGCAGCAGCACGGTGTTCACAAATACGAATTTATGTAATAAAGAAAGAGGGAGTTATATTTCTAGATTATATTATTTTTATTGCTGCTAATACTACTGCATATTTGAGCACCAACAATTTTATGGCAACTAAAAAGAATTTTTGGATAGCACAATGTTCATATAC
The DNA here is from genome assembly GCA_015847255.1 of Hyparrhenia diplandra. Taxonomy (NCBI): domain Eukaryota; kingdom Viridiplantae; phylum Streptophyta; class Magnoliopsida; order Poales; family Poaceae; genus Hyparrhenia; species Hyparrhenia diplandra. The sequence goes on from JADLZK010012357.1 coordinate 122,897, forward strand.
AAATCTTCCGATGAAGAAATCAGTCCCAAAAACAAATTGCATCTTAAAAAATTTAATCATCTTTTCTATCCATATTATAGTTTCTCGGAAAAGGGTACCACAACATGGGACATAAATAGTTTGAGTATCCGACTGTTACATACATAGTTTGAGTACTGAATGTTGCGTATAAATAGTCTCGAAAGTACTTGTCTGTTACATTTCTGAGTTTGAGTACCCATCTGTTACCCATTTTAGTACCATGAGTGTGCATTTTACTCTTTAAAAATCTTATAAATTATTTACTCTAAATAATAAAACCGAAATTACTCTAAATTAGGATTGGGTGATAATTTGAACGGCTCTGAAAGTTTAGGCGTATGATATTTGGTTTCGGAATTCATCAGGAAATAAAATGAGAGTGCGACGACAATTGAAAGAGATAGAATGGATTCTTTTCTTGATTAAAAACAACTAACCAGGCCGCATAGACCCATGCCATGGCAGGCCGATAGATTGTGCTGAATGTGTCTGCGTCGGCCCACGAAAAAAAACTGGATCATCAGGAAAGCTAGCGCTCCCGCCTCTGTCGCCAGTGGGCGGGCGAAAACGAATCGCAGCCGCGCCTCACTCACCCCGCGCCGCCAAACGGCACCGCGGCAGGCGCCAACACGAAAAAGGAAGCCCGAAATCTCCCACCACCATCCCAAGTTTTTCAAAATCCAAATCCCCGGAATCCCTTGGGAACGGTCGCCGGAAAATTTTTCAAAATCCAAATCCTCCCACGCCGCGCGGCCGCGCCTCCTCCTCCCCCCCACTCCTTTTAAATCTCGAACCCCACCTCCATTTCCAGCCTCACACGAATCGCGCACGCTCCCTTCCCATCCAATCCGCGCACACAAACCCCCAATCTCGGATCCCCACAAGCTCCATCTCCGCCACCACTCGCCGCGGCTCCCTCCGGAAGGCAACCAACGGCGGCAGGCATGGACGCGCTCCCGGAAGGCGTGGTGCAGCACATCCTCTCGCAGCTCAGCAACGCCCGCGACGTGGCCACCTGCGCCGCCGTCGCCCGCTGCTGGCGCGACTGCATGCCGTTCCTCCCGTCGCTCTACTTCCCGCGGGGCGCCTTCGAGGCCGTGGGCAGCGGCGGACCGGCGTCGGCGGCGGCCGTGGCGACGGCCGACGACGCCATCGGCCGGATGGTCGACGCCGCCGCGCGCCTCGAGGAGCTCGTCGTGTACTGCCCCTTCTCCGCGTCCATGCTCCCGCGCTGGGTCGCGGGCGCGCCGCCACGCTGCGCGTCCTCGAGCTGCGGGTGGACTCCGCCGCCGCCGACAAGTCGGGCCACCTCGACTCCATCGGGCTCGCCGCGGGCCTCGAGGAGCTCAGGCTGTGGGGGCTCACCATGACGCGTGCCCCCGCGTGGGGCTCCATGGAGCGGCTCCGCGTGCTGGAGGTCGTCGGCGCCGTGCTGGATGAAGCCGCGGTCAACGGCGCCGTCGCCGCCTGCCCCAACCTCACTGACCTCGCGGTGCTCGGGTGCGAGTGCGCCGGGGAGGCCGTCATCTCGCTCCCCCTGCTCGAGCGGTGCCGTCTCGACTTCGTCGGCTCGGGTAACTGCTCTCTCAGGTTCGCCGCGCCCCGCGTCGAGTCCCTTGAGATCCAGGGCTTCTCCTTAATCTCCCTGCAAGGCGGCCACCGTCTCAAACATCTCGTAATTTCGAAGAACACAGGTACGCTCCAGATGCCTCTTCGCGTTCCCCATCCAAAACAGATTTGGTCCGTTTCACATTGCCTGATGGTTACTGTTCGAAACTGGGATGTTTTATAGGGACTTTGTATCATGTCGATATGGGGAAGCTCCCGGAGTTGGACCACCTCTCGCTGCGCGGCGTCCAGTGGAGCTGGAGCGCAATCAGCTCCGTGCTGCAGTGCGCTGGCGAGGTGAAGCACCTGGTGATGAAGGTTGAGTTCTGCGGTGAATATGACTCGCTGCAGCCATTCCCGGAGATCGACCTTGTCGAGTTCTTCAACAGCCACCCAAAGCTTCGCAAGTTCGAGATCCACGGCGCCATGTTCGCCGCGCTGCGTCAGAAGAACAGCCTGAAGACGGTACCGCTTCTATGTTTGCAATATTTCGCTTATGGATATGGACTTATAGTTGGTATATGGCCTAGCTAACTCAGCTCTCTCAATGCAGTTGGATCCAAAGTTCGTGATACCTTCCTTGGAGCAGGTTCTGGTCACCGTGCGGTCACCTCTGAATGCTGAGCAGAAGCTGGCCACCCTGGAGTCCCTTGTCAGGTACAGCGTGAGGCTAAGAAGGATGATCATTAGGATCTCGCAGATGAAGAATTGCCATGACGCATCTGATGATTTCTTTGAGGAGATTTGCAAGTTCACTTACATGAACAGCGGGATAGTGTGCATAGAGTAGAGGATTTGCTGCATTTTGCTATTCTTGAAGTGAGTTATCACTAAACCAAGGCCGCTTATACCCAATGCTGTTTGCTCTGGACAATTTAATTGCATAATCATTGTTTGCTTTGTTGTTCACCCAGCCTGAATATATCTGCTCTTCAGGCTAGAAATCATTTAGTTCTATTTTTCACCTAGTCCAAGTTTTGAGCACTGTTATTTGATTCCTGCAATGTAATAAACAGACTTGGTTTGTTACTATTTGATTTATACATTTTTTCCCCAATGGTACAGTCTTGTTTTGTTACTATTTGATTTATACATTTTCCCCCAATTGGTGCAGTCTTGTTTAGTGTGAAAATATATAGGGATGTAGCCATTCTGCTGCACATTATTCAGTTGCTGATTGGCTTTATCGACAGAACTGTGGTCTAATGACATTGTCACCAATCCATTTAACTTCTAGCAGAAATGGCATGATGATAATGTCACATCAATGAAAAATTCTAGATATTCATAGGAGTACCAATTTGCCATTGCTGTAGAGTATCCTACAATCCAAATAGTGTGCTGCCATTTACACATACAACTGATGAGTAATAGTAGACCAAGTTAAGCAAACCTGTTGATCAGAATTTTGTATTCCTTCTGAATGAAGTGAACCTTCAAATGGAACTTATCCCAGACCATAAGTAATTGACACATCAAAGTAGAAGTGGTACTTATCAAAGAGGGGCGAAGGGCTACACAAGCAGTGTGATGAATGAGCATGTTACTCATTATCTGCTTCTACTAAAATCCACATGCAATTGCTAAATCGTTAGGCCAGAAATGTCAACAAATCTAATCCCTGAACTTGTTTTAGACACGAGCAAAAATCCAATTCATGTCAAGCCTGTACTTGTAACTTGTTTCCTCATGCTGCACTATATAGGAGTAAGTGTTATCTAGATCTTTTGCAAGAAATGTTAGAGATGCCACAATTGTAAAACTGAGACTGCAATACAGACTGCAGGGACCTCAGCCATATGATTTTCACTTGTGTCCACTCACTCAGGTCTCGTAACTCACAAGTCTGCTTCTCTGCGTCCATACCAATTTGTCATTTTAACAGTTATCGGTGTTGTATAAAAAACAACAAATTTACTTTAGAGCAAGTTTTCATGGATGGCTTTTGCAGCTCCTTCTAGTTTGACAAGCTCTAGTGCCACTCTGAATGAATGTGGATGACTAAAAATCGGCAGAGAATACAGAATTAGAGGCCCTGTTTGTTCTAGCTTAAATTGTCTAAAGCTAAAACAAACAAACAAGCAGGCTGCTACGGCAGGACGCTAGTTGATTAATTTGCTTGTCCATTTCACAATCCACATTCCACGCTGAAACAAAAAGGGGAGATTTATGGCTGGTACCGTGCTCAAATCAAGCCTCTCTTTCTTAGCAATAGAGTCCCAGTCCTTCGCTGCGATCCTGTTCTCCAATCAAGGTTAAGGTTAATCACCATTCCCTTCTCCACATCATTGTTTTTGTTTTCTCTCCAATGATAGTCGACCCATCTGTTCTTGATGCTTGTTGGGTCTAATAAACAGGAGCTGTAAAGTCCTAATCATGCTGGCATCAGTGATCTTTTTCAATCCAATCTCACATTGTTTTCTAAGGCACGCATGCGGACGGTATAGGTACAGGCGTAGACGGATTGAGGTCCGTTCGTCCGTCTAGGCGTCCTCATCCTTTGCTTAACATATATATTCTAAAAACCCTAAAAAATGTATCTCTCTTTTCTGTCCTTTGGTGCATCGTTTCTTCCTCTTATCTTTCTCGCTTTGAGTTTAGAGGTACAAAATTATTAATGATGACACACCATTCATGTCGCAAACATACATGTCCAAGTCTACTAAATGTGTGTTTCATGACGTGCATGTGGACATATGGCTCACCTTGTTTTCAACGGCCGTGTTCAATACTGATAAATATTATGTGTTTCCAGTTGCCTACAAGTTGTTTGATGAATTGCCTAGCTAGATTCATGATGTCAAGCAAATTAGGAGAACACTGATTAGATGGACGTATTGCGCAAACCTGCATTGTTCATGCAATTGGAATCCCTGAACTGCCATTATCTATCTATTCCTATCAGCATCAGAGCAACCACAATGTTGCAAAAACCGGTCCATAAGGAATATTTTATTAGCCATCGGGTAACTCATACATTGTGGCAGTGGTCCATAAGGAGGAATAGCCAACGAGGCACCCCTAGGACTATGGACAACCCATAACACAATAAACAACAATATATGTTGTACATCCGACGGAATCTGATAATAAGCAGAGTGAGAGCCGTTGCATTTCAGTTGCATTCGGAAGTAGCCGTTGGCTGCGTTGCTTGCTTCCTCTCTTCTTCAACTCTCTACAAAAGCTGAAGCTTCCTGCTTCCTTCTCCACACTTCTAGCCTCACATTTTGAACTCTACAGACATGGAACCCCCACCCAGAAACTTTACAAGCCTCCTGAATGAAGGCTTGAATCAAAGGCTCCCCAACCCAATACCCAGAGGGTAGTGGCCAGATTTCACCACCTACACCCCAATCCCGGTTTCCCTTTGGAACATCTAATTTTCCACAAAACTTCAATCCTTTTTGGTCCTCCGGGGAATCCACCCACCATATGGCCATTCTCCTCCCACATTCCAAGGTGTTCAACAGCAAGGGAGTTGGCTACAAGCTCCACCTAGCTTTCAAGGATTTCATCTCCATGAAAGTTTAGGTGCACCGCTTTCGTAATAGGCCTCCAGCCGGTCCTTCAATTTGGCCATTTGGGCGGAGGTGCAGCCAACACTTCTTCCCATGGATCTCGAGTGCGGTTCTCGATGCTCGCACAAAAGGAGAAGCAATCAATCAACGTTCAAGATTCAAGTGCTAGCGGTGAAGAAGGAGAAGAACCACAGAGGCGTCAACGCATCAATTGGAGTGAAGAAGAAAATGGTAGGCTATTCGATGCATGGACAAAACACTCCACCGATCCCGTAATCGGCAGCGACAGGAAACTTGAGTATTATTGGAAAGCTGTAGCCGGCGAGTTCAACAACAACGCGCCAAAAAATAGCCACAAGAGGACAATCAAACAATTGAAGAAACATGGGATGATGTCAAGAGGGATATCACAAAGTTCGAGTGGAGCTTATGCTCGAGCTATGGGTGCACGCAAAGTGGGCAATCGATGACATGGTGCTCAAAACAGCCCATGAGATGTTCAAGGGAGGCAAGCAATGGCGGGTCTTTCATATATGAGTACCTATGGAAAGTGGCCAAGGAGATGCCCAAATGGCGAGAGAATCATCCAAGAAGAGAGCACATCAAAAGGACCAAGCTATCTAACTCAGGAGCATACACTTCTTCATCCAATCAAGACACGAGGGGGAAACCATAAGTAGAGAGGTACGCCCCGAGGGGCGTAAGAAAAAGCGAAGGCAAATTTGAAAGGGGGGGAAATTTGTCGCACCATCTCCTTTGAGCGACCAACCAAGTCGAGAAAATGATCATGTATCATGAAGCTATGTCAATGAAAGCAAAAAGTGCAAAAGCTAAAAAGTACAGCGCCTATTTGAAATTGTTGGCAATAGATACCTCAAACTTCAATGAAAAAAAAAAAAATGAGGCATGACGTCTTTGGATGCATGTATTATTTTGCACAACATGATTATAGAGGATGAGAGAGGCATATATGACACACCGGATGAGAACACATATGAGCAAGCACAAACATCTCCAGATTTAACGGCCTTGCACATGGGCCAATCTATGGATTCACAGATGTGCTTGACAAAGACAAGGAAATTCGTGATCGCTCAACTCACAAGCGTCTCAAGGAAGATTTGATAGAGCATATATGGCAAAAATTCAATTACAAACAACAAACAAACCAAGAGTAGAGCCTCATCCATGTAATTTTGCAAGATCTGTCTTAGCTAGATTATGGCTTATCCAATAAACTTAGGATTGTGTGTTTCCTTCAGATGCTTTGTAATTGTATCTAAAATAAGGCAGTTGTGTTTGCTTCCTTTATGGAATTGTTCTCAGTTTGCAGAAAAAAAAACTAAAAAAACTAATGTCTCTAATCAACTATGTCCGTGCGAACGAACTACAAAATCAAGTGGAGATTTTTTTTTTACAAGAAACAATACTTCATATTATTAGCGGCATTGAGCCGAAATCAGATTACAGAGTTCGAAAACAGCATCCTGCAACAGGTGCATGAGCTGTGATGACCATTGAAATTACATGATAATTTTAATGCGGAAGAGGACACGAGAAGAGGACATCAAGTAGAGATTGGAGGTGGAGGTACCTGCTGAACGGAGGCTGTGAGGTGGCCTACGACGTAGCGAGGTCACCGGCCGTCCGCTAGCCACGTGAAGTCGTCTCACCCGGCCGTCCAGGTGCACCACGGGAGGTCGCCTCACCGGCCGTCCGCGAGGTGGCTGCGCCTGTGTCGCCCGGCAGTGCGTGAGGAGGCCGCGTCCGTCGTCGGCCGTCCGAAAGGTCCTAAATGGCTAGAGGGGGGGTGAATAGCCTAATAAAATTTTCTACAAAACACTAGACAAACTTGTTAGAATAACAAATGGCGATAAATGCGTTTGCACTAGCTCTACTTGTCGGCAAGCCTCCTATTGACAATTCTAGTTGCTATGATCTCTAATTCACACTCAAAGGCTAAGTCACTACTTTACCACTAGGTGAACAAGCAACTTACACTAGCAACTAAGCAAGACTACACAAGCTACACTAGCACACTAACTAGGAAAGTAATGCAAGAGTGTGTAGAAGGGTTATACCACAATGTCGAGGCTAGTCAATCCAATCACCGGGAGAAGAATAACAATATAGCCAATGAAGCCAATCACCAAGAGACACCAAGAGACAAGTAGAGACTCAAAGATTTATCCCGAAGTTCACTTGAGCACCACTCAAGCTACGTCTCCGTTGTGTCGACCTTCTCACGTGTGGGTCGGTGTGGAGCTCACTCCAAGCCAAATGCCTTTAGGCTTACCGCACCCAAAGCAAATGAGAGGTACTCACCGACACGAGCAATGTATTATCTTGCAATTCGTCGTCCCGACGAGGATGCACGGTCCTCTCACAATCACCGGAGGTGGCCAAGAACAAACTCCTTCTCTTGCCAACGCCTCCACCAATCACCAAGCCGGCTAGGGGTGGTGCTCCCCAAGAGCAACAAGAAATCCACCGGCTCACAACGATCCTCAAGCGCCACTAGATGCAATGATCAAAGCAAATGCACTTGAATCACCTCAACTCACTAGAATGGTTGCTCTCAAGCAAAGGAGTGAGGAGGAGGATGAGTGCTCAGCTCTAGAGGTGTTAGGATTGATTCAAAATGACCAAGAGACCTCCTAGAACCGGCCAAGGGGGTATAAATACCCCCCACCACGAAATCCAACCGTTGGGGTGCAAACTGCACAAAAAACAGCCTGACCGGACGGACCGGCCAGGACTCACCAGCCGAGTCCGGTCGCGAGTCCGGATCCGCGTAGTCCGGTCACAACCGACAAGGAACTGGCCCACGCCAACGGCTGCTCGGCGTCCGGTCCGCTGCCGGCCGAGCACCGGAAGCGTCCGGTCCAGCGTCCGGTCCCTGCGTCCGGTGAAATCCGGCCTGCAGGGCTCTCTGCCAGACGCACTGACCGGAGCGTCCGGTCACATTTGACCAGCTTCCGGTCGGTGCGTCCGGTCACGCCAGAGCAGCGAAAAGTCATCGTTTCGTCGCCGTTCCTTCGCCGTCTTTTCTCCGACATGCTATCCAACAAATATACCAATTTGTGCACGAGGACTAGCATGTTTTTCACCACCAACTTGCATCCGGCGCAATAGAAAATATGCATCTCATTTTCTCGAAAGCGCCGAATCCCGCCTCGCAAGCTCGGCGGGAGGGTGAGCGGTTCCCAAACCCAACTCAACCCTACAACCATCACCGCCTTCGTAAATGTGCCAACACCACCACGTGTACATCACCATGTGCTCGTGTGTTAGCATTTTCACAATCAATTTCGAAGGTTAGGTTAGCTCTCTAGGTTAGAATGCATGCAAATGATTTTGAACCTAGAGGCACATGAGGATCGATATGTACGATAGTTTTCCCCTCTTTATAGTACGGCTTATCGATCCTATAATCACTCACACCCTCTATGGTGTCTTGAGTGTAAAATCAAAATGGCCCTATGATATACCTTTGCCTTGAGCCCATTTTGATCCACGATCCACTCCAAGTCATGCACTTGATCATCAATTGAACCATCTCGATCCATCCAACATGACCACCATGCATTACACTTGGCTTGACCAATCTCCAACTAAATCAAAATACTTAGCATAGAGAGATTAGTCCTAAGGATGTCATCAATTAGCCAAAACCAATCTAGAGATCTTCACCGTCGGCGAACGGGTCACACCCCAGGTCACCGGGCGGCCGCGAAGTCGCCGCGCAATGCCACCCGATCTGATTTTCTAGGCTTCCTCAGGGCAGGGAAGCTGCAGATCCTAGTTGATGCAGTACTTGAGGAGCTGGACGTGGAAGGGCATGGCCGGATTTGGTGCAAGGAGGGAGATCGGCGACGAGACGACCGGGAGGCGGGGGGCGGACGGAGTTCCCGAACTCGCGCGAAGGATGCGGGAGGTTGAGGACGGAGATTTTTATTTCAACGTGGGACCCACCCTTATGGTTGGGTTGAGCCGGATACATTGTGCCATTTGCAATAGCTGGTGCCACCCTTTGTGGACCCCATCATTATGGATTGGTTCGCCCCTATACATTGCTCTTGCTCTCAGACACATTAGAGCTTCACATTTTGTTATTATAGTAATAGAGCAGAATTCAGCAACATATATATGATACGAAACAGGTTCAGCAGCTACATTCTTTTTATGTTTTTTTTGGAGGAGCACCGGTCATTATATTCTTTTTATTTTTTTTGAGCAGCACCGGTCATTATATTTACGTGATCTATAGTCTTTACCTTTTTATTTTTTTTTTATTTTTATTTTTGAGAACCTAATAAGTTGTTGTTACATTTTGAATATTTTCCCAATTTTGTAATGGCTGTCAATATTATATTAATAATGAAATACAATTGTTGTTGATCATCAGTAAAAAGAATCACGGTTGCCGGGAGATACATTAGCAAATTGATACGTCAAATGCAGATATAATAATCAAATAAATTTAAGTGAATTGTCAAAGTTATGCCAACATAGAGAGTTGCTATATTTCAGCAAAAAAAAAAAGGTGTAGAATTTTAGGCGACGATTCTAGCCACAGGAACTAAAAACAGATGCTCCAGATCATATCGGCTATTGTTCATCATCTTCCTCTCCCGATTTACTGTTCATCTTCTTCCTCTCGCCGTCCTCTCGTTTCCGCGCTCCTCCGCCACCAGCCACCACCCCACCGCGGGTGCTAGGGTTCGCCGTTGCTCCGGTGAGCTAGGGGCGGGGCCCTAGTGAGCTCCCAAGCAAACCCTAGCGCCCTTGGGCGGCCACCCTCTTCCCTCACAAAGTGAATAAAGCTTTTTTATAGGAAGGACAACTCACAGGAGGGGAGGGGGGAGGGGAGGGGGGGGGGAGGAGGAGGAGAAGGAGAGGAGATGCTCGCCCGGCGCCGCCATTCCCGACACCGGAAGGTCGCCCCTTGCATGCGAACGTCGGGCGTCGGGTGTGCGGGAGGCTCGTCGCCTGAAGCCGTCCCCTCGATTTCAGCGATCGTTCAATAGGAAAAGTGGCCAACATAATGGAGAAGGGACACCTTCAAACTTTTTTTTTTTTTTTCCGTTGTAACACACCTTCATACTTATTTTTCCAAGAGCAACGCTTCCTAGTATTATAAAAGCCCTAGAAAATGTCCCACTCTTTTTTTCTGTCCTTTGGTCCATTGTTTCTTCCTCTTATATCTTTCTCACTTTGAGTTTAGAGCTACAAAACTTTTAATGACACCACACCATTCATGTCGCAACATACATGTCCAAGTCTACTAAATGTGTGTTTGGTGACGTGCATGTGGACATATGGCTTACCTTCCATCTTTAAATTCACAACATGTTCGCATCATAGCCACCCATTTGAGTCAATTCCTGTAAATTTTCTATACATGGATCTTCTTAAAATATATTTGATTTAAGATCCAACCAAGTCTAGTTAAACCCTACAAAATAGATACTCCGTTGGGCCCATAGTCCTTTTTTTTTTTTTCCAGAACGAACCCAAAAGGAAACAACGCCGTCAGACGATTTGCTCTTCTGCAAGATTGGACCATTTCTATGTTTCAAAAAAAAAAAAAAAAGATTGGACCATTTCTATAACTGAATTTCGGTTATCGAAATGCTACGTGTCCTACGTCTGATGAACCCCGCATGTTTATTTAAAAAAATGCGCATCCACTTCTGTTCCCATCCGCTCGTCCCATCCCCACCTCGTACCGCACCCTCCATTCCAGCATCACTCGAATCGCGCACGATCCCCCCATCCCATCCGATCCGCGCCCACCACCAACCCCCAATCTCGGCCGCCACTCGCCGCTCCGGCAACAGTCCCCGACGGCGGCATGGACGCGCTCCCGGAAGGCGTCGTGCAGCACATCCTCTCGCAGCTCAGCAACGCCCGCGACGTGGCCACCTGCGCCGCCGTCTCCCGCTGCTGGCGCGACTGCATGCCCTTCCTCCCGTCGCTCTACTTCCCGCGGGACGCCTTCGGGGCCATGAAAACGGCGGGCCGGCCTCGGCGGCGGCCGTGGCAGCGGCCGACGGCGCCATCGGCAGGATGGTCGACGCCGCCGCGCGCCTTGAGAAGCTGGTCGTGTACTGCCCCTTCTCCGCGTCACTGCTCCCGCGCTGGCTCGCGGCGCGTGTCGCCACGCTGCGCGTCCTCGAGCTGCGGGTGGGCTACTCCTCCTACGCCGACACATCGGGCCACCTCGACTCCATCGCGGTGGCCGCGGGCCTTGAGGAGCTCAGGCTGTCGGAGGTCACGATGATGTGCGCCCCCGCGTGGGGCCCCATGGAGAGGCTCCGCGTGCTGGAGATCGTCGGCGCCTTTCTGGAAGAAGCTGCGGTCAACGGCGCCGTCGCCTCCTGCCCCAACCTCACCGACCTCGCGCTGCTCCGGTGCAAGTGCCCCGGGCTGGCCCTCTCCATCTCGCTCCCCTGCTCAAGCGGTGCCGTCTCGACTTCTGCTCTGCTAACTGCTCTCTCAGGTTCGCCGCGCCCCGCGTCGAGTCCCTTGAGATCCAGGGCTTCTCCTTAATCTCTCTGCAACGCGGCCACCATGTGAAACATCTCACAATCTCTAAGGACACTGGTACGCTGCGGATGCCTCTTTGCATTCCCCTGCGAAACAGATTTGGTCCGTTTCACATTGCATGATGGTTACTGTTCAAAACTTGGATGTTTTAGGCATTGTGTATCATGTTGAGATGGGGAAGCTCCCGGAGTTGGATCACCTCTCGCTGCGCGGCGTCCAGTGGAGCTGGGGCGCAATCAGCTCGGTGCTGCAGTGCGCTGGCGAGGTGAAGCACCTGGTGATGAAGGTTGAGTTCTGCAGTGATGGTGACATGCAGCAGCTGCAGCCATTCCCAGAGATTGACCTCGTCGACTTCTTCAACAGCCACCCCAAGCTTCGCAAGTTTGAGATGCACGGCGCCATGTTCGAGGCGCTGTGTCAGAAGAACAGCCTAAAGAAGGTAAACCATGCCATACCATACCATACCGCTTCTATGTTTGCAATATTTTGCTTATGGATTTGGACTTCTGGTTGGTGTATGGCCTAGCTAATAACTCTGCCCTGTCAATGCAGTTACATTCAAGTTTCGTGATACCTTTCTTGGAGCAGGTCCTGGTCACTGTGTGGTCACCTCTGGATGCTGAGCAGAAGCTGAACACCCTCGAGTCCCTTGTCAGGTACAGCGCGAGGCTAAGAAGGATGATCATTAGGATTTCTCATATGATTAGGATTTCTCAGATGAAAAATTGTCTTGATGCTGCTGATGATTTCTTTGAGGAGATCTGCAAGTTCACCTACATGAACAGTGAGAGTGTGTATAGAGTAGAGGAGTTGCTGCATTTTGCCATTCTTGAAGTGAGGTAGCACTAAACCAAGGCAGTTTTTATCCAATGCTATTTGCTTAGGACAATTTAATTCGATAATTTATTCTTTGTTTTGTTGTTCACCCAGCTTGAATGTATCCAGTGGCTAAGCTAGAGAAAATTGAAGGGTGGTGCACTTGCCTTGTGGGTGCATATGTTTGTACTAGGGATGGTGCATATATGGTGAAATTTAAAGCAAAACTACTATTTTTTAAAATTTGGGTGGTGCATTTGCACCACCTACCTGAATGTATCTGTATTAGAAATCATTTGGTTCTATTTTTCACTAGTCTTAGTTTTGGTCGCTGTTCTTAATTCCTGAAATGTAATAAGAAGCCTTGGTTTGTTACTGTTTGATTGATCTAAATGTTTTTTTCCCAATTGGTATAATCTAGTTTGATATGGAAATATATAGCGCATTGTTCAGCGGCCGATTGACTTTATTGACTGCAGAGTACATTGCAACCAATTATAATGTGTCATATCAGTGAAAATTCTAGATATTCATAGGAGTACCAATGTTTTTGATCGAACCGGTCGGGAGCCCCGACCTCTCTCTCTCTTTTTTTTAATTAAATAAAAGAATGGGTACAAAGTGAAATTACAAGGCAACTAGGCCCAAAAAGAAAAGAAAGGACCTATACATAACTATCTCTCCAAACTTTCAAAAGAGCAGCCTTGACAGGTTTGGCCTTGATACAAACCAAGCCAAATTCTTCAAGGAAAAGTCTTTTCCAAACAGAGAAATCATTTGAACCATTGTCAAAAATGATGCTATTTCTTATTTTCCATAGAGTCCAGTAGGCACAAATGACAATTTCGCTGAAGATAGAGTTCTGAAAATCAGCTCTGGCTTTGAGGAACATATCCATTGGACTGAGATTAATGTCCCACGATATGTTTAAAGAGTCCCAGCACAACTTACTGAAGGTGCAACTGAAGAAAAGATGGAAATATGACTCCTCACAATTATGGTTGCACAATACACAGTCGAAGCTGGCCAAAGTCATGTTTTTTCTTTTCAAAATATTTCTCGTGTTTAGCCTATCTCGTGCCAGCAGACAAAAGAAGAACTTCTGGTTTCCCAGGTTGCTGGCTTCCCAAATAGGAGTACCAATGTTACCATTGCCATAGAGTATCATACAAGTATACAACTGATGAATAAACCAAGTCAAGCAAACCTATTAATCTGCATTTTGATGTTCCTTCTGAATGAAGTGAACCTTCAAATGGTCTATTCTGTGATTGTACGTGGTTGATCATGTTTCCAATTTATGGAACCCAAGAATCCTAGACCAAGTAATTGACGCATCAAAGGAAAAACGGTCCTTATCAAAGGAGAATGGCTGCACACAAACAGTCGGATGGAAGGCGAATGAACATGTAACTCATTATATGATATATCTGCTTCTACTAAAATCCACATATCTCCAACAGCTAAAAAGAAAGAAAGTAAGTTCGCTGTTTGGTGCACTCACTTATGCTTCATATTAGAGCTTGCTTTTTGTTAATTTTGAACAAATGAACTTAAAGTATTGATCTGCTGTAGTTGTAGGTATTGAAATTAAGTTCTTCTTTTCTTTTTTGTTCTGAATGTAATAATGTGTCTTATTTCCTTGTAAGAAGCATCTGCTCAAGGTCTCAGGTTCAGTGAATCACCCACTGCTCTATCATGCCTAGATCATAACCCATATTTTTTTTAACTTACGTGTTTTGTGTAAAAGTAAAAAAACAATGTGATAGAGAAATAGTTGTATTATAGCTAGCCCTCTTTAGCTGCAGGTTGAAATCCCATATGTTCGGAAGATCTATGCCTGAGCCTTTCAATTCTTTAGCTGCAGTATGGTCAAATGTTGGTTGAGCCTTTCAAGCATGCCTGAGCCACATGTTGTTTATGTCAGAACATTCCTGTTCTGAAATGGTGCTTGGGTTTGAATTGAAAAGGAAAAGCAAGTTAAATATGATGGGCTTTCCTGATGCGAGTCAGCAATGGTAAGCTAGAAGCCTATATTCTGATGTCCCTATCTTATGGTCCGTCTTTATAAGCTGGCATGCTAGATGCAAACTGCATAACTCAATGTTGTCCTAACTTCTGCCTATACTTAGATATTCTCTTATTGCTTTACAGGTAATATGCTTTGGTTGTCCTCTACATCCTATTGGGATCACAAGCTTAAGGTAGTATTGTATTGGGATCTATAGGTACCACTGATTATCAGCCTTACATGTGCACACCCAATGTCCTTAACTGTATCCACTTTGATCCCTTTCAGGGATTATCAACAATACATGTGCACACCCTGATGTCCTTTACTGTATTCGCGTCTGCGGTTCTATGTGCTTTGATCTGCTTTGTCTGAATATTCCTATTTCCTAGCCCTTATCTCAGTTACCCAGTTTTCTGAAACCTAACACTGCAGAATTGTAAGAGTGCCTTGATGGCTTGTTTCATTTATCCTTCTTTAGTGCAGTTATGCAGCCAATGTCTCAAAGATTACATTGAAGAATCAAACATTTTTTTTACTGCAGTTAGGCACAAATGGTTCAGCTTAGACGCTGATTTGTGAACAATATAAAAATGGGAATCTTCACTTTCAGCTATCAACCATGTTTGTTGCCTCTTATGTTCTTCTTTGTGTACTACAGTACCGATCTTCTCTTCCCTTTATGATGTGTGAAATTGACTATTTGGTCTGATCTAATTACAGGTGTGGAAATGGGCCTGAATCAGTGAATGGCAATGCTCATGAGGGGCGATGATGTTCTACCTTTTCTGAATTGCATGCCATTGAGCAGTCGATGAAGCTGCAAGTATCTAATTAGAGCTGACCTCTCCTCCTGAGGCCCATTTTTTCTCGGTTTATTTTAGCGTTTCACTATCTACTACAAAACTAAGATATGTTTACCTGCAATAAACTGATTACATTTCTGAGACTTACATAGTTGTTTACCTTGATTATCTTGCATGAAACTATAACCTGCAATTTTTACGTAATAAAAGTAGTTAACTTGATGCGGAGTTCATTATACCATATGACCAATATATGGAGTCAGTAAAAAACCAATTATTTTATTGGGATGAGATTCAGGATGAGGTTTGAAGGGAAAGAGGCACTAGAGTGGAGGTAACTACCTTATTGGTCTTCTGCACTTAGTACCTTAAATGTCACCTGGTCCATCATTGTACCTGCTCATATTATTTGTAGTTATCTATCCGTGATGTGTTTTTATCTTTTCTTGTAGGTTTACTGGTACAACAGTTGGCTGTGAAAGTCTTGATCCACTATGGTCTGATTCCACTGTGAAAATCTTTGTACAGCAGTTTGATTTCCTAGAGCTTTCAGGCCGGATTTGAAAATGGCAGCAATCCAAAAAACCCAAACATTGTGGCAATGCCCTATCTCAAATTAGTTAAAGCTTATTCTTTGCTCGTTGTTGGTGCCACGGCCTTGCACATTTTCCTCCACTCAGGATTTGAAAAGGAATTATTAGCTTGCCTTACAGGCTGCAATAGTTCTTGCTGCAATAGTTCTTGCATTGCATAGCTCAGATGTCGTCACATTTCGTGGGCGCGAATGAGAACTTTTGGTTGCGCACATCAAACAGCACGTGCATGTTCTGCTGCTGGACGTTGCCGATGATGGACACGCTCAAGTCATGCGGCGTCGTACTGCCCACAGCCAGGCACATCAGCCCGGCTCTCGGCTCCTGGAAGTAGTTCTCCCTTGGCAGCTCCATGGCCGCGCCGCCGTCGAAGTGCAGCACGAGCGACGGCGTCTTCACCGCCTCCATGGCCACGCCGCTCGGCAGCGCGAAGCACAGCTCGTAGTCGTACTCCGCTTCGGTCCCGTTGGCCACCGGGAGCCTCACCGCCTCCACCACGGCCTTCCGCACGGCTCTGAACGCCGCCTCCGCGAGGTACGACATCGTGCTGCCGGAGTCGACGATCGTGCCGCCGCTGCCGTCGGGATTTATGGCGAGGATGCTCTTCGCCACGTCCAGCCGCTTCGTCCCAAGCGACAGCCCCACCAGTGGCACGTAGTAGTAGTCCGTCGTTTCCATTGCCGGGTTCCTCAGTATGGAGGTGGTCTGGATCGGCCCCGTCGTCTTGTACCTGCGCAGGTCCACCATTGCACCGAACAGCAGCGGGCTGGTCTTGCGCTCGGCGAAAGGAGTGAGGCAGTAGGAGAACCTCGGCACGGACAGCTGCGACACGAGGGACACGATCCCGGGACTCAAACCAATGATGCCGGAGGCGCCGACGAGGCTCCCGTCCAAGAGCTCGCCGCAGCCGAAGCCGAGCGGGAGGGAGACCTTGCTGTTGGCGCCGAAGGTGAAGGTCTCGGACGCGAGGACGCCGTTCGCCGCGGCGCTGCCGTACACGTTGTTGTACATGCACCTGTTGTTCCTAGTGCAACTCTTGAAGTTGAAATCACCTTCCTGACACAGCCTGTCGTTGCAGGGGAGGTAGGCGAAGGAGGAGGACTTGCGGGGCTCGTAGAGCGGCTCGCTGCCTTGGCACTTGGTCCAGATGAGGTCGCTGCCGGTGTCGACGATGAGAGTGCGCGTCTGCGGTGGCGTGCCGATGCCCACAGTCAGCGTGTGGCCCTGGTCGCTCAGCGGGGCGACAGGCACGTCTGCTGCCGAGAGGTTGCCGAGGACGCGGGTGAGCCTGGCGTTAATCCTCGCCGCCCGGGCTTTACTGGCGCGGGCGGCGTGGATAATGAAGTCGTCCGTAGAGAGCGTGCTGCCGGCGTAGGGGTGGTTAAGATCAGCTCGGAAGTCAGTCAACAAGCCGTGGGCGGCGGTGACGACGGCGCCAAGGGTGAGGCACAGAACGGGGAGGACGATACACATACTATAGGGCGCCATGCCTTGGAAACGAAACTAGGACGGGCGCGAACGGGCACTTCAGTAGTGGTTTAGCTTTTGGGTTTAGTGAGGTTATATAATTCGATCTCGGTGGTTGAGTCGTGGGCATCCTCTTGCCAATTGGCATGCGCATGAAGGTGCAAGCGACTGCTTTGTGCGGTGCCTGCTAGCTAGTGCACAATGCAGCCGGTCGTAGCAAGCATCTTGGCACATTAGGTAACTGCTAGCTAGTGCTAGTGGCCAAATGGAGCATCTCCAACATTTTTCATTTCTAAAATTCTATTGTTTGTTAGCTTCCAAAATAATATAGGAAAAAAAAAAGAGTCCATCTCTCCTCTAAGAGTTTGACATAATTGTTTTTTGAACCGAGAGAGACCCTATTTCCATTATAGCAAACAGAAATACAAAGTATCTGGTAGCAAACTTAGACAAGACAGGAACCAGGCTAAGCAGGAACCTGGTTCCTGCTTAGCCTAGTTCCTATCTTGTCTAAGTAACTACTCCCAGCGGCATCTCACAGGAGCCAACACGGCAAACAAAAGCTAAATGAGACAAGATACTCCAGAAGGTAGCAACAAGATAACCAAAAACCGCTATTCCATGCTATAACATCAGCTGACAAGCCTGACATTCACCCAGTCCCAAAACACAAGATCTGGGGATGGAGGGACACTTCAGACTTCTTTCTCATGGGAGGAATAGGTTGGGTCATCGACGAGTGTCACGATCACTGTTTCTTTCTGTCACTGCGGCTGGGCATCATCATCCTTCTCCTTGATCTTCAGCGCACCTTCCCGCCTTGTCTTCTTGCTTAGTAACTTGCCCAAATAACAAATTGAAGAATGGCGCCGACCCTGCAGTGATTATTTTTTCGTCTTCTACCGAGTATAAACCTGCCCAATAATTCATTAAGGCACATGTCACATAATTGTCAAAGGATTCAGAATAGTCTTGCCCTCAAAGCAGATGCTATTTCTAGTTTTCCAAATAGCTCAACATATCGCAGATATGCCCAAAGTATGAAAATTAGAGCTATCAGGTAACCATTTTTCACACTAGAGCCATCCTTGAGTAAGATAACTGGGGATATCGGATGCCCCGAGACATGTTGCAAAGGTTGCCCAAACCACTTTAGTCGTCTTTGCATTGAAAGAATAGGTGTTGTATTTATTCATTATGATTAAACAAATAACAAGCAGGATCACCTTTCCACTTTCTTCTTATCATATTATCTTTAGTTAAGATAGCATTATTGCTCATAAGCCACATAAAGATCTTGATTTTTGCTAGAATTTTACTTTTCTAGATTTTCTTATGATAAATTCCACTATCACTAGCAGTCATCATATCATAAGCAGATTTAACAGAAAACAACTTTTTAGAGCCAAATCTCCAAAAGACTGTATCCTCCCTATCTCTCGAGTAGAAATGAAGCAACATCGAAATAATAGATTCCCATTGACTCTTCCAGATATCAACTAGCCATCTGGTGAAAGTGATCTTGGAAATGTCATGTTTGGCTTCAACAATTGTAATGTTTTTTTTTGTTGGATCATCTTAAACAAGTGAATCTTCTGCCTGCAAATATATGTCTCTCGATTTTAGGATATCATGCCACATAGGGGAATCAAATTGCTTATGAGTCACAAAGTGCTAATAGTGTCTTTTTTTTCAGATATTTAAATTTAATAATATCTTGCCATGGCCTCTTTTCTTTCTCGAATTTCCACATCCATTTACAAAGAAGACTGATATTCAACTTTCTAATATTCTTGATTCCTAGACAACCTCTTTTTTTTTTTACCTTTACAAGTTTTAACCCATTTGATCAAATGATACTTTCTTTTAGTGCCTCCTCTTTACCAAAAGAAGGTCCTTCTCAATTTGTCTATTTTGTAAACAATTCATTTAGGGAGGAGATATATGGACATGTGGTATATTGGTGCATTGCTCAAACTAGAGTCAAATTAAAGTTTTATCCCTAGCAATGGACATTGTTCCCCCTTTCCAAATCAAGTTTTTTGCATCTTTTTTCATATAAAGGCATTCAATTAGACACATGTAATCTGCTTGGGCTGATGTGGTAGCCCCTAAATATTTGATGGGAAAGTTTCGATTTGGCCATTGAAGATATTAGCATAAGAATTAGCCATCTCATCATCACCATTTATTACAATCACCTCGCTTTTATTAAAATTGATTTTCAGCTCAGCCATTAACTCATACATGTATAAAAGCATTTTAAGATTAAGAGTTACCATGATGTTGTGTTGAATGCAAATTATAGTATCGTCGCATATTGCAAGCCTGCCACTCCCTTGTCAAAAATGTGATCAATTAGCCCAAAGATGAAGTCATAGACTTGGCTTTACTGATCATTCTTGTGAGTCCATCAACTATGAAATTAAATAGAATTGGTGACAAGGGATCCCCTATCTAACTCCTTTGTAGCTCTTGATGTAAGGTCATATTAGGTCATTTAACTTGACACTAACCGTACCCCTGATACCACTTCTTTTATCTAGTGGCCATTGGTTGCTAAAGCCTCTGGCAGACATACTTTTAAGAAGAAAATCCCAACTAACCTTATCATAGGCTTTTTTCGAAATCTAACTTCAAAATGATACCAAGGTCCTTACATTTATTAGTTTCATGAAGTATTTCATGCAGGATCATCACACCACTCAATATGTTTCTGCACTTCATGAAGGCAGATTGATTGGTATGGATTAATTTGTCAGCCACTTTTTCCAATCTAATTGTAATAGTTTTGGTGATGAGCTTATAGAGACAATTTAATAGGCAGATAGGTCCGTATTGTTGAATAGTCGAAGCATCTAATTTTTGGGCAACAGAGTGATAATACCATAGTTTAGGCGACTAACGTCAACCTTTCGCATCATGGGAATCTGAAAATAATTGGACAATATCACCTTTTATGAAATCCCAACAAGTTTGGTAGAATACAATTGGAATTTTGCCTAAGTCTGCAGCTTTATTTTTTTTTTCCATCTAGAATAGGGCCTCTTTGATTTCCTTTTCAGAAAAAAAGGTTGACATAGGTCAAAATTTTCAGTATCAGATACTTGAGGTAATCCTTCCCAAAGACTTTCATCAATATTAATATTGTGGGATTCCATAGGGCCAAAGAGTTCAACATAATATTTAGTTGCATGTTTCAACAAATCTTCATCTCCTTCAATAACCACACGATCTTTTTCAAAAGATACAATATTACTTTTTTTTTTTTTTGCCATTAGCAATCTTATGGAAGTAACCAGTGTTATTATCACCTTTCAAAAGCCATTGTTCATGACTTCTATTATGCCAGTATTATCTCTTCCTCTTCAAGGAAGGAATAATTTTCTTTGAGCAAGGTCACTTTAAGTAAGTATTGATCAACATTTAAGTAACCCTTTTCCTCTAAATCTTCTAGTTGAGACAACTTTTTAATATTAATATTCCTTCTTTTTATCAACTTCCTTGAACGTTAAAAACCCCAACGTTTGAAATACTATTTAAAAAGTTTTAATTTTTGCTGGATTTTATCCACAACAGAGGGGATCTACATGACTTCTCCCAAATCTTTTTAACAACAGGAATGAAATCTGGATTACTAAGCTAGCATAACTCAAACCTGAATTGAATTTTTCTTTATTGGTTTATGAGGGTCACAAGTTTTGATTAAAGGGTTATGATCTGATAACTCTCTAGGAGCTTTTTCACCATGACAGTTGGGAATAAGTCTTCCGAAGATTCAGTTACAAGAATCATGCCAAGTTTCTCTAAAGTAGGATTTTCCGATTATTAGTCCAAGTGAATAAACCACGACATGATTCTTTATCAGTGCATTAAACATATCGGAATGTATATAAAGCCCATGTGTTTTTTTTTCTTCTCTCAGAAGCTGACCTTATGATGTTAAAATCACCACCAATTATAAGAGGTTCCTTACAATGTAAAACAAAGGCAGAGAGTCAGTTAGAAATTTCACTTTATTTTCTTCTTGGGCAACACCATATACTACAAGTAGGTTCCATTTAATTTTGTTTATTTTATCCTAAAGGTCTGCTTGTATCATGAATTGCCCTTGGTGAAAGGCACCGATATCATAAAACTTAAGTCTAATCCCAACCAAAATACCACCAGATTTGCCAATAGAAGGGTTACTTAACCAGAAATAATCTTTATGAGCATCAAAATTTCTAGTGATTTTTTCCAAATAATCTTTATGAGCATCAAAATTTCTAGTTTGACATAATTTGGTGGTTAAGTAAAAAGGGTGAAAAACACTTTTGCAAAGTGAACATATAAATTTTTCATAAATTAACCAAGCCTATATATGTAAATCCTTTGTCTTTAGGAGTTTTGCATCAAGACCCAGCAAAAAGGTTTCACCCTTTAACTTTTACCTTCTTTTTCAGAGGACGAAGGTGACACAACTCCTGACAAGGAAGCGGCTGACGATAGCCTGCCTGTGCTTCTCGACGCAAGATCGTCCGACGGGCTGCATTTGTGCCCCTCCCCTGCGACTGTGATACGGTACCTGACCGGCCACGTTAGTTGGCGGTCCGCCGCATGGAGGTGACCGTTGAGGCTGTCGCCCCCATGAATTTTGTTTTATCGTGGAAAATTTTGGAACTAGTTTTGATTTTTTCTGGATGAACTCATTCGGTGCTTATTTGCTAGTGGAACTTTAGTTGTCTATTAATTGTTAGATGTTGATCGTCGTCCGAACTAAGAAGAAGAGTTAGTGAAGCATTGCTAGGATCATAATTGTTTTTAAATTAAAGAATAGAGTATCCCAGCCTTCTCATTCACTGAATGCGAGCTTGACACTTACAAGCAGGGACCGAGTCCAGAACTCCACTAGGCGGACAAGACCTGACAAAAGTCTGAGACCTTAAGAGCAAACTAAACCGCATTAGCATTCAAGAACATAAGCAGCTTACTAGCCACATCACCGGTTGGATCGTAATAGTTGTTGGCCGGTTCCTAGATAAATTTTATCAACTCTATCTTGCGTCGTGTGCTCTGTCCGACGTCGTGTGCTCTGTAAAAGATACATGAGTAACACGATGTACATGTACAAGATGGAGAACAACAAAACGTTCATACACGAGTTCCCGAATATCTCTAAACAAGCTTCCACTTGGCGTCATAAGAAGAATTTGCAATTATTTTTTCACCTTTCCTATGTCTCTGTTGAAAGAAATTTGTCAACTCCATCTTGCGACGTGTGCTCTGTCCGACATGTGCCAAGATGCATGCACCAGCTATAGTAAAATTGTTCAAATATGTATCTTGTGCTTTGTGCTAGGACACCACTCTCTTTTGTCCTTGTTTTTCCATAGAAAAAAATTGTTTATTGTCTCTTGTTTGTTGTGGTAAAATTGTTCAAATTTGTATCTTGTCCTTTGTGCTAGGACACCACCCTCTTTTATCCTTGTTTTTCCATCGAAAAAATTGTTAATTGTCTCTTTCTGCTGTTGTAAAATTGTTCAACCCGTCTCACTAGCTAACACTTTATACGTACAGTGCTGATGACAGATCCCACCTTTGGATGACGATTCAAGAGTCTACCACGTTGTAAGAAATGTTAGTTATTTTTCTTGTGAAAGAGATATAATAACTCCCTTATTTTTTAAAAACAAAGATTAAAAAAATAGATGAAGGAGAGACGATGTGACTACTACAAGATCGAGATTACCAAATTGTTTATCGTGTGGCACACTAAATGTTCTGCTACATAATTGGGGATAACATAACACTGCAATCTCAGTGCATTGCAATGGCTACTCTACGTGTGATGCAAATGCAGCTACAACATGGGAACTAGCAGCGAACTTATTGAAGGCTAAAGAAGGCACCTGACACGGAAATAAAGCTATATGATGTCGCACGGAGCTGGAACGAACGACAGGAAGCTATTGGCGACGTCGTAGAGCAGGTGCAGGTTCTGCTGCTGGTAGTTCCCGATGATGGTGCCGACACCGGTCGGCGCCATCGCCAGGCACAGGTACCCCGTGGTGCTCGCGATTAGCATGTAGTTCTCCGGCGGCAGCGTCATGTTGGCACCGTCCAAGTGGAACACGAAGTCGGGCACCGTCACGGTCACGTTCGGCGGCGGCGGCCACTGGAAACACGTGTCCAGGCCTATGTCCGTGTCGTTCGTCGCCGGCAGCGGGATGGCCGACACCAGCCCGCGCCGCACGGCCTCGTAGGCGTCCTGCTGCAGCCACGTGATGGACGTGCCGGAGTCGATGATGACCCCGCCGGAGCCGTCGTCGTTGATGGCGAACACCAGCGGGTCGATGGGCAGGCGCTTGGTGCCCAGGCTGATGCCCTTGACCGACAGGAAGTACATGTTTGGCAGCGCCGGGTTGATGACGAACGGCGTGGACTGCACCGGCGACCCGGAGCTGGTGTTGGTGCTGTTGAGGTTCGCGAACACGCCGAAGTAGAGCCTGCTTGGCGTCGGCGTGAGGTACGACGTCAGGCAGTAGGAGAACCTGGACGGCCCGAGCTGGCTCACTAGCGACAGCGGCCCACGGCCGAAGCCGACCATGCCGGAGCTGTTGGCGAGGTCGCCGGCGTTGAGACTGCCACACCCGAACGAGATGTTAGTCGCCCTGACCTTGGTCGAGCTGGCCGCGCCGAACGTGAACGTCTCGTTGGCGAGGACGCCGGCGGTGGACGCCGTGTCGCCGTAGTAGTACTGGTACACGCACATCTTCCTGAAGCAGGAGGGGGTGGAGAGCGCGGCGCAGCGCGACGACCGGCACGGGAGCGCGCGGTACGTGGCGGACCTCTTGGTGTCGAAGTAGGGCGTGGGTTGGTCGGCGCACAGCAGGCAGGGCGCGCACTGCGTCCAGATGAGGTCGCTCCCGGTGTCCATGATGGCCGTGTAGTAGAGCGGCGGCGTGCCGATGGCCAGGTTCACCAGGTACTCGCCGCTGCTGGCCGTCACGAGGACGCGCGCCGCCGTGATCGGGTCCACCACTGGCGCCGACGACGACACGGCGGCGGACTGTAGCGCGGCCACGCGGGCCTTGCTCCGGGCAATGGCGCGGCTAAGGAGCTGCGTCTTGGTGTAGGACGTGCCCGCGTCGACGTGGGTGAGCTTGAGCTGGAATCCGACGTTGTCGTTGCAATGAGCAACTGGTAAAGATGTGGTAGGCACGAGTAAGATGAGCAAGAGCACAAGGCTTGCCATTTTGGAGCAGTAGCGAGTGCCACACTCTAACTAGTCACGATACTCGCGGAGGCGTGGCTTGTGAGCAAGGAGATTATTCCATGGTCCTCATCTTCTGTACTATGTATACTACTACATCCAGGTGTATGTAGTGTGAAGCATGCCATCAGAGACTAAGCAATTACAGGGTTTTGCAGAGTGTACTATACAAATCCTGCTCGAATAACTAAGCAGTGTACTGCAAGAAGATTGGAATTGGAATGTGTAGTACATGTAGATGTCTCGGATAAGGTGTAATAAGGAAGTAAATATGGCAGCTATATGGGATTGGCCATGGACAATGGCGTAAACTGCTCGAGCATAGAGGAGGTTATTGATAGACTTCAGTGTCAGGTGAATTTTGGACACGGAGCCAAAGGTGGAAACTTGCGCAATAATATTTGGTTTTCGGTTCCGGCGGATCAACGCAAGCTCGTTTAGTTTAGAGATCTGTGATTCGAGACATTCGATACCCTATCAAATGGAGAGTGGAGTTCGGACCCAAACTGGGTCCATGTATGCAGCAAACTGTGATAGCACAAGTTTCATGTTTGATCGAAGAAACTTACGCTTTACAGTGTTCATTCATTGCCTGTTTGACACTTAGCCAATTTACAGTTCGGCCTCCCGAATATTTAGTTCAAGTGGTAGAGAAGATTTTGACACCTGTTACCATATGCTTATAGTAATATAATAATAGTATAATATATTAATGTATAATAATATATACAGTTACACACCCTTGGGAGTTAATTCGAGTGGTAGAGAAGATTTTGACACCTGTTTCTAGCCTAATGTTGGTGTGTAGAACCTCTTGAGTGATATGCAAGGCAACTCTGCTTGCATATCAAGGTACCAAATCATGCAGTTTGAATGGATCCGAAGTGTAAGGACAAAGCTTAATGTCATCGGGACAAAAAAAAAAAAAATACTGCTACCATATATATTAAGCGACCATACCGTCGGCATTTGTGCTAGTAGGATGGTTAATAACATTGGCCGTGATGGACACGGTAGCTCATCACTCCGATAAATCGGATGCATTTGGTTGATAGAGAACTTAATGTGGTAGCTAATACTTAGCTTTGCTGTTATGGTTGGATTCTTGTATGCGAATCGAAGAACACAAGTGTGCACGTAAAGCACACAATCTCAAATTACAAATGTACAGAATCACAGGAGATTCAGGCTCTTGAATTCAAATGGGTTATAAATTAAAGTACAAAAGAACTAGGCCTTAATTCACAGTACTTGGATTTGACATTACAAGTACTTGGTGTAGCTCAAACTTGGGCTCGGAGTCAAACATGCTTACAAGACCCAACATAGCTCAAACTGTGACGTAACACATTGTTTACTCAGAAAGTTTAGGGTTTAAGGCTGGAGTTAGAACAAGAACCAAGATGAATATGCCGTTAACTTTCTAGCGCATCCAAGACCCTGAATGATTTATTCTTTGTAACTGGTGTAGCTTCAATGCATTTTGGAGTGAAACTCATATTCAGAGGGGTAGTTTGTAACACACCAAATTTTCTATTTTAAGATAAGGATAGTTTATAGTAAATAAAAATTATTTTTAAATTATTCTAAAATTTTGTCCAAGTTTCAGTTAACGAGAAAATACATTAGTGTGTGCAAAATTAAAATGTTTTACATTCTTTTCCAATTAGTTTGATATGATTTTGCATTCATGCTTGTTGCATTTGGTGTTTACATGTCAAAATGTTTTAAATTACATTTAAGATGGGTATCTATCTCTGGAAAATTTTCCAACTTTTATAGAATTTAATTCATTGTCCTTGAGCTTAATCTTTTTTATTTCATTATCCCAACAATATTTATTTGCATTCCTCATCCTTCGATCTATCTCCAACATATTTTATCTCGAGTTCCTCATCCTTCGATCTATCTCCAACATTTTTTGTCATGACCCAATTTGAGGTGGGGCCCATGGGCCATGCATGGCACACAAGGCCCCTAGGGGATCTTGGCGTCGCACGGCCAGCCTGGCCGGCCGCCGCCGCTTTCCGTCTCCATCGCGTCATCGGCCCGTTATTAAGTAATAAATATTTAGGGAATAAATATAGGAATAAAATAGGGAATAAATAGGTTGCTTGTAAGAGAGGCATTCCAATCTATAAGGAAACCTCCTAGATATTTCTTAGCAAGCAAGTTTCCCTCGGACTATAAATACAAGGGGCATGTAATCGTTTGGATCTTAAGCAGAAAAATTAAAAGGGTAGCTCCCTAAACAGCTTATCTCACCAGCTCTCTCTCCCTCACGCACCGCGCGCCGCCGCCCGACCATTTGTCGATTCCGGCTAGATTGGGCCGGAATTGACACGTGTTCGTTGACCGTTGGAGCTTCGAGATGGCGTACGGGGCTGCGGCTTCTCACATGCGGCGACGAGCAGCAGCCGAAAGCAACGAGGTGGAGGGAGGAGCCGTCGGGGGGGGCGGCGCGGGGGGGCCGTGGGCGGCGTGGGGCGGGCGGGCGCGGGGGCGGGGAGAGGGGCGGCGGCGGTTGGAGCGGAGAGCCCGAGGGCGAAAGATATTTTTTTATTTGCTTGCTTATCCCCTAGAGATTACATGCCTCTTGCTTATATAGCCCGACTAGTGGGACTTGTAATCTAAGCAATCTCTATAAGGTTTCCTTATACGATTGGAATACCTTTTACAAGCATATCCTATTTTATTATTTCCTAATAAGGGTCTCCCTTATAGATGAGATAGCCCCTTGCACACCAAAAATTACCTAAGATAATCCTAACTTG
The DNA here is from genome assembly GCA_015847255.1 of Hyparrhenia diplandra. Taxonomy (NCBI): domain Eukaryota; kingdom Viridiplantae; phylum Streptophyta; class Magnoliopsida; order Poales; family Poaceae; genus Hyparrhenia; species Hyparrhenia diplandra. Next base: position 150,318 of record JADLZK010012357.1, read on the forward strand.
AATATGAAGCAAACCCGAGTCGTGACGAGAGAAGGGAAGCGGCGGCGGGGGGCCGGCCCCCCGCGCAAGGCCCCGGCCCTCCTGGGCCGGGCGGCCGTCGCGTTTGGCCCAATTAGCCACTCTCGGTGGCCCAATTCTGGTTCATGACATCTCCCCACCGTTCGACGAGGCGGCACGCCCACATGCCGCCCAACCCACCACGCATCGGGCGAAGGGCAAACCGACCGGGAGGTGACCACCCAGGCCCAGTAGAAGACGAGAGGACCACACTTGTCGTAGTCGCCGTTGCGCATTAATCGGGCGCCCTTGTCGGCGAAGGCGAAGTCGAGGTGGAGGTCGCCGAAGTAGATGCTGAACTTGAAGCTCGGCGGGGCTGCACGAGGGACGTTCCGCCCATGCACGACGCATGACGGAGGCGCCGAGGGTCCTGCGGCTCGATCATCTAGCGGGTCGGCGGAGGAGACGTTTAGGTGTAGGTCGTCGGCACTGTCACCTTAGCATGGAGCTGCCTGCAGGAGACGTGACGGATTGACGTGGGCGGCGAGGAGGTGAAGTCGAGGAGGCAGCCGTAGAGGAGGTCGCTGGGCGTGTTCACGGGCGGCCCCAGCTGGATCTCCTGCGTCCATGCTGCACCGACGGTGACGTTCCCAATGCGGAAGAAGACGTCGCCGTTGTTGTCGAAGAGGAGGACAGTGGCACCCTCGATCCGCTCGTCGGGCGTGCCTGGAGAAGGAGGACGCCGCCGGGAATGCCCGATCCTCCCGAGGACGATTGGGAAGGTGGAAGCCCATCGCTACGCCATGCGGCCGGGACGTTCTCCCCGCCAGAAGTCCCGGAGAAGCTCAAGCGGCGGGGATGTAGTAGCGGTGGAAGTACCTCACGATGCCATAGTGGAGGCTCCACTCGGGCGCGATAGCTCCCAACTTCGATGGCGTTGGAGATGATCCCGGCGCCTTGTTGGTCGTCGTGGCCAAGTGCAGCTCCGTGATCATGTCGTTCGATGTCGATCCGTCAATGTCGCCCATAGCAACTTGCGAGACGCTGGCGGCTTTGGTATCGCGGTCAACCGGGCGGCCATGATGTCGTCGTCGATGTTGCGGTGTAGCCGTGGTGTCGGCGTTGCTAGCGCCGTTCCCGGCGCCCGGCTTCGGCGTCGTCCGGCTCGTCGTCGTTATCTTGGCGGGCGAGGTCGATGGCCTCCTCCATCGAACGGGGCTCGAACCATTCGAGTGCCGTCCGCAGCGAGGTGCGCAAGCCTTCGACGAAGAGGCTGACGCGGTGGCGCTGTCCCTCAAAATCCATGCGTGAAGCATAGACCTCGAAGGCGTTGATGTAGTCGCCCGCCTTGCCCCGTGGGAGGGCGGCGCGTATGCTCCCATGACGCCGAGGTGTGGAGGTGGCCGAAGTGATGTCGCGGCGCTGGTGAACTCGTCCCACTCGGCGGGGACTTCTTTTTGGACAGAGTCGATGTACTGCATCGCAGCAAGACCGGTGAGGTGGAAGGCGGCGTAACTCACGTAGTAGTCCGGTCGATGTCTAAATTGAGCTCGAAGAAGAGCTCCGGCTTGCGGATCCGAGAGGTCGGGTCGCTCGTTTCCATCGAACTCCCGGAGTTGCGCGCGCGTGGACGAAGCGAGGGAGGGTGTGTTGCTTTGGGTGGCAGCACGGTGCCGGGCGCCCGCGGTGGCGCCGTCGGGCATAGGGCGCCCGCGGGTGGCGCTGGGGGGGAGGGGGCGCCGCGAGTGACGCCATCTCGCAGGAGAGTCTGCGCGGTCGCGGGTGTCGGTGGAGAGGAGAGGGCAGCCGGTCTTTGCGGTGTCGTCGAGGATGACGTCGATGACGGCGGTCGCGTCATGTATAGCGTCATCTTCCTCCTCGAGCTGGAGGATGGCGGGGTCGGAGCCGACGTTGATATCCGAGCGGGGAGGGGGCGGTGGCCGTGGCTGCACCAGGGGCCCCCTGTGCCGGGCGGCGGATGTTGCGGCCCGGGCTGTCCTCCGGCTTCGTCGTCGCACGCACGGGGTCCTCGAGGTGGTGTAGGCGTGCTCCATACGACGGAGGCGATCCTCCATGTCGTCGGCGCTTTGCCGATCCGAGGGCGCAGGTTGTCGTCGAGCGCCTTCAGCGCGCGGTGAACTCCGTCATCTCGGAAGCCATGGGTGGTGGGAATCGTCCCGGTCTCCGGACACCACCGTCGATTCCGGCTAGATTGGGCCGGAATTGACACGTGTTCGTTGACCGTTGGAGCTTCGAGATGGCGTGCGGGGCTGCGGCTTCTCGCGGCGGGCGACGAGCAAAGCACGAGCACGAGGTGGAGGGAGGAGCCGTCGGGAGGGGGGGCGGGCGCGGGGTGGGGCGGCGGCGGCGCGCAGGGCCGGGGGCGGGTGGCGAGGGGAGGGGGGCGGCGGTTGGAGCGGAAAGCCCGAGGGCGAAAGATATTTTTTATTTGCTTGCTTATCCCCTAGAGATTACATGCCTCTTGCTTATGTAGCCCGACTAGTGGGACTTGTAATCTAAGCAATCTCTATAAGGTTTCCTTATACGATTGGAATACCTTTTACAATCATATCCTATTTTATTATTTCCTAATAAGGGTCTCCCTTATAGATGAGATAGCCCCTTGCACACCAAAAATTACCTAAGATAATTCTAACTTGAATATGAAGCAAACCCGAGTCGTGACGAGAGAAGGGAAGCGGCGGGCGGCAGGCCCCGGCCCCCTGCGGCTAGCCCCCGGCCCCTCCTAGGCCGGCGGCCGCCGCGTTTGGCCCAATTAGCCACTCTCAGGCTGGCCCCATTCTGGTTCATGACACACGCCGCCGCCGCCGTCGCGTCGCACCACGCCGCCACCCAGCGCGCCCCCGCGCGCCTCCACCCGCCGCCCGACGCGCGCGCCACTGGCGCGCGCGGCGCCGCCCACGCCACCACCACCACCTCCTCCTTCCCCTCCAACGATCAACAATCGGGTGTCAATTACGCCCAATCTAGCCGAAATCGACGGTGGTATCCGGAGACCGGGGCGATTCCACCACCGACGGCTTCCGACCACCAACAACGCCAAGATCCGATGGACAACCACAAATGCGCCGAGCTCCGGATGGGAATTCGCGAGCTTTGCCGATTCCATGAAGGAAATCCGGGCCACCTCCACCGCCCTCTTGAGAAGCTCGATGATCAGCCTGCCCGACGGCGTACCACGACGACTGGTGACCACAACAGCAGCAACACCGCAGCATGTGGCCTTGCTTTGTCCGGCGTGCGGCGCGCCTACGACGTCACCTCCCCAACCACCGACGATGTCCCGCCATGGGCGCCGCCCGGCGGCGACGTCGCTCTCACAGCGCCGCCACGTCACCCCCTCCAAGATCGTCGACGCCGCAAAGCAACGAGCACGCCTACCCCACGGATGCCCCGGCTGCTGCGACCCGGATCGATCAGATCGGGAGGCTACCACAGACGTCCACCGGTACCGCCGGCGAAAACCCTACCCAACTAGGCCAACGTCTCGGCGGCTACAACAATGGCACGAGATAAGTTTTCGGTCACTACCAACACCCCCTTGACATTGGGAACATCCGGAGTGCCAACATGGATGACAAGACGACATCACGACGTCAACATCGGCGTCGCTAGCATTGACATCGACGTCGCTGGGATCGACATCCTTCACGACAATCGCCACCAAGGACTCCAACGGCAACGACCCCTCCCAAGGGCGCCACCATCGACGACGACGACGCTACCATAGGCGCCATGCTCGCCAACGACGTCCTCAAGAACGCCCGGCGCAGATGATGACCCACCCATTGGCGCCAACGGCGTCACCCCGGCGCCCTCGTCATCACCATGCCGACCAACAACGACATCACCTTCGCCAACCGACGCGTCTTCAACAATGGTACCGTCGACAACATCGCCAACAACATCAGCGACAACAACGCTACCATGGGCGCCATGAGCGGGCGACGACGTCCTCAAGGGCGTCAACGCCGATGACGAGCCCCTCGACGTCAACTACGTCGTCGCCATGCCTAGCATCGACAACAACTACAAGGGCATGAACCCCGACGACCCCCTGCGTGGCCAACCTCGACACGGCAGCCCACGGCGTCAACCCAACGGACGCCGCCACGAGATGAGAACACCGGCGTTTCCCGGGCGCCACCGACCGAAACGGTCATTCAGCGGCCGACATACGACAACAACAACCGCTACACCTGCTGGACATCCTTCGGCATCAACAATGGTGGAGAACACCATCGGGCAACCTCGGATCCAGCAAAGGCGCCACCATCGCATTACCACGCCGGCAGAACATCAGGTACACCGCTATACTTCGACAAGAGCGGCACTCCTCCTTCTACGGTTCGTCTACATGCCAACCCGGGCGACACGGGAGTCTTTGGGACACCTCCACCGCGGTGTCTTCTTCGCGGCCTCAAGCTGCCCATCAATGGCGACACCAACGACTGCCGCACTTCTTCAAGCGGAACGGCGACTTGATCGACTACACCTATGGCCCCGACACCTTCATCAAGAACATGGGCTTACCGGACACCACGGCGCCGAGCAGCGACCATCGCGCCATCGACTACTCGGCTATGACGGCCGGGGCGACTCGAGCCAAACGGTTGGCTCCCATGTTCCTCGGCGACATCGTCGATGACGACTACGCCAACAAACCGTGGGCTGCAATGCACCAGCGGCGCCCACCATAGGGAACACGGCGATCTACCTCGCCCAAAAATTCGGCGTCTCCGCCGTCGGCAAGCCTCGACTTGTGAGCTTCACCGGCGGCGACAAGAGGTACATGCCACCCACATCAACCTCCTACCTCGTCAACCTCGTCAAAATCTCGGAGGCTCTCGTTCCACCTCAACTTGCTACATCAACGGATCATGAGCTACACGACATAGCCGGAACCAACAAGCTCCAGGCGGGAGCACCAGTTTGGGCGACACTCGCGGTGATTGGCGTCCACCTTCCGACGACTTCGCCATTCGTGCCAGGCTTCCCGACCAGCAACCGACTACTGAAGGAGCCAATCTTCTTCCTCGACAACCACCACTACTACGCCTCAGAATTGTCCAAGGTACTATGGGATGTACTCGAACCAGGTGGGATAATTTTGCGCACACTTGAGGTTGGCTTTCACCCCTCGACGTACTCGGCACCGATGCAACCACCTCCAGAGAGCAATGGAATTCCATCCATTGATCCAGCATCAACAAAGGTCAGCATCTTCATCTTCGCCCAGCTCATTTCCCCGACACAAGTGGATGCACCAATCTTTAGGCCGTGCTACTTCAATCACCCCATCAACAACGACAGCCGTGCAGAACCACAGCGCGAGGACGCGCTGTTCGGAAAAGGGGGGAGAGATGTCATGACCCAATTTGAGGTGGGGCCCATGGGCCATGCATGGCACACAAGGCCCCCCTAGGGGATCTTGGCGTGCGCCGCGCCACGGCTGGCCGGCCGCCGCCGCTTTCCGTCTCCATCACGTCATCAGCTTCGTTATTAAGTAATAAATATTTAGGGAATAAATATAGGAATAAAATAGGGAATAAATAGGTTGCTTGTAAGAGAGGTATTCCAATCTATAAGGAAACCTCCTAGATATTTCTTAGCAAGCAAGTCTCCCTCGGACTATAAATACAAGGGGCATGTAATCGTTTGGATCTTAAGCGAGAAAAATTAAAAAGAGTAGCTCCCCTAAAAGCGGCTTATCTCTCCAGCTCTCTCTCTCTCCCTCACGCACCGCGCCGCCGCCGCCCGACCACGCCGCCGCGCCCGTCGCGTCACCAGCGCCGCCCCGCCCCCAGCGCCAAGGCCTCCGCCTCCACCCCCGCCGCCCGGACGCCGCCATCAAGGGCGCGGCGCGCCCGCCGCCCCACCACCACCACCACCTCCTCCTTCCCCTCCAACGATCGGCAATCGGGTGTCAATTCCGGCCCAATCTAGCCGGAATCTGACATTTTTCCTACGAGCGTTAGGGTATTTTTCATGATTTAAATGGTAATTCTAGATTTCAGTTTAGTAGTGGAATCAATTAATTCCAAAAAGAGAACATCTAAATATAACTTTCTGTTGACCTAAACTCCACAATAAAAATATATGCCTGTACTTCTTGTGCTGATTCTAGGCTGTGCTAAAGCACAGGCTAATGAGCTAGAGTTTGATTAAACTCACTACCGAATTCCCCTATTTACCGGAGGCGAAAACTTTCCCAAGAGTCTTATATCGGGCTCACGGCGAAGAGACTCCTTAACCTGTGAGCGAGAGGGTACACGGAAAAGGCTTTCCGTGATCCCAGTATTCAACTCTCGGGAAAGGCACTTTGCCGACATATCCTTTCCCGACTTGCCTTTGCCAAATGTTACTGTCGGCAAACCCTTTCCCGACAGGAAAACAACATTTGCCGTGTACGCGGGATATATGGCAAAGAAGGTGAGTTCGGTAGTGACTGGTTCAAATGCACATATTCTTTTGTTTGTGTTTTCAGAGTGAGCTAGAGAAGTCAATCAATAATGGTTTCTAAGCATCTAATGCTATTTTGTTATAAAAGAAAAATATTTTATCTGAAGTGGAACATGGCCTTTGTGTGGCTATTCCTACCGGGCATAAGGACCGAACGAACCGTTGAATAGCCAAATCATGGTCAAGTACATCATTGAGTCCTATTCACTAGTCAATAAAGCATTAGATATCTGCGCCGGAAGAATGGATGGAACTTTTCATAGTTCCATTTCATGTAAGCGGTTACACATTGTTTAAACAAAACAAAAGAAGTCAATACATGACGATTTCACCGAGAAACTACCTACAAGGATCCAAGGGCCAAGCTCTCTTCCAGTATTGGTTCTATGCATCAGGTATACTCCCTTTGTCCTAACAAAGGATCATGGTTTAGTATCTCAAATTTGATGAACTAAAATAAATAAAATTTTAATATTTATGCATTAGATTCATTATGAAAAGTGTATTTTAATAAATTTAAAGTCATAAATATGAATAGTATGCAGTATAAATTTGGTCAAACATACACACTACTTTTAACGGCATGCAATCCAGAGTTGCATGTTTTCTAGGACGGAGGGAGTAACTTGAAATTTGAGAAGTCAAGTAATACTTTTAACTTTATCAAAGTGAGTAATACTTTTTGTGGCTATATATCTACGGGATAAGAACCGAACTGCTAGTGCGATGTCCAAGTTATGTGGTTTCAAGCAAAGTCGCAGCTTTCATACTAGTCAAAGCAACATGGAAACAATATTTGTAGTAGCGCCTGTCTCTTTCATTCGACTGGTCCGGAGTTTTTTTTTTAGAGACACAAGCATTGCAAATTTGTAGAAAAATATAGGGATCATAGCTAATCAAATTAAATTGCTTATTTTCATTACTACGTATAAAACTTGTAGAGGCAGTATTATAGCCACCTCTACAAATCAATTTGTAGACAGGTGGATACGCCTCTACAAATCCAATAATTATAGCATCCAGAAACCAAGTTTCATGAGCTTTTTTTTTTTTTTTTTTTTTTTTTTTTTTTGAGAAGAATGACACAGTACAACGCAGACACTCACAACACGCACGCACACTCACCCCTATGAACACACGCGCACGCAAACCCTACCCCTATGAGCACCTCAGGAAGGACTGGGCAGACCGGTAGATCCGGAGATTCTCGAAGTCACCATACGGCGCCGCGTCGTCGACGGAACGCCGCTACCACTTAATGCACAACGCCGGTAAATCCTGGAAAAATCCCAATACAAATTATTTTCTAGTAATCATAATTCGGGCCCAAAAAAAAAAATAATAACGCCAGAAGGGCTGGAACCCTGACCTCTGGGCTCGCATGTAGTTCCCCTAATTACTGCAAAATATTGGTGCAGATAGGTAATTTAGATGGTTATACCTCAGATTAGATTCCACAATAGCCTATTAGGGCCTCCCCAACACTCCAGCATGTCGAACTGCACTAGCTCCACGTCGGCTGTGGACCTCCAGATCACAACAACTTGTAGCCTCGCAGAGCAACAGAGGCTCTTGCAGAAGAGTCTACGGCTTCATCTGACATAAAGGGCAAGCAGCGAATGGAGCTGCTCGCAATAGGCGTTGTGGCCATGAGGCAGTACCAATTGGGACCACGGAGAGAGAGGGGAACTGGTTTCAAGAATAAAGGTGGGGGACCAAAAAGGATGGGAGGAAAGAAGATGAGTACTGCTTGGATTGGAGAAATACTAGCTATAGTAGTAGCCCTCCTAGGTGGAACAATACTTTTTTTAGGGCCAATAATACGTGCTGCCTGCGTTGCAGCTGCCCTTAGGTAATTTGCAGATTGGGTTATTGTAGTTTTTTTTTGCACCGACAAAAGGCCATAATTTTGATATATAATTTTTTTGGGAGAGAGGGGGGGATATAAATGATAATGGAGGTGGTAGTTTCTTTTTAGAAAAATCGAATGCACCTCTGCGGTATTATTGTTCATAAAGATTATTATAGTGTACTGAATTGATCACTGAGATCTATGTTTATATACCTTTAAGAATTTTTGGGATTTATGTTTTTTCCTAGCGTGTCTCGTGAAGATTAACATGAAGGCTATATAAGATGTCTCCTGCTACTAAGGCCAGAATTCACAATTTGATTTCTTTTAAGAACAGCTGGAGATCTCCATTCATGTATTTTGTTTTTGATAAAATGTACCTATATAGAAGAATACACATACAGGAACACCGTAAAAGATATGGAGGTCAACCGTCCAAACCAACATGCAAAACCAGAAACTCGACGCCGAAGAACGTCAACTCCAGTTGTTGCAGTTGAACCCACAGCCGAAAGAAGCTCCACGGCTTTGATGTGGACCGCCGTAGACGCTCAAACGCTCAGACGAGCAGAAGTCGTTACTGAACGCCTATAGGTCAGGTCCACGCCCTGAACTCCATCGACCTTGGATGCAAGCTCGCTGTTGACGACCACCGCTGGCCGCTGTGAGCTTGATCCATCGTCCTGTCTTCCACAACGCCCGCAGGATCCTCCGCACCCTTGAAACACAAGGCCGACGACCCCTTCTCACCACGAGACGAAAAGCCACCGACGACCAACTCTTATAGACAAGCCGACGAAGTCACACTCCACCGCCACGTGCCCGTCGGCGGTCTTTGGAGCGAAGCACCCCGAGGCGGGGAGAAGCACGAGAGGACCTTATTCCATGATGACGCTGCCGCCGCCACCACCTCAACGCCGTCGTCGGACACCAAAACCTAAACCTACTAGGACTACCACCACCGACCGGGGAGAGGCAGCAGTCTCCACCACCTCGCGCAGCCCAAAGGGTCATCAGAGGCAAGGAAGACCGCCAATGCCCCCAGCGGTGACCGGTGCGGTTGCTGTTGAAACCCTAGTTTTTTACGAGGGACCTTTGATTCACAATCTCCGTTCATGTATTGATAGAGAAGAGTTACGAAATTTAGAAACAAAGAAAAGAAGAAAAAATAATCACAGCGCCTACAAATCACAACACAAGTTAATTCTAACCCAACAATAACCAGACCAGCTGTACATGTATTTGATACTACTTTAAAGTTTATATAACCTATGTTTTTTTTTCATTCCTAATCTTCCGTTCAAAAAAGAGAATTGAAAGTTTGAAACACATGCATGGAACCCCAAGTCCTGAAGTGCCTAATACCAACCTCACTCTTGCCACTACGTGCCTAAACAAGTGTTCAAATACCAACCTCACTCAGTCTCACTATCATAGATCAACTGATAATATTTCCTAAAAAAAAGATCAACTGATACTTCCACTCGCCCTCCGATGAAGATAAGCTGCTACCCTCTTTTAAGAACCATGCTCTGGGTTCTATACATCATATTAGCGTCCATGTTCTGCATGATAAGTGGCTGCATCGATGATGAGAGAACTGCTCTCATACACATCCTATCTACTTTGGAGAAAAGGTATACTGTTCCTACGTCATGGAAACAGAGCGACTGCTGCTCTTGGGAAAGAGTCCGATGCAACAACAGCACAAGAGTGTTAGATCTCAACTTTTCCAAAATCAAGGTGAACTCAACCACGGGCGGTGGATGTCGGAATCTGAACATGGAGAATTTTTCTGCATTTCATGAACTCCAGCTGCTGGATTTGTCTTACAATCAGGCTTGTTTACAAAGTATTGATGGTAATAACCTCCTCTTGTTATGTAACTACCTTTTTCTTCTCTTCAAGTAGTGATTTTACTACATCAGCATTTATAATAATTAATCTATGCCAAAATTCCTCAGGGCTTCAAGGCCTAACCAAGCTTCGTTATCTCAACCTCAGTGACAACAACTTGATGGGTAGTGTTGATGTCTTCAGATATCTCAGCAAGTTGTTTTCTCTTGAAGTCATAAATCTTGACAGAACCAGCATGAGTGGTGCTCTTCAGGATGCAGGTATATATAGCAGTAATATGACTTCACCTTTCTGCTGTTTGGACCTATTTAACGGTATGCATGAATGATGCTAGATTTCAGAAACTTGAAGAACTTAAGAAAACTGCATTTAAGATCCAATCAATTGAATGGAAGCATCCCAGGATCCTTATTTGAGCTCCCACTACTTGAATACTTGGATCTTTCAAGAAACCTCCTTCAAGGACTACCTAGAACTTCAGCTTTGAATATGTCTTCATCACTTCACACTCTCAAGTTGTCAGATAATAATCTAAATGGGACGTTTCATTTCTTCTGGCTAAGAAGCTGCACTATGCTTAACACTATAAGCTTGAGCCGGAACCCCAATTTGGCTATTGATGTGAAGTTCCATGGACAGGTGCCTCTATTTCAACTAAGGGCACTCATGTTATCTGCATGTGACCTTGACGACAGCATCATTACAGCATCAAATTTCCTTGCCACACAGCATCATCTGGAAATTCTTGATTTGTCTAACAACAACTTGTCTGGAAGCATCCCTAATTGGATCTTTACAGCAGATGAACCAACGTTAACTTATCTGAATATTGCAAGAAACTCACTCGTTGGATCATTGGGTTTGATGTGGCAGCATAAATCTGTACTCCGAGTCATCAATATATCCATGAACTGTTTCAGTGGACAGCTACCAGCGAATATCAGCTTAGTGTTTCCGGGTCTAGTTGTTTTAGATGCTTCTCATAACTTCATTAATGGAAGTATACCACCATCACTATGTGACATCACTAGGATGGAAGTTATGGACCTGTCCAGCAACAAACTTTCAGGAGAAGTGCCAAGTTGCTTGTCTATTGCAAGGGAAATTTACCTTTACAGCAATAATTTCGACGGAAATCTCCCTAGTATTCTGTCGACTAATCTGAATGTTCTTGATCTGCATGATAACAAATTGTCAGGCCAACTCAATGTTTCATTTTGCCACCTTTCTTCGCTGCAAGTTTTGAATGTTGCTAGCAATAGATTAACTGGTGAAATTGACCCTGCAATTTGCAAATTAACTAATATGCAGCTACTGGATATGTCAGACAACAACTTCTCAGGGTCTACACCAAACTGTATCGGCACATTACCACTTACTTTTCTGAACTTGTCTTCGAACTTGCTCTCAGGTTACCCGAGTTACTTTCTCCATGGCTCCTATATTGCAGCTCTGGATCTAAGATATAATCAGTACGTGGGAGATCTTGACTGGGTACCGTCTCTTCAATGGATAAAGTTACTGTTATTAGGTGGAAATAGGTTTGAGGGGTGGATCTCTGAAAAGCTCTGTAATCTCCGACATTTGAATATAATTGACTTCTCACACAACAAACTAGTGGGTTCATTGCCACCATGTATCGGTGAGATTTCATTTGGACCGGGTCCATACGACACACAAGCCCTGTTCTCTATCTACTACTACTTGATAGTCAATGTGGATTTGGCTAATATAGATGATCCATCCTTTATGTTTGCTAGCAAGTATAGTATCCAAAGCTTCACATTCTCTACTAAAGGGAGTGTTCGTGTATACAGTTCAAGTTTTATCGATCAGATGTTTGGCATTGACCTTTCTGCAAACATGCTATCAGGAGAAATTCCTTCAGAGCTGGGAAACTTGAGTAACATCAAGTCCCTCAATCTGTCAAACAATTTTTTCACCGGACAGATCCCAGCCAGCTTTGCAAACATGAGTGCAATTGAAAGCCTGGACTTGTCCCACAATGGTCTGAGTGGACAAATACCATGTGAGTTAACTCAGTTGTGGTCACTGGAGGTATTCTCAGTGTCGTACAACAACTTGTCAGGATGCATGCCGTGGTCAGGTCAGTTTAGCACTTTCAGCACGGAGAGTTACATTGGCAACATCAACCTTCACAATTTATCCAAGGGGGGCATGTGTGTCTCCAATTCCAGCCCGGTAAAAGAGGAAGATGTGGGCGCATCATATCAGGAGGATCCGGTGCTTTACACGATGAGCGCAGCATCATTTGTGTTGGCGTTCTTTGCCACTGTTTCAATATTGTTACCTGTAATTCTACAACAGTAATCCTTCTTCTGGTCATGTCCACTGCAGGAGAGGAGGAACAGAGTCAGTAAATATTTGATGTAAATATATCTCCTTCTTCAGAGATAGGAGTCAGTCAGTGTTACTTAGATACTTTCTAGTACTCCCTCCGTTTCAAATTGTAGTTCACTTTGGCTTTTCTAGATTCATTTCTTTTACTATGTATCTAGACATAGTGTATAACTAAGTCTAGCAAAATCAATGTATCTAGAAAAGCCAAAGTGAACTACAATTTGGAACGGAGGAAGTAGTTGTTATCTTTACTACAATGTATATATATCCATCATGTGTAACCTCGGTATGTATTATGAAACCAGAGGCCGCCGCAGTATGTGTGCCGTGCTTCTCCTTTTTCTTCAACCTTTCCGGATCTGGTTTATAGTCTTATTCATTCCATATTAATATCGAAGTAATTGCACGTACCATACAAATGGGATCTGGATTCCAATACAAAGCAACTGCCAATGGAATCAGCACCGAACTGTGAAAAATGGTCAAATTAAGAGGAATATATATATCTCTGTTTTTAAATATCTTTAGTTCTTTATTTAAAATAAACAGTCATAGGGACCAGGCCAAAATGTTGTTCTCTGCATCAGGACAAGGAGCCAAGGAGGTTCTTCCCTGGATTTAAACTCTCGTCAAAGGTTATATATGCTGAGGTGGAGATCCAGTAGAAAAACATTTGAAGTAATAGTTCTTGGACAATACTTGCATTTGCAGTTGATGGATTCTAACTTTGTGATGCAGGATGAACTCGTCATAGTGTGGAAATTGTCTCCTTTTCTAAACCTGCACCATGACGGCTGATGAACAGAGAAATAAATTCAGAGGCAATGGACTATCCAAAGAAGCAAGATAATAGTCCTGATGCAACCAGGATTGAACAACACATTCCTGTCTGAAACCAGATATCAGGATGTGTGTTTGATCAATTGTGATTTTAAGGCAAATTATAACGATGGTGGACAGCACAGCAGGAAATAAGTGGCTTATCATCCTTTTTTTTTGTGTTGCTACCGGTCTGGAAAAAAAAAAGTGGCTGGAACTGCAACAAGAATGGTTTGTGTTGTGTGCATTAGTTATTCAGATATCAGAAGAAAACAATCTAAGAAAAACTTTAGGTGAACTTTAAGTATGCATAAATCTCATAAGATTATAGTCCGTGCAAACTAGCCTGTTCAATCTATATATATAGTTCTCTAGTGGAACATATATATTCAGACAGTCTTGTCAGAGAAAGAACATTTTCAGATATTTCAGCCTGAAGGCTAACAACGATGCTTTTTTTTCGCGAGCGGGCCTTGCACCCAAGGCTAACAACAGCGTTAAGTGCTAATAGTATACAGAAAGAAACAAACGGTACCATCAGAATTCAAAAGTTCCACATTCCGAGGGCAAAACATGTACTATGTCTAATATGTGCTGCTCTAGCTAGTCTCATAATTCAGGCTAGAGCTGAGTACAATAGTGACAACTTAATCCTTTGAACGATCCAATATGTAATTTACGCTGGCAAGTCGGCTAGTTTTGGATGACACTGATGCTATATACAGATATCTGGTGCTTGGTACGTAGTATATCCAATTATTAATTGGCTGCTAGTACATACACGGTCTTATTAGAACACGACGAAAGAATCGGCCATGTCATACTTCATCTTCTCCAAGTTCGGCGAGACGGCAAACTTGATCATCGGCGGCGGTCCGCAGGCAAGTGCCAGCGTGTCGTCACCGCCTTCCGGAACGTGCTCACTCAGGACGGCCTCCGTGATGAACCCGACGCTGTACCTCCACCCCTCCTCGGGGCGCTTCACCTGGTCGACCACGTACCACACCTTGAGCCTGTCCGGGTACTCTGCCGCCCACCGGTCGAGCTCGTCGCGGAGGAGGATGTCGTCCTCCGTCCGGTTGGCGTACACGAGGTGCATCTCCGTCTGGTCCTCCGGCTGGTCGCGCAGCACCGCCTGGATGACCTGGTACATGGGCGTGATCCCGCTGCCGCCGCAGATCATGGCGAGGCGGCTCGCATGGCGCTGCTTGCCGTTGATGACGAAGCTGCCGCGGCCGGTGTACTCGACGTGGCCGAGCGGGCCCTTGACGTCGATGTAGGAGCCGATCGGAAGTGAGTCCAGGTACTGCGTCATGAGCCCGCCGTCGGGGAACTTGGGGTGCTCGTTCTTGAAGTAGACCTTGACGAGGAGGTCGAAGTGGCCGATCTCGTCGGCCATGCTCGTCGGCGTGTACGCCCGCATGCAGAGCTTCCCGTCGACGGTGGCGCAGACGAAGATGTGCTTGCCGACGGGGAGGCCGAGCACCTGGTCCGACGACGGCAGCGCGAAGCGGAAGAGGCGGACGTCGCGGGACAGCTCCTTCTTGCCGACGAGCCGGCAGTGGATCTTCTCGCGCGGGTTGGAGAGCGCGATGGGGGCCGAAGCTCTGGCGGCCTCGCGGATAGGCGCGAGGTCGTGGGAGAGGACGGCGGAGCCGCCATGGACGGAGTTGTCGGAGCTGTATCCGGTGCCGGTGGTGATGAGCTCGCCGACGCGGTACGTGTCAAGGAGCGCCTTGGCCTTGTCGGAGTGGATGGCGTCGAACTCCTCGGTGCAGTCGGTGCCGGCGTTGATGAGGATGCTGTCGGCGCCGCCCGGGTGGTCCTTGAGGAACTTGGTGCAGTCGTAGACGTGGCCGTGGACGACGATCCACGCCGACTCGTGCGACGCGTGCTTGCGCACCTCCGACATGGTGAACTGCTTGCTGCTGTCGCTGGTGTTCATGAAGGGCGTGGACGTGCTGCGCTTCAGCCCCGGCGCCGCCGCCTCCGCCGTCTCCAGGTGCTTCTGCCGCGCCATCCACCCGCCGGACTGGTTCCCCGGCTGCGTCGGGTGCTCGAACACCAGCCCGATCTCGCCCTTGTGCGGACGGCACACATTCACCTTCACCTTGAACCAGCAGTTGTTCATCATCCCCTGCCAAACAAAAAACCAGAGCATCATCAGATCAGAACAATCACCACAAACAGTGTCATCACAAATCACCAGAGACTATACTATGTACCAACCATGAGGTTCCATATGAGCTTCTCGGGCTGGGTGTTGAGCGACTGGTCCCACGCGCGCACGGCGATCTCCTTGGCGCCGAGGAGGTCCAGGACCTCCACCTCGACGGACCAGAAGCACCAGCACCAGTACTTGCCGTACTTGTTGGGCTTCTCCGGGTGGTCGAGCTCACACACCAGCCATGTCTCGCCGCCGTCCAGCGTCACCTCCACCCGCGTCACCTTCTTGCCGCCGCCTACGCCATACCAACAAGACACCAAGAAAAGTCGTAAGGCGGCTTATGCCTCATCAACCTACCCACCACTCACTCTCGATCCATCACTTTCACCATACATCATCCCTTTTACTGCCGACAGCATACATAGACTACTCCTACATGGATTGGTAAAAGTAAAACGGGTAATAAAAGGTAAATAGCTCAAGTGCAGATAGACATGAGATCTTTGTTTTAGCCGGGATTGGTCACTGAAATCGCGCCACTTTTCGACCACGGACGAACGGAACGAACGGACTTGTCCTGTGTGTTCACCAGCCGGCACTAGGTGCAACCTACTCCTACATGTGGGCACAGAGTGCACAGGTATACAGACAAAACAAGCACTAGTGACAGCGTATTCCTTTTCAACTTCGACAGGTAATTCGACCTCTGGCAATTGCAAGAGCAACATTTTTCTCGTGGTGTTGAGGCGAGCAGCCTTTGGATGCATCCAAGTGCCAACTCCTGTTTCATGCTTGCTTTTCTGAAGCAGAAAAGTGTAAAGCACACATGCATGGGTCATAGCAAAGATGGTTTTCCACAATTAAGCTACTTCTCTAATCTATGGGACTGTTTAAATCTGTGCTGGTGAAGTAGTATAATCATGTTCAAGATGAAATGGTCCCCCCTACTTGTGTTTGCAAATTGCTGTTTAGTATTCTCACTGCCCCAATCAGTCATGTATCTAGATTTCCTCAACAGTCAAAAGTTCAGTGTTACCAAATTTGAAGTGCACGAGTTTCTTATTACGTCATGTATAACTTTTTAAGTTTGATATTGTCAACCTTCATGAAAGAATCAATCTTTGTGGCCTGTGAGATACTCCATCTCCTATTTATTGGGTTATACATGGTGGAGCTTTCCAAGATCCTCAGCATATATATCATCTAACAGCAATGCACTCTCCATTCCTACGCCCCCTTTGAAATAGCTCAGCTTTAATAGCTTCATGCATAGATCATGGAAAACTACTGTTTTCAGCTTCGTCAGAACTCATGTCTTTGTGAGAGGTGGAGGAGAAAAAAACAATGTTTGAAGAGGCCCTCAATTTGCACCACCAGTTAAGTACTAGTAAGTCCTAGTACGTCAGAGTAGGAAAAGTCAGCGACCGACCGTATGTGTAGGAGTACGTGTAGGACTTACCGGAGTAGGCGTATCCTTTCATGGTGTAGCCGCGCTGTGTGGTAATGCCGTTGATGGGCAAGATCTCGTCGTGCCCCGGCGTCGTGATCACCGAGTTTATGTTCAGCTCGTTTATGATGTACTCCGGCTTGTACCACCACGCTGCTCGATCATTTGCAATATATACAAATAAAGCAAAATCGTCTTCAGACATTGGATCTGTGTTTCGCCAAAAGATGTTCCAATTCGATTCATTGTTGTTACCTTCTGCGTTTGCGAGCTCGGCGTCGACGTGCGACGGCAGGACGCGGTTGTCCTTGTAATGGTAGTAGTTGTCGGACTCGGCGGGGGTGACGATGATGCGCTTGAGCCACTTGACCATGCGGCCGCCGATACAGCCGGGGATGATGACACGGACCGGAAACCCGTGGTCCGGCAGCAGCGGCTCGCCGTTCTGCATGTAGGCCAGCATGATGTCCCTCGACGGATCCATCGCCCACTCGCGGCTGACGCTGGTGCCGTACTTGGACCCGCCGCCGCCGGGGAGGACCTCGGCGCCCTCGAAGCAGACGTGGAGCGCGTGCGCGCCGCCCTTGTTGCGTGGCATGATGCCGCACCGGCGGAGCACGTCGCGGAGGCGCGCGCCGCGCCACACGGACGTCGACACCCCGGCCGCGCCCCAGTTGAAGCCCACCGTCTGCGCCACCATGTTCTGCTCCTTGCGCCGGTTGCCCGCGCAGGCCAGCGTGACGGGGATCTCCACGGCGGGGAAGTCGCGGGCGAGCTCGTCCATGGTGATCCGCGCGGGCCGCCGGACGAGCCCCGTCACCTCGACGGTCCACGTCGCCCAGTCGCCCCGTGGCACAGCGCCGTGGTTGCGCACGTAGTGCAGCGGCGCCGGGGTGATGAAGCCGTGGTGCATCAGCCGCGCCAGCGGCGGCTCGCAGTTGAGCGGGTGCTTCCCCGTCAGCCGGACCAGGGACGGGTTGCGTTCGATCCACGCGTCCGCGGTGCCTTCGTCGCGCGCGTCGTGCACCGCGGGCTCCACCTCCAGCTGCAGCCCGTGCGAGGCGTAGAGCGACCGCCAGTCCTCCTGCTCGTCGTCGTCGTCCTCGTCTTCGTCGGCGTCGTCCAGCTTGTTGTTGCGGGGCGGCGGGGAGACGAGGGGAGGGAAGCCGCAGCCGCGCACGGGCGAGTCCGCGCGCCGCGGGAGGTGGCTCGCCGCGCCGCCGTTCGTGGCGACGCGCACTGGCGCCGAGCCCGGATCGAGACGGCCGAACTGCCGGGGCTCGACAGCGGCCATTTCAGTTCAGGAGAGGTGTTGCCTGCGTTCTGGCTCCTGGCTTCTGGAAGAGGCTCGGTATTGTTGTCTGTGGAATTGGGCACTACGACAGGCGTGTGTGTATATATATACACACGCAGGTGCTCCTGCAGCGTGTGACATGGCGCCTCAAAGTCAGTGTGCGCCACAAGTTTTTCTACACCCAGCAGAGGAGCCCATGCTTGCTACTTCGGGTTACACTCCTCGACGCCGCAAAAATAAATGTTGATTTTGTGATTATTTACTGCATTATTTGCAATACCATTAATTGTCATTTTAGGCCCTATTTGATCCATAGCGCTATGTTAATAAATACTCCCTCCGTTCTAAATTGTAATTCACTTTGGCTTTTCTAGATTCATTTCTTTTGCTATGTATCTAGACATAGTGTATAACTAGGTGCATAGCAAAATCAATGTATCTAGAAAAGCCAAAGTGAACTACAATTTGAAAACGAAGGGAGTAGCTAGCTAACTATTAGTTGCTATAAGCTGGTATTACTAGTCCAACTAGTGAGATAGTAGTTGTTATTTATGTATTTGCTAACAAATAGACATACTATTAACTAGACCTATTTGATCCAACTTGGCTCCTTTGGATCAAACAGGGCCTTAGCTTGAGTTGCAACATAGTAACGACATAATGTGGTGCCCCCTGGATTCTAGCTCCATGGATCCAAACAGTAACATTTTAAGCTCATGTCTTCTGTTGGGACATGGTCGGCAGTAGGTGGAGGTATTCCCAACCTCGCAAAGACTTACATGCTAATATGGTTTTGAGACATCCTTGCTGGACTCGGCAGAGATATCTGGGGAGCCGGCAGAGATCGCTACCTCCGCTCGCCAGACATCAACACATCTCGACCAACAAGCCTTACGGAGATTCCCGGGATGTAACCTGTGGTAGGCGGAGAGATCGGGGGCCCCTGCGCGGACAACCGAGGGGCAAGCGGAGATGTCGAGCAAGGGAGCAAAACCTAACACGACTTCTCTCGACGAGCTATGCCAGTAACTTAGGAGAGAAGACGACGAGGAGCCCTCGGACTTTTGTGTGATCAACTAAGAATATCTAGGGTATATAATTAGGGCAAAATTGTAAAGTAGCATTGGTTGTATCGAGAACTATAAATATGGAGCATTGACTCCTGCGTAACTTGGTTGGTGAAAACATTTATACAAGACTCTTTGTGTAGTTTCACTATCTTGACATAGTCACTTTCCCATCTCTACTCCTCCCGGAGCACCTCCCGGGCGGAGATCTCCTACCCTGCTGTTTTAACATCTTCTAGGATTCCATCTCATGCGGGAGCACTCGGGTTGATGTACTGTTGGTTACTAATTTGAGGCTCATACTAACAAAGGAACAACCAATACTCGACCCAGGGGACGCGGTTATCCTTCTAATGGTAGTAATTGTTAAACATAAATTACCTTTTGTGTTGGCGCCACAACACGTTAGATCTCTTTTTAGAGTCTCAAGAGCTAAAATGATGTTAAGTTTAGTAGCTAAACATTTGACCATGGCATTAAGGGCGTTGCTATATTACAGTCGCCTAAAATTTTGATTTCTATCGGGACTACTAATTTTTTTTTACTTACATCGGCATTTTGTTGATGTAATAGGGCCTAAATTGATGTGATAGCTTGGTGTCGCATCATTTTACGTGTTCGATGCGAGGCGATGCAAGTGCTCTTGATGCAATAGCCTTTCACATCGGTTACTTGTGGTTGATGCGAGAAGCAACTATTGCATCGCCCATCCATTGTCTCTTGCATCAAAATTGAGAGATGCAATAGCTTATTGCTTTGAAATCATGTTGATGCAACACATCTATTGCAACGGCTATCGTTTGAGGCAAGAGACTATGTTGCATCAATATTAGGTTCGATGCTATATAATCTTATGCATCACTATTTTGATCCAATGCAAGAGGTTCTATTGCATCGACACTATGTTCGATGCAATTCAAGCTATTGCATCGACGCTATGTTTGATGCGATTCAAGCTATTGCATCGACATGAGTTTTGATGCAATTCGAACTATCACATCGACATGAGCTTGGATGCAATACAAACTATTGCACCGACATGAGATTTGAAGGACAACCAATTATTGCATCGAATTCATTGCATATAAATTCATAAAATTACAAAATTCAATGGCACAAAAAGGAAATACTATTAATAACTTGGATCCTAAGCATTCAATCGTTTATACAATGTAAGAAAGCCAAATGTCTTCCTATTTCCAAATAGGTAATTACCAAGTTGAACTGCATTCCAATCCACTAATTTATGCTACAAATAGGCAACCATAAATACAAATACATGTCTCTTAGCACATAACAACATGACATCTTTCTCGTTGCACAATATTTGATTCATTTCAGCTTTGCCAAGACTAACTCAAGGTTGATCTTCATGAAAAAGTTAAAATGACAAGCATTAGTAATATATATAGTTGATTACACAGTTGGAATCAAACATAGACAACACATGATAGACAACAACATTTTTTGGGTTTAACAAATAGAATGGATAATGAAGCCAAACTATAAACACACAAGGCATGAACTCCTGATTGCTCATGTTAAGTGAACAAACATACATGTATAAGTGAACAAACTCATGTTAATAATGTGGACAACAACTTAAAATGACACCTGATTGCTCATACCTTTCCTCCTTTATTTTTGCATTGTCGCCTTTTATTTTGCAGCGGTATTCGTCGGTGATTGTGATGTAATAACACTGTCTCATTTCTATCTTTATCATTTGCGAAAAGTGATTTGTTGGTGCTACGAAAGTGAGGCGACTATGTTGGATACTCTTACGTTTGCTCAACAATACAGCATCCTTTCTGACTGTAAAAACCAAAAGATTTGAAGGAGCAATCACTACTTAGCAATTTTAAGAATCTGTTCAACAGCAGGTGATAGTTTTGAAGTATATTACCTGCTGCACATGTTCGATCCTTGGATGGGAGTGGGAACAACAGCAGATTCATTATGTGTGCGCAAGGCAAATTCTGTACCAGCCTTCATATTTTTAAAAAGGATTCACACATTATGCCGGATTAAATGTTGGTATCCATTACATTGCAGTTTGCATTTATAGAAAAATAATACTTGTGCTAAATCTGCACCTTCATTTCCACTAACCCTATTTTCAATACCCAGTAGCATTAGTTGTGAATTCGAAGGATGAGTGGTTATTTCTCGCAGGTTGAGAGGTTGTTGTGGTTGGTGCAACATTCTTGCATTGGAGTTATAAGGAGAAACATTAGCAATGAAGCTTTACTAAAATCAATGATGTTGGTAACAATTAAGAAGTACTACTATTACCAAAGGCGGTGCTTGATTGTGTTTTTTAGTAGTGAAAAAAAAAACTCTTGCCTTAGTTCTTCTCTAAGTTCTTCTCTAATCTCTTCTCTTATCATGCTACTTGTACTCTCTAGTTGATGTTGCAGCTGCTGAATTTTTTTCCTTGTCGCACTCCCTCTCAGCAGCTTGAACGGTATGCTGTTCTTTTAACTTCTCTACCACAGCTTGCATCTCACTATTTTTCTGTTGGGCTACTAATGCAGATGCACGAGCTTGCTCTTCAATTCGTTCATTCATAAGTTGGCTTCAAGTTGGATAATTTGCCAAGTATCCATGTCCAGGTCCTTTTCCTGCTCCTGCATCCAAAGTGGCTTCCTTGTAGGTTTCATGAAGAATGTGCCTTCCTTGTTCTTTTGAAATCATAGAACCTTCCAACTCAATTCTCTTTACAACTTTGGAGAAGGCGCTTTCCTAAATTTAAGAACACAATTAGTGTTTTCAACTTTAGCAAGTAGCAACATCAGTTCCAGTTCAACTTTAGCAAGTAGCAACATCAGTTCCAACTCTTTTTTGATGCAATAATGACCACATATTGCATCAGATTCCAAAACTAGATGCAATAGCAGCCACCTATTGCATCAGATTTTAGTTTGATGCAAGGGGACGTGATGCAGTAGGGTCAAAATTTAGTAGTGTGGTGTCGGTCATTGGATCAGCAAATGGATGGTCCAGCGCCCTATTCAACTCCTTTTGTCCTCCAGCAGCCAAAGACAGGTTTTAGTCGACTGAAATGTAGGACACGTGTTGTGAGATTAAACAGGCCCATAGAAACAGTCGTGGCTCGATATGTTGTTTTATTTTTGTAGAACTGAGAAAGCGTCAAGGTTTCAACTCTTGATACCTTTCGTAGGACCGTAAATGAGCTTTTGATAATATACTGTGGGCAAGTGTTTTTCTTTGTATGTATATATGCCCCCATTGGTTTGGAGCCTATATATAGGACCCACCCACACACAAGAAAATGAACCTGCATGTTATGCCAATGAGCTAATCAACGAAGGAATTTTGGCATCAACATGTAACTCATTTAGGGATCCGTGCAACATGAGATACCTGCATATTCCGGTCAAGATTTTTTTAGGCAATGTGTCGCGTTGCGGTTTTCAATAAAGAACTTTGACTAACCTTAAAAATTGTTAGTGGAATAGCATGAAAAGGTTGTAAACTCACTCTCCCTAGGAAATCAGCAGTGTAGTATCTTCAAGCTGAGGGACATTACCCAGCAAGTAGACAAATGTAGCTTCAAGCTGAGGGACATGACAAATAGACTGACAAAACCATGGGAAAGAGAGGCAGCCCTTATTAGTAAAGTTAAACACCATGACCTATACTTTTTTGACACTTAGATAGAGATTTGTGAGCGTAGAACGAGAGTTAAAAACCAACCGTTAGGGCACTTACAGTATTTTCGTGTATAAGAAACCACGTATAGAACCTATGCTCACATAGTTTATGAGTTTAGTCACCTCTCCTCTCCTCCATTCTTCCAGAGCCAACGCGAGCTCGTGTACCAATGGCTCCACGGTGGCCACACGAGATCCCATTGAGTCGGTCGCTCCCCACTAACGGCTATGCGAGGTCTGCGAAAGCGGTCATGCAGGGAAGCTCCCATCGGTCTCCCGAGCGGCGGAGCGAGGCTTCCATCTCAATCGTTGGTGGGAAATGGAGCACTCCTGCCTCCTTCCCAAAGCTTACTCGGCTAGTTATTTCCAACTCACTTTGCTTTGTTACGCGAGGAACACCATTCCTAACATAGAAACTTTTTCTCTTTTTTTGTCCTCTTTTTATTAAAGGTAAGCTACAAAATATCTACGTGACAAGGCGTTACATCATGGTTTTGAGTTCTTGAAGAGAATTGTAGACTCGCGTCCTTCCCACCCCCCCCCCCCTCCCCCCTATGTCCCCATGTGGCTCTCTAGGGGGGGGGGCGGCCCCTACCGCCACTTCCCCACTCCCGGCGTCTGCGGCGGCGGCGGCCTCGAGTTGGGCACTCCTGCCCATCCCTCCCTCCGCTTGCTCGTTTTGTCCCCCTCACTCTCCACCCACCCCCCCCACCCCCACCCCTTTGGCCCAACCCTAACCTCGACATCCGGTGGTAGGTGGGCTGCAGCGCCGGTTACGGTCTCTTTCTTACCGGTCGGAACTGGTGGCGCCCTGCCCCATCCCCGGCGGCGGCCGTCGTCCGGGGGACCGTTGTCATGGGGGCTAGCATGCCCGTCGCCCTTGGGGCCCGGATCCGCACCCCAGCAGTTCTGGGCGGCGGTGCCCTACTCCTCCGGGTTCCATGCCTTCCCCACCTCCTCCAATGGCGTATCGCTCCTCCGGCATGGTGGCGGTCGATTCTGGGTTGGGTCGGGCTAGATCTACTCTGGGTCGGCTCTTGCACGCCGATGGGCGGCCAGGGCTCCTGGAGGCTCCACGCAGAGGTGAGATGTGGCGGCTTTGCTCCATTTTGACCTACAGAATCTGGGAGAAATCCGTGCCTAGTTCTGGGCTGACGGTGATGGCGCAATCGCGTCGTTTGCCTTGTTGGAGACGTCGTCGTAGTGTTTTTTGTTCGTCGGAGAAGGATAGGGTCAAATGACCTAGTGCTTCTCCCGGCATTGTTGGCGCCCAGCGATGTTGAGGCCCTTCTTGAAGGCAATGCTACAACACCATGTCTGCTCGTCGCTCTCCCGTATGGTCACCGTGGTTCGTCGTGTTGTGCCTGATTGTGCCTCATGCTGCTCTTCACTTGGTATGTCCATTTGGTGATTGTTGTAGCCGTAGTAGTCGAGCTAGGCCCCCTCTCATGTAGATGCTTGGCTGCTGGGAGCGTGTTGGCCCCATCCGCGGTTTTTTTTGCCGTCTTGATGGTCTATATGTTGTAGAGGCGTCATGGGGACCCTCCCTGCCTGTGGTCCTGAGGGCCGGCAGGGCCTTCAGTGACTCGGAAGAGTCGTTCGAGGTCGTCGTTCCAGTGGATGGTTTTCCGCTGAGGTGTTTCCGGCAAATGCTTTGCCATCGAGGTAGTTGTCTTTTCCGAGATGCCTTTCCTGCCGAGGTTGCCTAGACGGATGTTTTGTGAGTTCTTGTAAATGCTCTGCCGCTGTTATCATCTACGGCTCCTATCAAAGTTTGCTACCAATGTGTTAAGTTATTTTGTATTAGGCTAGAGGGTTCCTCACCCCTCATGTTCTTACTTTTTGTTTTTGTTTGTGTTGAGGATTTCTTTGGTAATCCATGGATTACGTGTGAATCCTTTGTATCGCTTATGTGTAGGTCTAATGACCATTCTCTTCTACTTAATAAAAAACGGGTTATATCCCCG
Source organism: Hyparrhenia diplandra (assembly GCA_015847255.1). NCBI lineage: Eukaryota > Viridiplantae > Streptophyta > Magnoliopsida > Poales > Poaceae > Hyparrhenia > Hyparrhenia diplandra. The sequence continues at coordinate 175,306 of JADLZK010012357.1, forward strand.
ATCGTTAAAAGAAAATTTCTTCGAAGAAACATCACTGTAACAACTTGCCCTATCTTGTATGTGATCGCATATGCGAATATGGAGATCCGGTTGCTTCCCCCATGCGTTGCTACATGCTGAGTATATACGTACGCAAACGCAATATGTATGCACCAACAGATAGGGAGTATCCAGTATCCACGCAGTCCACAGGTGAGATCTGTCTAGCCCTTTTTTTAATGAATGATGATAGTAGTACAAATCCACCATCCAATAGCGCGGCATGACTAAACGTTGCCTAACACATGCCCAACCGGCCATGCAAAGAGACACTAGTGACTCGAGCTCCAAAATGATTCATGCATGCTAACCAGTGACCACCGCCGACCGGCGGTACGGCAGTCGGCACACGGCGGAAGCCGCCAAAGACTCGTCATCAAAACCACTGGCACGGAGAGAGACCACAACACATCGATCACCCACCACCGACCCGCGTGGGCGTGGCCGGCGAATTCTTTAACCCAGCGGACACGCACGGGAATCGAACCTGCCTGGTGGCATGCGTCCGTTCCCACAGTGTAGTACGTACGTGTCCCGGCCGGTGCCGGTGGGGGTACGGTGTGGACGACCCGGCGGCGTATAGTAGAGCAGTAGGGAACCATGCCTGCCCTTGCCGGGGGCTAGGCGTCGGCATCAGACTATCAGAGGCTGCGTCAAGGGCTGGTATCCGCGGTGCCAACTGCATGCGAAGTGGCGCGTGGTGTGCATCTGCGCCTCCCATCGATCGATCGAGCTCACTGCCCTTGCACGCGCGCTCGCAGTTCGGCGTCGCCTGCCCTGCCCGCTGCCGAACCATGTGCCGATCGATGTGCGACTGCCCGCGACGACGCGGATGATGCCCTTGGCCTTGCCGCGCACCTAAGGGCCGTGGTGCCGGCCGGTCCCAGGCGACCGATCCACGCGCTGCAACTGCATCGTTGATCGATCGTAAAATGCCAGCGTCGTGCGCCGGGAGATAGACGACCAATAGCTGTTGAGGACGACGGAGATGGATGGACGACGGATGGATGACTTGTGACCGGGGGGCTGGTGGGCTTTACTTTTTACCAGGACCGTACGTGCACGCAGTCGCACGCGCGCGGCTTCCGTGAAAGCGAGACCGTCGTCGGTCGTCGCCACGCTACATGAGGGCCGGGGATATATTCTCGTCGCCGTCGTCGGCGGACTTGACCTCGGTGGACACCACCAATGTCGAGACAGTCGGTAGACCCGGAGGTTCACGTACGCTTTACGTGCTTCTACACTTAAGTTCCAACAATCTAAAGCCCTCCACATCTGGGGCGTTGAAATTTGAATGACCAAATTGGCTAGAATGGTAACTCCGCAGTGGCTTCCATTGCAGTTGCAGCCTTGCAGGGGGTTTCATATATCAAATGCTTGTTCCGATGGATATACAGCAAGAAGCTTCTTCTGGTCAAGTGCACGATGGGAGGCCGAGTCTAGGACCATGGGAATTTCTAGTGGAACAGTGGACGAAGAAAGGCTGAGGAAGGCACACTCCAAAAGCTCCAAAGCGGAAGTCACTTTTCCTAGGTTGGGCAGACTGATATTTCACACTTCATAGTTTCCCCGTCTATGTCATAAAAGTACATTCACTTTTTTAACAAGTCACGGTACAGAAATGTTATTAGATAGATCTAACTAGGCTACTAGGACTATTTATATTTGTACTATCTCTCTATTCAAAAGTATGATGCACTTTAGTCCTATGCCAATATGGATGGTCGAGGAAGGAAGGAAGAAGGAAAACACGGAAAATATGCATGCAGAGATTTGGATGGCATCATGGCTTACTTTGATGGGATACTTGAAAAGAGCAAAACCAGAGACCAACTTTTCAACAAATGACTCGTACGTCATCATATTCCACAGTTTAGCTAGATTAGTCTTGCTTGCCGGATTAGTGGCTAATTTTAAACTTTATTGTTTTATTCTTAAAACTGGTGCCTGTGAGGTCAAGCTCACCTTTTGATTTTTATTGTTTTTTTCTTTTGTTTTCTTGTGGATGCATGTCTGTGTTAAATTCCTGCTCTTGCCCGTTGCCTTTGTGCGCTTGGGTTTGTCAAGCCGTGGAGTCCAGCCTTGCAGAGTGAATTTTTTAGATAATGGATAATAAAATCCGGCCTCTACATCCAGGGATGTACACAGCCAATTATTATAGAGTTTGGAAAAGGAAAAAACAGGTGCAAACCGAGTGTCTGTGATATAGACATTGGAACTAAAGCAAACGGAAAATATGCTTCCACCCTCTATTGGAAATTTCTAAAGCAATCATCTCCAATTTCTTGCTCAATGAAACGAGGGCGTCCTTTGCTTGCTCAAAGACGCCGCGAATCGGGCCCGTAAGCGCATCCAATAGGCTCCCCCTGAATATAACCTGCATAATAGAGTTAGATTTCATTTTTTTTAAAATCGTGTCATTATGTCATCTCCAGATGGCCCAGAATAAAGCTGTCACCCCAACCCAAATCAGTGGCTTTGAATGTTTATGTTGATTATTAAGCCAACTACCAAACATATGGTTAATAGAAACAGGTTGGGTAAGGTTAGTAGCATAGAAAATAATCCTCCAAATCATTTTGGCAAAAGGGCAATCAAAAAAGAGGTGTTGGATAGTCTCATTCATATTACAACACTCGCAATTCTGACTCCCTTTCCAATTTTCCTAGCAAGGTTGTCTTTTGTCAAAATGACACCTCTTTAGACAAACCAGAGGAAAATTTTAATTTTTAGAGGTATTTTTCATTTCCAGATTCTCTTATGATGGAAGGGTGGATTTGTATCTATAGCATCTAGATACATAGACCGGACGGAGAACACTCTAGACCTGGATAAAAGCCATCTAAAATAGTCTTTACCATCCACCAGGGCCACATTGGAGACCTAAGCTACCAGAATTGCCTTGCAGAGTGAATGATCGATTGTTTCCTTTCTTCGGCGGTCCTTTTGTCTAGGAGGGCATAACCGATTGTATAACATAAAACTCCTCAAGTGTGTCATGTCTGGGGCGTATCGTTGTATCTTTCGTTATTTCTCAATCTTAATATAAAGATGTGCAAACCTTTTACATATTTTAGAAAAAAAAAAACTCTATTGGTGACGAGCACTTTATATTGCCGATTCTTCTCCCTTACAAAGCGAGCTTTGGTTTTCAAGTTTTCTCCATTCAAAATCCTCTTATAACATTCTTTTTTTGAAGACTACTCTTCTACACATGTGTGGAGAAAAGTAAGAGTCACCTTTTTGATACTCGAAATTCATTTTCACACTATACTGCAGAAGTGGGCAAGCCGGTTCGTACCCAGGGGCAGATCCAGGATAAGCTCCTCGTGGAGGGCTAAATAATGACAATTAAGGCTAAACATAATTTAGGCACTAATGAGCCATATTTTACATGTGAGTTAAGGCTCCCAGGGGCTCCAGCCCGGGTAGCCTGCCCTCTGGATCCGCCCCTGTCGTAACCCCTTTTAGATCTGGAACCAGTTTCTGTAAGGGGTATTAGTGCGCCATAACACTCGTACGGATTAAAGATTTTAATATATCTGAGTATATAAAGAATTGTTTATATATTGATTATATGTTTGCTCCTTTTTTACAAAATAGACATCATAGATACTTCATGGTCTATATCAATTATCATAAACTTATTAATTACTCTTTTTGTAAGGAATTGATGACTTATATGCCTTTCATTGACAATCATATTTTTATTTTCATGTAACCGTATGTATATTTTAAATATGTAATTAGTTTGAAATCTTCTTATTAACAATGGTGGATCTTGTTGTATCATGTATATCTTTTGTGTTTATTGTACCTTTTATCTCTCTTTCTTGCATCTTTTTAAAAATAAGGATTTTAGGTCATAGAGTATGTTTTTAAATACTATAATAGCATAAGCAATCATTTGAAACCTGCACCATGTCACTCAGGGAGGTACATTGGTTGGTTTTGCCAGGTTAACGTCTAGGTCATCATCCATGGCTAACCTACCAAGGTTTGAGCTTTTGGCGATTAAGTCCTATGGTTATTATAGCTTTAGTAGGGCTGGGTTTAGGGCTTACCAAAGGACTCAAGGGAATGTGGTGAAGCTGGGGTAGAGAGTTTGTTGACGATGAAGTTGCTCTTGGTACTTCCCCAACCTAGAGCTCCTTCATCTTCGTTCTTGGGGTAGAGAGTGGAAAGAAGTGGATCGTAAGGGGAGGGGAGAGGAAAGTGTCAGAGCTACCGAGGTCTGGAGGGTCATGATGATATGCTTAATACAATGTTGCAAACTAGGTTGATATATTATCAATGACAAAGAATGTATTTTTGTGAGTTTTTTTAGGATGTTGGAGTATCTCTACTTTATCTCTTACGACGGGAGCTTATTGTGGAGGCTTTAAAGAGTCTCAATTAGTGAGATTGCATTTGTTTGGCAAAATTTTTCACTTCTATATAAGCTAAAAAATTCCTAAAAAAGGTGCAATTTGTGTTACATTATGGAAACATAAGAATAAATTTTTGTGATACCTAAATACTTCTTCTCCCCTGTCCTTCTCAGGCCCCCGAAAAATCAAATGTAATCAGCTTTGACCAAATATATAAATTCAAATATTAATATTTATGGTATATAATTAGTGTCATTATATATGTAGACTGCTGAATGTATTTTCACAATTAACTTTTTTAGACACACTTTCCAATATAGTTTCAATCAGACAATATGGTACTCCGTTCCGTTCCACAATACTTGCAATTCTTTGACTCATATAAACCTGAACTAAAAAAAACCTGGTGGAGTCTTATTCAACTTTTTTAATAAATATTACCACTTTTGCTATGACTTATTACATCACTAAAGATATTGTAATGACGTTTTGTTTGTTTTATAATTTACATAAAAATTTGAATAAGACGGGAGCTTATTGTGGAGGCTTTAAAGAGTCTCAATTAGTGAGATTGCATTTGTTTGGTGGAAACGGAGGACTTCTATATAAGCTCCAACGGGTGCAAAGGTTTAGATGTTGTGGAATTTTATGGAAACATAAGAAAAATTTTGTGATACCTCGTTTGTTTGTGGTAAGGATTGTTTTCAGTCCCCGAAAAATCAAATGTAATCGGATACATCTAAAATATATAAAGTTATTTTTTTTTTATTTTATGGTCCATAATATGTCTTTTTATGTATTTAATGTGAATGTATTTTCACAATTAACTTTTTTTAGAAACTTTGGGTGTGTTTCAAGCACCCCAAATTCCTCCCAAATTCCACTATACAAAAGAAGATTCACATAAAACTGTATAATTATGTATTTCGCCTTATTCAACTTTTTTTAAAATTTTATGACTTATTACATCATTAAAGATATATATCTTTTGTTTGTTTTATAATTTACATGTGATGCGATGATAAGGTCACATCCATCCAAATTTCAGCCCCAAGTTCGGGGAAACTTTTTAGCCAACTAAACAGGCCCTAGTTCAATATGTCTCAATCAATCTATCTATCACATCAACAGCAAATCCTTGAAGAGGGAATGGTTCCAACCACGTCGGCGTCGCCGGGAAGCCATCCGTACCACCGCCGTTGTCTCTCGATCTCCGCCATATGCACCCCGGCTGATCAGGTTTCTGTCGCTGGCAATCATGGCTGCCGTGCGCTGAGCTCTCTACAACCGTACCCTCTTCGTCCTATCCACCAACCAACCACACAAACGGCGGGAGCTCTCGATCGCCCGAGTGTGTGACGCACGTTCCCCTGAGATTACCGGCCACGTGCTCCCGCCTCCCGGCCGGCGCCGGCGCGCCTCCTCAGATGCTGGAAGGGCCGCTCGCGCGGTTGGTCTGGCCGCCCATGCAAGGGAGGGAGCAGCTAGCTAGCCTTGCTAGGACAACGCATGCACGCCGTCGCCTGATGGCTAGCTAGAATACTTGCGTGCTTGTCATCCATGCAGAGCTCCACGTCCCATTGCTCCATCTGTGAACAGCCAGCTCGATGTTGCTTGAAAGCACCAAGGGGCACCCAGATTTGCCCAAATTGGGCTAGGTTGTTGCAGGTTTGTTGGATCTCTCGCAGATCTCCGGCGGTGGATAGACGCAAGATCAATATTTCAATTCCAGCTTCCAGATATATATATTAAACTGTATACTCATCGGAATATACTAGTAGCTAGGTAGTTGAGCAGGTCTGCTAGGTTTTGGATCAGAAATAATGCAGCCATATGTGTGCTAATTTTTCGTCCATCAATCTTGGTGAAGATGAAGTGTTCCGATGCTAATGATCAGCTACAGACAAGAATGTTCATTGTTCAATCCTCGAGCGATAATTATTAGACAACGATTGGCAGTAGAAAATCCATGTATGTACAAATTCTGCATGTACATATTCAGAAACAGAGAGAGTATATAACCAAGAGTAAGCTGGACAATATAGAGCGCGGCAAGAAATTAAGTTTTTGAACTTCATGATTCATGCTAGGTATGTTCTGTAGCTATTCTGGAATTAAGTAGGCTTTCTTGGAATTGGGTCACTGCATTTTGATAATGAAGAGCTTTTGTAGCGTCATGTTACCTCAATATATCACATAAGAATTGTGTTTAGACCTGTCTATGGCTCACTGTGAACGACGTTTGGTCAATGCCCTCTAGTTCGAGCAGTTTAGAAGTTTTTTTTTTCTCGAATATGCAAAAGGTTTGCGCATCATATTATTTAAGTAGAGAAGTTTTTTACATCACCCTAAAACGCGCGCTTGGAGGTGATGAGCTTACAATAAGCGCAGCCTCCTCCCAGAAATCTCTAAGCTGATTACTCACGGATTAGACAACTAAAGTTACACGCCCTGACTTCAATCCATAGATCGGCGGTTTGCTTGATGGTGGCTAGGAGTTGGTTGGAGTTGGATGTGGCACTTCGAAAGCATTGTATGTTCCTTTCTTTCCAAATCTTCCATGCCACCAAGACGAAAAGTGAGTCGGACCCCATCCGTCTGTCGCCATGCCATCTTCGGCGCCATTGGTCCCACCATGTGAGCAACGACGTGTTCCCCACCTGAGAACAGTCAGCACCAAGGGTCGCTAGGATGGTACCAAATTTGGCGGGAGAAGGAACACTCGGCGACGATATGGTCAATGGACTCTGGCTCCTGATTGTAGAGGAAGCATTCATCATGCGCCACAAGGCCATGTCGTCTTCTCCTATCCGCGGTCTAGTGGCGACGCCGTAGCGCCAACCATAGAAATATCTTCACTCGTAGTGGCGCCCATGTCTTCCATATCCTTTTGCATCCTGGAAGAGGTTGAGAGGTCATCTGCAAGGCATGGTATGTCGATTTTGCGAAGTATTTCCACTAGTGGTCCATTTCCAAACCAGTCGGTCTTCATTGCCATTGAGCTACACTTGCATGACTTCATCCCAAAGCCTGAAGATTGTGATACCCCTAGAGATCTGGTGTACCCACACTCGGCCTTGTAGTCCCTCGACAACGATTGTGTTGGCGATGCAGACTGCGACTGACGAAGTCAAGCAGGGATGGTGCTATGCCAATGACCGCCTGCCCCTGGATCCACCGACCGGTCAAGAAGGATGTGGATCATCTGTTCCTAGCACCGTATATGTAGACTTGTGGAAGAAGTTTTGAACCTCTCGGCTGACTTGGAGCAGTAGGTCGGCCCATGCTCGGATCTCATAGGATTGTTGTAGCCACAACCATGGGGACTACAAGGCAATGCTTGTCAGTCGTATGTCTCAGACGCCTAGACCACCCAGGTCTGTGGGTCGGCATATCGTAGGCCACGTGACCATGCATTTGCCTCGGATGGAGCCCTATGTACCTGTCCACAGTAATCACCGACAAATGTTGTTGATCTCGTCGATTGCCCAAGGTGGAAGGCCATCTACTAGCATGGTGTAAATTGGGATGTGTGAGAGGACTGATTTTATGCATATCAGTCTCCCACTCTTGGCCATTAGAGGTCCATGGAAGGCTGGTAGTCTTCTCGGAACGGCATCTACGGTGACATGGATCCTTGCCTTGGGTACCTTGTTTGTGCTCAATGGCAGGCCAAGTTAGGTAATTGGGAACTCCGAAGCCTAACACCCGATGATCTCTTGCAGCTGCTGGAGGTTGTCGTCTGGCATATAAATGGGTGTGATTGAGCACTTCGCGAGGTTGGTTGTTAGGCCCCAAACCTGTGCGAAGAGGGAGAGTATTTCTTTGATCGCCCTAGCTTCCGTCGGTTGGGAAGCTTGAAGATGATGACGTCGTCCTGCGTACAAGTTGTAGTAATGCCTGATGGCCAGTGTCCTTAGCGGTCTCAGCAGCCTATCATCTCTAGCCACCTGAACCAACCTCGCTAATACTAATGAACAGCATCAGGGAGAGCGAGTCTCCTTGTCGGCCGCTGTAAGGTCCTAGATGGCTAGAGGGGGGGTGAATAGCCTATAAAATTTTCTACAAGCTCAACTAAACAAACCGATTAGTATAAAACACGGCGTAAAACGGTTTGCACTAGCTCTATTGTCTTGCAAGCCTCTAGTGACAATTCTATCAAAAAGCTATGATCTCTAAGACAATCAAAGGCTATGTCACTACACTAACTAGTGAGCAATCCTAATATGGTCCTTATGCTAGCAAGAACAACTACACAAGGCAAGAGCTAGCTCTCTACACAATATAAACTAGGAATGTAAATACAAGTGTGAGAGCGATATACCAACTCGTAGAGGCAATGAACCAATCACCGGGGAGAGGATGAGCAATCAATCAATACAAGATGATGAGCCAATCACCGAGACAATGAACAAGTCGATTTGTTCACCCGGAGTTCACTTGTACACCGACAAGCTAGTCTCCGGTTGTGCCGACCAACACAAGGATGATGTTTGAGCTAGGCGGTGCCCTTGCTAGCCTCAACACACCACTCACAAGTGAGGTACCCAAGGATGCAATGTATTTTACACTTTGTCTTTAGGAGGAAGGCGTGATCCTCTCACAATTTTGAGGTGGCCAAGAAACAATCTCCTCTTCTTGCCAACAACTTCAAATCACCAAGCCGGCTAGGAGCGGTGTCTCCAAGAGAAACAAGAAACCAGAGGCTCACAACGATCCCCAAGTGCCTCTAGATGCAAGTCGATGCAAATGCACTTGGATCAACCACTCTCAAAAATGAAGCCCAAATCAAGAATGAGAGAGGAGGGAGGCTTGCTTCCTTGCTCTAGCTTGTTAGGAATGATTCAAATGATCAGAGAGAGAGCAAGAGGGCAGCCAGGGGTATAAATACCCCACACCACACGAAATGTGGCCGTTGGGAAGAAAGCCACCGCTAGCGGCTGGCCGGGAGTCCGGACTCACCGGTGAGTCGGTCACAATCGATCAAAACCCAAACCGGCCAGGTGATCCCCGCACGGGCGTCCGGTCGTGCATCGGTCCAGCGTCGGTCGCGGCCGGATGCTTCCGGTCGGTGGGTCCGGTCACCCGTCGACCCCGACCCGGAAACACCCTCTACGCGGGCGCGAGCGACCGGAGCGTCCGGTCACTTTCGCTGCTTCGGTCGATGCGTCCGGTCACTCCAGAGCTGCGAAATGTCGTCGTTTCGTCGTCGTTCCTTCGCCTTTGCTCCAAACCGACTTCCGTCACTTGTTCCTTGTTGCCGACACGTCGAAGAACACCTCGACACCAAGAGTTAGCCACTTTAGGTTAGAATGCATGCATATGAATTTTGAACCTAAAGGCACATGAGGACCGATATGTACGATAAGTTTCCCCTCTTTATAGTACGGCTTATCGATCCTATAATCACTCACACCCTCTATGGTGTCTTGAGTGTGAAATCAAAAGCCCTATGGATATACCTTTGCCTTGGGGTCAATTGATCTCCAAAACTCCACCGAGTTGCCTGCTTGATCATCTTTTGGATCACCTCGATCCATCCTCCATGATCACCATGCACCAACTCCGGCACGACCAATCTCCAATCTAGTTAAACACTTAGCATCGAGAGATTAGTCCTTAGGTGTCACTAATTAGCCAAAACCAAACTAGAGATCTTCAGCCGCCCCTCTTGTGCATGATTGCCATACCTGGCCGCCCATTGAGCAGTATGGTCGCCAAACCCAAAAGCATGTAGTGCGCTGAGCATGAAAGGCCATGCTATGTTGATGAAGGCCTTGGAGATGTCCAACATGAGGAGGGTCTTGGGCATTCTTCTTTTGCGAAGGTAGACCACAGCCCTCTGGACGAATTTGAAGTTGTCGTGTATCGTGCGTCCCTGATGAGGGCATTCTGATTTTGCAAGATGAGATCCTCCAGCTTCGGCGCTAATCTCATTGCCATTAGCTTGGAAGCAAGTTTCCCAAAGATATGGATCATCGTGATGGGTCGGTAGTGCGCTGGCAACGACGCGTATGGTCTCTTAGGCAGCAGGAGGACAAAAGCGTTGTTGAGTCTATGGAACTGGCAATTATCTCCAAATAACAAGGAGTTGACGGCGGCCACCACGTTGCTCTTGATGATCGTCCAGCATCACTTGTAGAAGGCCCCAGTGAATCCGTCTGGACCGGGAGCCCTATCAGAAGGCTTGTCGCGCACGACCGCTGCCACTTCATCCTCGGTGAAAGGTAGGTCTAGTGCGGACAGATCCACCGGTTGGATTCCTATGTTGGTGAGCTCGATTGAGAATGTTGTCGGTCCTGGTTGCCCGATTATTATGCTCTTGAAGTGGTTGTAGATAGCCGTCTCCATGTCGTCATGTGAGGTGTAGACATTTCTCGCTCTCGCCTTTGAGATGGAGGATGTAGTTCTTGGCGCTTTCTTCCAGCGACGCAGGTGGTGGAAGTACTTGATGTTGGCATCCTTGTCGGCAAAGTATCTCAGGCTTGACATTTGCCTCGCAATGGTCCGCTCCAAGGACGCTATTCCGAGGCATTTCTTTTTTAGCGACTTGCGAAGCTCAAACTCCTCGTCATGGAGTCCCCTCCGCTCAGATGCCTGGTCCAACTCGTGGATGAGTTCCCACGCCATCAAAAGTAGCTCCTCGACGTTGCCGATCCTCCTGGCTGCCCAAATCTGCAGCTCACGCTTTAGGTTCCGCAGCATTGCAGCGAGTCGATGTAGTGGATCGGTGGTATGCCCTCTAGTTCGTGCCTACGGCGTGTTCAACCCATAGAAAAACTATTTCTAATGGTCATTCTATTTTTTGTGTGTTATTTTCTATGAACACTCACGGAAAAAAATATTTTCTGTGGGTATTCGCATCTTTATGTGGATTTTTGCAAAATATACAAAAGTATTCGAGTTTCTAGTAGTGATTGTCCCATCTCATTTGTTGCTTTCATGATTCACACGTAAATAACATGTATTTGCTAGATGTTTATTATGTTTTTTGCGATAATTTGTTAGGTTATTACTTTTTGAGGGCGTCTAACGTGGAGGCTTCAAGAAAAAGGCTTCAGATAATAATAGTAGTAGTAATAGTAGTAGTAGTAGTAGTAGTAAAATAAATGCACAAGATGCACCCAAAGCTATATATATCTGTTGATGCAGGAAAATGAATTTATCTCTTCCATCGCCATAAAAGCATGTATGGATGCATATGTAGGGGTGGATCGCCGTTTTTGATCAGCTGGCTTCGTTATTAGAGATAGATTGGGGGCATGGGGTGATTTTTTTTTATGAAAATGGGTTGATATTATTATTAGTGAAAGGCATCTCATTGGGACTTGGAGGAGTGCAACCGAAGATGTCAAAGTAAACTTAATTAATCATTAGCCTTTTTGGGGCCTTCATTCAATTCGTTCTACAAAACTATACTATATATCATCACTACTAATCCATGATTGCTTATCCTATGTATGTGAGTGTCTTTTAATAATCAAGGCAGAGGCACACTGGTGTCTAATTAACAACTTAGCAGCTAGCCAATCAAGGTGCAGACAACCTCCCCCAGTCCAGTGAACTCGACCACTGAGCAAGAAGAAAAAGAAGCACCGCAAGAACGCCAAAAAAAACTCCAGGCAGCCAGCCACCAATTTAAATGACGACAAACAATATACATATATATACATACACCCGTACTAACCAAGTGGTAGCCGCAGTGCTACTAGTATATATAACACC
>JADLZK010012358.1:0-166356 GCA_015847255.1 Hyparrhenia diplandra
CGCATGCGGTACGCGGCTGCAAACGGGCCGCCGTAAAAGCCCGCGAACGAGTATGCGGCGCTTGCGGACGGGGACGGGCTGCCCGCCGCCGCGCCGTTTGCATGTCTAGTTGAGATATTGGCTACCAGCGCTTCGGCGGCGGTGGCGAGCGGGCCGCTTCGTCGATCAACGGCAACTGTACTGCGGCGGAAACGGTTGGAGTAGAAGCTGTGCCCAGTGGCGGAGCTACGAACTTTTGACGCCTAGGGCCGCTCTCAATACGCACGAAGCGCTAGCATAAGGTCAAATACCGCCCGCACTGGGTTTAATACCGATAGATAACAGAACTTATTTATAAATGCATAATTTTAGATTATATCCTACTTTCATACTTAAATCCACAACCGGTTTGCTCAATTGGAATCCGAAGCCCAGGATCAGCAACAATGTCATCATCACTAGCATTGATAGGTACTTCTGCTGTTTCTACCGGTGGTTCTACTTGTGCAGATGCAACCGGTGGTGACTGACCTTGTGACGCTAGCACTCCTGATTGTAGTTCTACTTGTGCAGATGCAATCGATGACTGACCTTGTGACGCTCCTTGTATGATTGGGGTAGGAGCCGGAGTAAAAACGATTTTATTGACTTCATTCCATTCCCCTGTCCCTGCCTGCTCCTCTTCATTTGATTTTGATTCCTACAAGATTAGGAAAAAATTAAACAAGAGATTAGAAATTAAAACAATAGAAATTAGAAGGATAAGGATTACACTTTGCCATGACTTACCACTTACCGATCAATCAACTATCAAGGATAGTGGATGCGTACAGACTGACAGTCAATGTGCATGTGCGGTGATCAAGGTTCCCTGCCTGCCTGCCTGCTGCCACTCGCACGGCACGGTCGCAGGTCAGCAGCGACCCGCGGGCAACAGAACAGGTGACGGCGTGGCCACAGGAGCGCAGGCAGGCGGCTCGGCGCCCAGCGGGCAGCGGCCGGCGGCCAGCAGGAGGGCGGCGGGCGGCAGGAGGCGGCGCGGCGCCCAGCGGCCAGGAGGCGAGGCGGCGCAGTCCAAGAACACAGAGAGGTGTCGATCGAGTCTCACGACGATTCAGTTACGCGCGAAGGCCGCGTACGTCGATTGCGCCCCGTCGTAGAACAGAGAGGTGTCGATTGAGCTCCTGGGCCATGGAAGTTGGCCCAAAACCAAGGGCCAGGCCTAAAAAAATAGAATTTGTTAATGATTTTTTTGGGCCGCGACTAGGGCCACGGCCCTAGTGGCCCAAGGCCCATATCCGCCCCTGGCTGTGCCACCTTTTGGATCCATCCTGATCTTACTAGTGCAAACGGCTGGAGTTTGTTTGTTGACTCTGTTTATTTCTTATAAACGTCATGCATGGCATTGTGGAAAAGAAATGCAAAACCAGGGGGAATGCTCTAGAGATTTATAGTTGTATTCCCGCTAATCTGATTTAGGTACAGAGTGCAAGATCTCCAGTTTGTAAGGAATGGCGTATCGCACGCGAATTTTCTAAACCCGGTGGAACCCCCATCGACTGTTGACGGTAGTTATTGACCACTTTAATATATGTTTTAAACCATCAAACAAGGATCAATGCCAGATAATTATTATTATTACTAATGGATTCCACGAGTTTTGGTGTACACTCAGTTTTGCAGGAGAACTTCAGAATATTCCAGAATACTGTAGAAAAGTGGAGAAATAGAGAAACGGAAGAAAATGACCAAATCAAGGCGATTGGAGTAAATTCTAGGGGGGTAAATGACAAGAGAAGACAGCTCGCAAAGGCGGGGCCCACCCGTCACCAGTGGTGGGGCAGGGCGGCACCTCTCCCGGGCCGGGCGTCACTTGGCTGTGGGCCCACGGGCCTAGCTTCTGGAAGCTTCCCACCACCAACCTTGAGATCCAATCTAAGTCGTCCAATCAAGTCAGTTTGATCCAAGGGTTGAGATTCATCCCATCGGCCTATATAAGCAAGGGCAGGAGTACCCCCTGAAACCCTAAATTCATTATCTCTCAATTGTAGAGGTGTCCCAATGTGAGGATATCTCTCTCTCAGGGATTAGTGAATTAGAATTAGATTAGAAGTAGATTAGATCTAGATCTAATTAAGAGTTAGAGAGAGTGGAGTTGTGCTCCAGTTCTGGAAGAGTCTTCAGATTATGGTATGTCTTTGTATCTTTTCTATAAGACTTATGCTTTTATATATTTATCTTCTCTATTTACTTTTATTACTTTCATATATTTATGGTAGTGTAGTATTTATGCTTTAGCGTAGGATCCCCGCTCGCATCGAGTGCTCTAGTTATAGATCTTAATTAGAGTAGTAATTAATAGTACAGACATGCTGTCTAGACTAGAGGTTACCTGAGATTGCACCCAATCCCACACATAGTATGTGGTAGCCCCAGGTGGTGACAGCCCTGATGGCCGATGTATTCCACCAAGTTCGGGTTGGTGTTTGTAGGACTTTAGTAAGACCTTCCTAGCCCCCTTCTCACCCCTCTTTGTGGCTAGTGTTCTGAAGTCCCGAAGTGTTATTGTGTGATTGCTATATTTATCCATACTTTAGTTACCTTAGAACCAAACTAATAGAGAAGTATTTAGGAACTTTGATCTCTCCTCTTAATTAGCGGATCTATTTATAGTTCTTTATTATGTGCGATTAGATTTAGTCTTTGTTATCATTTATAGTTTATTTAGTTTATCATTTATCACTTACCCCCACTTTAGTCTAGTTGGTTTACTAAGTTAGTAGATACATGATTGTGAGTTATTAGAATTCTTTACCATTAGCTTCCCTGTGGATACGATACCTTAGAATACTCCCCTAGGAAAAATCTACATTGATGTTCTGTGCGCTTGCAGAATCTCTTTATTCTTTTAGCACTTAACAAACGTCAACATCGACCAACACCTTGGTGGTTCCTTCGATGTTTCACTTAGATGGTTCTTCGGTGTGATCCTCAAATCACTTGCCCCTCAAGGCACGCCCCGCAAGGCACCGCAAGACACCACTCTCAAGTGAGCCCCTCAAGGCACCGCGATTGAACCCACGCTCACAAGTGAGGTAACTCAATGACACGCTCTAGTAGTGTTGATCTTCGCGATCCCCGCGAGGTGAGCACTAACCTCTCACAAATCCTCCTCCGGAGCACCGCACAATCTCTCTTGCGTGCTTCAACGGAGTCTCTTTCCACCAAGCCGTCTAGGAGGTGGCAACCTCCAAGAGAAACGAGCACACCGGCTTGCAACACGATCACCTAGTGCCACACGATGCAATGTCTCAAAGCAATCGCACTAGAATCGCTCACTCACTCAATCGGATGAACACTATCAAGTTAGAGTGAGCTGGGAGGGCTCTCTAGCACCACAACACAAGCCATCAAGGCCCAAGTGTGCTAACCTGTCTCCCAAGGCCGGCCAAACAAGTATATATAGGCTCCCCATCGAAATAGAGCCGTTGGGGTCTAAAAAAAACACTTTTCTCTTGTACGCAGACGCGCGCCAGCGCGGTCGCGACGCCATTCAAGCCGCCAATGGACGATCGTCGCGCGCCGGCCGGGCGTGCCCGAGGGCGCACAACGCCGCAGCGCCGGCCGCCACGTCGGCCGCGACTCTCGGTGACATGCTCTCTTCGGATCGGGCGTCGCGCGCGCGCCGGACGCGCGCTTAGGCGCGGATGCCACCGCGTCGCGTATTCCGGAGGTATTTGCCAAAGACCGCGGGCGCGGGACTCGGAAGCCCGCGTCCGGCGTGAAGCACCGGGCGTGCGAGAGCAGCGCGGTTTACCCGCCGGCTGCTTCAACTTATTTGGGCCGCGCGCCAGCGCCCTGCAAGGCCAGCGTCCGCCGCAGCGATTGAAGCTCCCTTCAACGCCGCGACTTTCGCCAACATCTCCACCATGCTACCCAACAAGTGTACCAACTTGAAGCACGAGAGTTAGCACGATTTCACCACCAAGTTGTATCCGGCGCAATAGAAAATATGCCTTTCCAAACCGACAACCGAGCTTGATGATCCATCGCGTCCATCATCAACGCCCACGTCCATGATCATCATGCTCCACATCATCCATGCAATCCTATTTCTTTAAGTCACACTTAGAGCGAAGGATTAGCATAACAAGGTGTCATCAATTTCTAAAACCAAACATGAGATTTCATCCATGTGTCTTCATAAAGAAATCCCAAAACGGATTCTCGCATTATATCTCGTATATGTGGATGATTTAAATATCATAGGCAATCCACATGATATCAATGAAGCACACAATCTCTTAAAGACGTAATTTGAGATGAAGGATTTAGATCAAACTAAATTTTGCTTGGGTTTACAAATCGAGCACCTTCATCGAGCAATTTTAGTGCATCAATCTTCCTATATCCAGAAAACATTAAAGAAATTTAATATGGATAAATCACATCCATCTACAACTCCCATGATTGTTCGATCTCTAGACATGGAGAAAGATCCATTTAGTTCAGTGGACGATGACGAAGAGGTACTAGGACCCGAGGTTCCATATCTCAATGTTATTGGAGCACTTATGTATCTAGCAAATCAAACCGGACTTGATATTGCATTCACAATAAATTTATCGGCTAGATATAGTCTTGCTCCAACCAAACGACATTGGACGGGGAGCTAAAAATATCTTAAGATATCTCAATGGCACCAAAGATATTGGATTATTTTTCCGAAGAAACCAAGATCCAACTATGATTGGATATGCCGATCTTTGGCTATTTATCCGATCCCTATAATGGCCTATCCCAGACGGGCTTTGTATTTTGCATGGAGGAACAACTATATCATGGAAGTCTTCTAAATAGACTCTTGTTACAACCTCCGCAAATCATTTGAAATTGTTGCATTATATGAAGCATCACGTGAATGTGTATGGCTTCGTAGAGTGATTAATCACAAACAACAATCTAGTGGAATTGATTCCATTGAATCACCCACAATTATCTACTTAAGATAATTCTCGCTTGTATTACACAAATGGAAATTGGTTATATTAAAAGCAATATAATTAAGCATATTTCTCCTAAATTGTTTTCCCTCATGAATTACAGAAAAATGGAGAAATAAAAATTTTGCAAACAAAATCTTGTGATAATCTTGTAGATTTATTCACTAAGTCATTACCAGGTCCCATATTCCAAAATTTTGTTCATGGTATTGGTATGCGAAGACTTAAAGACTTGCAAGTTTCAGGGGAGATACTCTCTGAAAATAATCATTTGTATTAAATATTATATTGCACTATTTTCCTATTATGAGGTTTTATAAACTTTTCGTAATAAGGTTTTTTTACCGAGGCAATATCAAATTCATAAACATGTCATATTTTCTATTTTTCTCATAAGAGGTTTTTAAAGGGAATATCAAAGATATTTTTCTTCCTCATATTTTCCAACGTGGTTTTGTGGGGAGATATATTAATTATGGGCCCAAAAGACCATAATTTTGTTTAAACTAAATTATGGATTTTTCCTATAAAAGGTTTTTCCATATAAGTTTACAATGGACAATAATCTAAAATATGTCATATCGTTTCTCCTTATTTTTCCCACTGGGTTTTAAGTAGTTTAATGACATATCAATAACATTATTATCACCTCATATTTTTCCTACAAGGTTTTTGGAGGTCCTGAAGTTATTGATTGATCTCAAGGTTGGATGCGATCAGGGGAGTGTTAAGGAGCAATCCATATGTACTAGAATGGACCAATAGGATTAGAGGAATCTCATCCCACAGATTAGTGACTTGTCATAATTTTAGCCTTGGATCTAATCCAACGATCCGTGTAAACATCTCCCCTATACGATCTCTATCCTGTTACCGACATCGCGGGAGGAACCGTTCGGCAACGCGGATACGTCGCCCCGAACGGACACCTTCGCTCCCATGACACCGGTTCACCGTGTATAAATTCTGTGATCATTCAATGGAAAGACATTGTTCATTCATTCTGTTCTCTCTCGATTACACCCACATTGAAACACAAAGAACATTGCCTCGTAAGCCGAAGCTGCCGAATAGTTGCTGTCCTCGGTGAGTTAAGGAGGGTTCAACGATTTTATTTTGAGATAAAAATGTCCACGCACATATTAAAATATAAATGTCAAACCCACAGGAGACCATGTACAAGTTACAAGCCTTCGCACTATATCTTGTAGTACCATGCACACATTAAATTTACTGAAGAACACATTAAACTTCACACAAACGGATAATCGATCGAAAATGCCAAAGTCGTCGTATGTGGCAATCGCAAAGCTTCTTCACATCTAGCTGAGCTCAGCTAGATGTCGACGGGCGGTCTGTCAGACTGCCCATCCACGCAGGCGGCAGCATCCCGGTCTGTTCGTGCACCGTGGTCAGCAGCGGTGGCAGCATCCTATACACACCGGCGATCTCCTTCATCGCGCCGCCGCCGCCGGCACCACTGGTATCACCAGCCTCTCCTCCACTGGCTCCACCGCTCCACACGCTGATCTTGGGTTCGAGCCCCTTGATGGCGTCGGCGTTGATGCGGGCCATCTCCTGGTACACGCCCGAGGTGATCATGAGGTAGTCCCGCAGCGCGCCGTAGCTGCCGCCTAGCGCACCGAGCATGGAGGAGAGGTAGGCGCTCTGGGCCTGGCCCATGGCCGCCAGCCCCTCGGCCTCCTTCTGCTTCGCGTACAGCTCCGCCTCGGCCTCGCGCTGCCGCGCGAAGAAGGCCGCTTCGGCGGACGCCCGGCGTGCCTCCGCCTCCTTCTCCTGCTCGAACAGCCGCGCCTCAGCGGCCTTCTGCCGGTTGTACAGCTCCCAGTTTGCTTGTTGCACCTACAAAGATATATCATTATGTACATAATACCCAGAAATATACATTGCTTGTGAGATCGATTTCACCTACACAGATCATTTGCTTTGTCATAATTTTGATATATTAGTTGTGCATATATTTTGTGCTTCTAATACATCTTTTATTATGCCACATGATTCTTTAAGAGCTAGCAACGGTTAATTTACTTTGTTTCTATTTTATTACTAATGTAAATTTTGGCAATATGAAACATTATAAATATGACTTAGTGATCGTTGCAACTGGGCGTGTTTGACTGAACATTGTTTAATTTATTATCCAAATGTATGGTTACATAGTATTCCCCACATCTCATAGTTTCCTAGAGCCATTGCTAGAAATAGGCAACACATTATTTTTTTGAAAAGGCCTATGATGGAGAAATGATAAAAACTTTTGTTGTAGATCTCGAAGAATTGTACAACTTTATAGTTCCTTTTTTAATTTAAAATCGTCCATCTTGGAAACATTATGTTTGAATTCATCACATTGGAAATTCAAAATTTAGAAATGATCTTGAATGGAGAAATGACCAAAAGTGAGTTGCATTACTCAATAATATCTACAACTTTGCAGTTAATTTTTTTTTAATTTGAATTCATGTAGGGTCCTAAATACTTATTTCAAAATCGGGTGAAGTGAATACAAAGTGAATGTTTGTACCTGATAGACAGAAGTGTCTTTGGACTTTGGAGTTTGAGTGTGGTTAGAGGAGCTAAAGGCGAAATCTGAGATTGTGGGTTCAAGAGATTATGGGTTCGAACCCTCATGGTGCAGCGTGTGAAGACCACACAATTTCTCACTTGCAACATGTGATCTGGTGGGTAGGGGTTGCGGCAGGCTACCCTCACCTTGTTAAAACGCCCGCGCTTTAATAAACCCTAGGACCAACTTGTAATATTGTGAACTGCGGGGGCGGAGAGAAAATTTCCTTCGCCCACCTCCCTAATAGAACACAAGTTGGAGGGGGAGAAGGACTTCCCATTTTAGATTCCAAACCCCACTCTTTAACTCATGTCTCAGACTAGTGCCTAAGCATAGCCTTCACCGGGAGAGGGTACCCCGCGTTGTCCGTAGTGGGTGAGGCTTCGCGAAAGTCTACACCTCAACAACCTCTCACCGAATTAAAACAAACTTTTCTGATATTCTACCTATTTATAATTTTTTGAATTATTTCTAGAAAACAATCGGTAGATGTGGCTAGCATCTAGAAATCTTATTTCCAGAGGCGATTAGATAGTTGCCTATGCAAATCATTGTTTTCTAACAATAGAGGGAAGAGATGACTTGAGTCACTACATAGTTTCTACAAATACGGGCTATAGTCGTGAGAATGTCATTAGAGTAAACTGGATTAGGGTAGATCACCGAGAATGTCATTAGAGTAAAACTGGATTAGGGTAGATCACCGACATTCGAGCGGTGGCCAACGCTGGGTGCCTCACTGAGGTTCCCAAATAATTCTGTTACCGCAGAGGTGAACACTAGGTTCCTAAATAATTCTGTTTCCAAATGGTTAGGGTGACGCGCTCGTCAGTATACTATTATGACTAGAGCAGGAAATTTATTTATCGAGTGGCACGCGAGAACGGGTGGGTAAGTTAGATCATTTCTAAGCTAGAAGATTATTTTTATCCTTAAGCTAGCAGATTTCTAGACTGTGGAGGAGGCGGCAGAAGTGGACGGACTAGATCGTGTACCTCATTTTATAAAATTTTCCGTCACAGAGACTACTCGTGTGGAGTGGTGTGGACGCGGCCGACGATTGGGGCCAATCGGTGTGGGCCCTCACGGCCTAGGAGGGAGCAAGTGCCTCATGGTCCTCATGGTCAACGAGCACCTCACCTTTGTGAAGCAGCTTGTCGCACACATGCCTGACTCTCTCGGCCACGTCCAGTCTCTTCGTATATGTGTAGGTATAGATTTCGCACTAGGGCGTGAGTGTGTGCGTGTGGTGGTGTGAGTTAGTGCGTGAGTTTAGATACTACAGGTTGTACTGAAGAGTTAAGGCGTCAAAAAAAGACTTTATTAACTTATTGCGTCATTTGATATCTATTAGTTATAAGAGCATGTTTGGATCTCTCTAAACTTTAGATTTACATCTAAAGTTAGCTCTAAAGCCTTTATAGCTTTAGATCTTAAAACCAAGCTAAAGTCTCATAAGTTTTAACTTTTGGAGAAGGGGATTCAAACAAACCCTTGATTATTGTCATTTATTGATCCGAATGTCTATTTAATACGCTAGATTTTCCTAAATTCATTTTAACCATGATATCATTAAATTGTTGTAGTATGTCATTTGATTTATGTGGTTTGGTGTTTTTAGAAACATTTCTCCATGCTTAGATTTTGACTTCAGAAATTATTGTAGTATGTCATTTGATTTATATGGTTTGATTTTATTAGAAACATTTTTATGTTTTATAGATTTCCATATTTTAGGTTTTGACTTCATATTCGTACCGCTACATGTAAAAACCCGACGGTTATGTTTTTTAATTAATACCTATAATGGTACTTGTATTTCATTTCAAAACATAGTTCACTTCAATTTATTCTAAATAACTTTTTACTTGAAGCAAGATATCGCGGAATTGGTTTGTAGCCCAGTGGTAGGGCTATCTAGTGGAACACTATTTAAGCCCTAGTGTCGCACCCAATTTTCTAGAAAATGCTCTAACATCTATAACATCATATAGTTTAATGTAAATATAAAATCAAACACTAAAATATACTCCCCGTCCATACCAGAATGCAAAATATTCACGTTTATAGCTCAAAATGTAATTTAATATAAAAAAATAAATTTCACAATTAATCTAATAATATTTATTTGATACATAAATATTAAAACCTTTTATCTAGGGAGTAATGTTAATACCAAATAAATGCATTGGGTCAGCATATAATGGCTACTTACCTTCATTAGAACTTTGTTGATAGTTCTTTTTATTTGTCATTAAATGTCTTAATAATTAGACATATTTTTTATATAATTTTGGAGTTATATATATTTGAGTTAAAAAAAACTGAAATGACCAATATTCTGGAACAAGCATGTCTAGTTACTAGTTGGCTAGAAGTTAGCCTCAAATTAGTTATGGCTGTTTAACTAGTTGGCTATCAACTAGTTAGAGACTTGACTAAGAAATAATCCACTTATTAGTCCTCTTTTTTGGATGTACTAGAGTTAATTTTTGAGCTAAAATTAGTCCATGATGTCAAACATGTCCTCTGTGTAGCCGAATATATTGGTACCTACTAGCAGAGAGACAAAGAAAATGGATGGCAATTTCAATGTCCAATTAATGAATGCAGAGCCAACGTATGCGGCTACGTACGTAGGTACCTTCATCTCGTAGTCAACGACGGCCTTGCTGAGGTGCTCGGCCTTGAGCTTCTCCGTCTGCCTGGCGGCGTTCCGGCGCTCCACCTCCACCTGCAGCTCGGCGTCCCTGATGGCCACCGCCTTGGCCGCCTCGACCTCAGCCACCCGTGCCTGCTGCTCCCAGCCGGCCTTCTTCATGGCGAGCTCCGAGTTGGCCGCCGCCACCTCCGCCTCCCTCTCGTTCTCGAACACCTTGACCTCGGCCTTGACCCTGGCCTCCTCCTTGGCGCCCTCGCCCTGCCGCTTCACCGTGTACACTTTGGTCTCGGCGTCCACCTTGGCGGCGTTCTGCCGCGTGGTCCCGTCCCGCTCCTTGGCGCCGACCTCGCCCTTCATCCTGGCCTCGGCGACGTCCACCTTGGCCTGGTTCACCGCCTCCTGCTGCGTCTTCTGGCCCAGGTAGGAGAAGTACTCGTGCCCCGGGACGTCCACCAGCTGCTTCACGTTGGCGTTGTAGATGATGAGGCCGAACTGGTTGAGCTCCAGCTGCACGTTCTCGAAGACGGCCTGCTTGAACGACTTGGTGCCCCGGAAGATCTCCTCCATGGTCATGGACGCCGCCAGCACGCGGGTCTCGCCCTCGATCACGCCCTTGACGAGCTCGTTCACGTGGTGGGAGAGCTTGTCGTGCGGGGAGATGAGCTTGGCGTAGCGGAGGAGGCACTCCTCGTCGTCGGCGCGGGGCCCGATGGTGAAGACGGCCGGGAGGATGAAGGGCAGCTTCTCGGCGCTCATGGCCTGCACCTCGAACGTGTAGTTCACCGGGGACATGTCGAAGCGCGTGCAGCGCTGCCCCGGCGCGATCCACGCCTTCTTGGCTAGCTTCACGTCGTTGATGCCGTACCCCGTGATCGCCAGGTACTCCGACGGGCTCGCGATCCGGTAAACGAACCCCATGTTGTTGGTGTTGTTTCGCTGCTGTCTGGTTTCTGCTCTCTCTGCTGAATGGATGTGGAAGCACAGAACCGAAACCGACTACAGGTTCGTGGTGCACACGTATACGTAGCAAGAAATTATTAGCAGGATTTGCGTTGTTGGAATACTGGAAGCAGGGCGAGGATGTGTATATATGCATTTATGTACGGATCAGATATATATACATGAGGCTCCGATCGTCAGAGAGTTTGGTCAATTGACATTAACCTTTCTTTTGTCGAACATGTGAACTAGGCCACCAGGACGACATCTCCTAGCTAGCTCTGCATACATTTCCTCGCCATTGGTGCGAAATTGTTGCCTTGTTTTGAACATTATTCATGCTTATTAATATCTCTCTGCTTATTAGTGTGCTAGACGACGAAGAAACCTTGCTTATTAGTGAATACCTTTTCATTAGGCTTCTTAGTATATTCTCTGCTTATAGTGTGCTAGACGACGAAGAAACCTCGCTTATTGGTGATAACATTTTCATTAGGCTTCATTTTTCGATCTGCTGTACTACCTAATAAACATTGTAAGCTCTTGTAAAAATAATCATTGTAAACGCGTACCAGATTTCTTAAAAAGTACACACGCCTACAGATAGTACTAGAGCCCTGAATGCCTAAACGTACCACTCTTCTTCCAACATTGTTCATTACTCAAATTTTCACAATAAAAATGGTTTTAGTTTCATATACAATGATAATATAACTAAGTTAAACAATTCTAACTTTAATAACAGGTAAAATGCAGGCATACAAAGGCTACAACATTTAAATACCTTAAATCTACAATGAAATATGTTTTGATAGGTATGTATTAATTGCTATACATATAGTACATAATTTACTAACATTAAAGAAGTTTAAATTCGAAAATTAAATTTCCATATGCTTTCCCTGCTCCTTGTACGTAGTTGCCTCTCGTTGACTGGTCTGGTCAGCTTCCAACATAAGTAAAATAGTGGGCTTCTAGTTGTTAATTTTTGGCTCATGATGCCAGCTCCTTAATTGCAATCCGTTTCTAGCAAGCGTTTCAGAACACCAGCCTGTTGCGCTAGGATCATCCCCTCTCGACAAGCATTACGCATTGATCCATAGATAGCGCATCAACGCTATGACCACACCATCTAGTCTAGTTTTCTAACTAAGTTGCTAACAACGTATCTTGTGAGATCTAAATCAAAGCATTGAGTTAATCTACTTATGGTGTGGCACGTTGATTGGGCAGTGACAATCAGCATGCATGTGAGGCCCACATGGCGGTGGGGAGACTGATGAGACCGGCATGTCGTATGCCTTACTTGCTGGCACCACGTCATCCCACGCGGTCATCAACGATGATAGATCACACAGTAGGTGAACTAACTTAAGACTAAGTTATGATGATTATATATATTTAGACTTCACGTGACACTACACGATTAGTAAATTTAGGGAGCTTTAGATATAATACATTCAGTCAAAAAAGATATAATACATTTTGGAAGTTTTTTTTTATGAACTTAGATAACATCCCTGGCTAGGTTAGATGACAAGCAAAAGCAATCATTCGGCAACTTCCAAGAAATTAAATATACACAACGATTTGAAAAATGGTATACGCTTTGCCTGGTCTCTTCAACACGTACGGTACAGCTTTGTCTCTCTCAAAAATTTCCACGAAAGTACGGAACGCGCACGATGGATGTGGAAACGAGATCGATCGATAGAGGAACAAACAATCAAAGCATCAAACAAATTGTCCTTGCTCGCATGGGAAAACTCGGCCACAAACCTGGTAATCCACGTCTCCTGTACGTACGTAGCGCGGTGCATGGTTTTGATCGATCGGCTTTTGCGATGTGGCGGCTACCTGTAATTCGATTTTGGATGTCCATTTTGGCATGTACGCTTTGACGAGGAAATGTAGTCATGCGTCGACTCTCTTGCATGTGCATGGCGTCTTCCGATGGATTCAGGGCATAGATATACTAATTATAAAAAGAATAATTGTGTTCTCTTGTCCTTCTATAAGCCAATTATGATTTTGCCTATACCGAGCAAAAGGCCCGAGGCCCGGTGGCACGGCCCGAAGCATGCAAAATCGGCCCGGCCCAAACATGGCCCAACATGGTCGATTCGTGCTCGGGCCAGCCCGATACCCGCTCCAGGCCGTGCGGCCCGGGCTGACCCCTCGCGCGCGGGCTGGGGCGGCCGCACGGCCCGGTAAAAACTTAAGGCATGGTCAAGGCCCGGTAAGCACCTTGTCCTGCTAAGAGCCCAACAGTCCACAAGCCACAAACCTTGTCCGCCTAGGGTGATGCGGTGCGATGGCGGAGCCTTTAAATTATGCATAAGAGGGCGGTCAACCATATAAGAGCTGATTGTATATTATTTGTTTGGATTTTTGCACTGATTTAACCATGCACACTATTCTTTCCATGGCAAACGACGTGGCAACTTAAAACCAGGAATTAATCATAAAGGACCAGCCAAAGATGAAATATGAATTTGTATGATTTTTGTTTTTAGAGAAGTCATAAAAAATATATGACAAAAGCTTTAATTATATTTTTCTAATATAGATTAAGATTATTAAATTATATGTTCCATAAAAGAATTTATTGTGATTTTGGGGGGGGCATGGCCCCTGCCAGCCCCTCCTTAGCTCCGCCATTGGCCGTCGTGAGCCCCTTCCTGGCAGCGTGTGAGGGCATGCCTGGGGGACGGAGGGATCGCCGTCCCTCTCCTCCGGTGACAGGAACGGCAGCAGCGATCAAACAGCAGGCGAGCGTGCCAAGAAGTGCCAGCATGATGATGCGACGAGGAGAGCCCATGTGTGTGTCGTTAAGTGTGGGCATGCAGCAAATCCGAATGACGTACGGTTGGGAGAGGGGAATATATAGAAGGATGATACTGCACCAGAAGGAGTGGAAGAGAAAATGTCCAACCTCTCATGATGTTCATCTATCGATCATACAGGGAATTATCCTTATATGTGGTGGCACTATGAGCTATCCTCGCTAGGAGAAACGAGCAGAATAAGAGAGAGAGAGAGAGGAGAAACGAGCTTACAGCTAGCTTATAGACAAAAAACAAAAAAAAACTTTATCAAAACCTGTAAGGTCATTTCGATCAGTTGCTGTAGGCTCCGGCCTAGCTTGTGCACGCAGCTAGCTGGTGACGTTCAGCAACTTAATTGTTGGAACCAGCTATGCTAGCAGCGCCTCCAGACTTGGATCATCGGATCGTCAAAACCTAACATAATATGCATGCATGCGGATGCGGCAACAAACTAATAAACAAATTATGAAAGGACTTGAAACCGCAGCGACCAACACTACCTGCAGGACCATGAGTCCCTCTTCACAAATGGGCTGACGAAACAAGTCCACATCAACAAGCAGCCCACAAAAACTAACGAGACACTCGACTGATTGATGACAAACATATATAAAGCAGTCGCCGGTTTTTTTCTATTGGTTGTTGAGATTGGCCCAAGTCAATCGCTCGGTGCAGCACTGCACGAATACACGCGACGCATTTTTCGATTTTCTTTTGTCACGGGTCTAGCTTTTTTTTTTTTTTTCTTTTTCTGTTTTTTGAGCTTTATTTCCTTTTCTGTTTTTTGCGAAACGGGTCTAGCTTTTTTTAGTGGTTGTAATAATGTGCCTACATGCTCTGGAAGAGCTAGTATGGACTTGAAAATTCTTTTTTTTTTTAGGATCACAGAGCCTTTTATTCATTCGTATCACCATTACAATCCACGGCCGGCAGACGAACCAGCCATTCCGGGATATCATCAAGCCAAAAAAACGAACGAAAAGTAGAAGATACAGTCTCAGCGCATACATGAGCAACTGTGTTTTGCATCTCTACGAATCCAAATAACTTTAAAATCACTAAAACTTTTACCGAGCTCCGTGATATCATAACATAGGCCTCCGATACTTGATCGTTGCGCCGATGGTTCCCTCAGCAGATTTGATAGGACCTGGCAGTCGACCTCAAGCACCACACGTTCAGCTCGGTTCGTCGCCAACTCCAAACCTTCCAGGGCTGCCAATGCCCTGCCGGGCGTCGGGCACACCATCGAACCACCGTCTTGTTGCTCCGGTGATCACCCCATTCACATCACGGATGACCACCCCAGTTTGCCCCGTGCAGGAGTCACTGTCGAAACCTGCATCTGTGTTCACCTTCACCCAACCGGCTTCTGGTGGAGTCCATCTTGCCGGCGGTTTTGCCTTGTTTACTTGTTCTTTTGGTGCTTTCGGTGCGGACAGGTCTTCCATCAGCTTTGAAATATACCTCGCCGTCGCACCCGGCTCCCACACCTTCCGGCCATGACGGCGGGCGTTTCTCCCTGTCCAAATCGCCCACGCTCCGCAGACGATTACCGATGCAACCTGGACTGAGCAGATTCCAGGCTGAATATACCAGTAGTCCATGAGCAGGGGTGTAAGGATGGGATCGAGATCCCCATCAACTCCTTGACCGCACTCCAGAATCATCATGCCACTGGGCATCGGAAGAACACATGAAACAGCGACTCCTCCGGATCCCCACATACTTCACAAAAACTCTCCTTTTCGATATGCCTCCGCTTCAACTCAGCTTTCGATGGCAGAGAATTATGAATCACACGCCACCAGAAAACTTTTATCTTTGGCGGGACATCCAGCTTCCATACTGCTTCCCAAAAATCACCATTCCCCGAATTGGAGGTTTCACCCGTCGACGCCATGGCCTTAGCTGCCTGTTCCTGTTTCAGAAACTTATATGCAGACCGAACCGAGTAAGCCCCATTCTTTTCAAGAGACCATGCAATAACATCTTCCTCCGGGCGCTTGGCTTGGCTTAATCTTGAGAACTTCCGACGCTTCCACTGCCATGAACGTTGTGTTCACCGCCTCCACATCCCAGGCTCGAGTCCCGGGAATAAACAAGTCGTGCACTCGTTCTGTAGTAGCACCCGGCAGCCGGACCAGCGGTTTGAGAGATCGCAAGTCCGGTATCCGGTTGTCATCCTGCCGAGACATCCCGAGGGCCAATTCTTCTTATCAATCCTTTAGCCAAGATATCACGACCATGAAGGATAGCACGCCCGTGTAGCGAACTTCTATTTTTCTTAGTCGCGAAAAGGAAATCACGGTTTGGAACGTATTTACCTTTCAGGTCTTTGGCACACAGAGAGTCCGGCGGGTGATTAGCCTCCGCCCTTGTTTTTCCCTAATAGGGCCTTGTTAAAAAGAGTGAAATCTACGAACCCCATACCACCGTCACCTTTTGATCCAGTGAGCTTCTCCCACCGTTGCCAATGGAGCTTATGGTTATCGAGAGAGCTCCCCACCAATAGCTTGTAACCCAGAGGTCAACTTCGACACACCGCCGGTGGTAGCTTGAAACATGACATCGGATAAGTGGGAACCGATTGCACATTGGCCTTAAGCAGCACCTCTCTAGCAGCACAGCTCAGATTCCGCTCTGCCCAACCACCAATCATCCCCCACACCCTCGATGGGACATATTTAAAAGCATCGCCCGCCCCTCTCTCTCGCTGAAGTAGGCAGCCCCAAGTACTTTTCACCTAAAGCTTCAGTAGTGATTTGCAGGCATCCGTGCACCGCATCTTTCACCTCTTGTTGACAGTTCAGGCTGAAGAAGACAAGCGATTTATTCTTATTCACAAGCTGCCCCGACCCCGATTATAGTCATCAAGAATCCCCGCCACTCTTTCGCACCCCTTTGAGGCTTGAGTGAAAATAAGGCGGTCGTCGGCAAGAGAAGATGAGGCACCCAAGGCGCATGCCGACTGACCCTCACTCCCTCGACACATATTGTGGCCCAATTCTCTTCAGCATACATGATAGCCCCTCCGCACAAAGCAGGAACAAGTAGGGTGATATTGGATCCCCCTTGCCTAATTCCTCTTGAGGGCTTGAAACTTAACCGAGAAAGATACTGAAGTAACAGATTTCATAATTCGAGAAACCCAAGATTCCGGGAAACCCGAAGTCCTTATTATCACCTCCAGATAATTCCATTCCACTCGATCATAAGCTATTGCCATATCAAGCTTGATTGCACAGCTTCCTACCTTTCCTCTTCTATTCCTCAGGTAGTGAATACACTCATAAGCAATTAACACATTGTCTGTAATTAACCGGCCCGGCACAAAAGCACTTTGTTCAACCGAAATCACCTCATCTAAGATTTGGCGTAAGCGGTTGGCCATGGTTTTGGAGCATAATTTATATAACACATTGCAAAGTGAAATAGGACGATATTGTGCTAGCTCTTGCGGGTTGCATACCTTTGAAATCAAAACAAGAAGAGTTCTATTTAACTCCTCCGGCATGTCACCTCCGTTCAGAAAAGAGAGCACCGCCGGCAACACCAGCTATGGGAAAACTCGACCACAACCTGTGGTAATCCACGTCTCCTCATTGTACGTACGTACGTAGCCGCGTGCATGGTTTTGATCGGTCGGCTTTTGCGATGTGGCTACCTGCATTTCGATTTTGGATCCCCCATTGGCATGCACGAAGTTTTGACAAGGAAATGTGGTCATGCATCGACTCTTGCATGTGCATGGCGCCTTCCGACATCGATCCAGGGCATAAAAGAGCCAAGTCCAATACACATCCAACCGTACAACAGTAAAAGTGCTTGAATGTATGTAGTATATAATCTGTCAAAGCCACACATGATATATATATCCACAAAACAATATACAACAATTAATAATATTTTTTCGTTTCAAATTATAAGTCACTTTTTTTTTTTCCATCCATTTAGTTATGTATCTACACATATTATTGTATTGGTGCCAAGCAGTAGTACACATATATATTTACTTTCTAGCTGGCAACATGGTACGTGCCAAGCAGTAGTTTGAATAATAAAATTCACTACTAGAACTCGAATTTCCCTGACATGCAAAAACCTGATAGAAAAATATTTTTGATGCCGTACCTATAGAAAAATACTAATGGCTCTATAATTGCCGCTGACAACTTGTGTGAGTTAGCACTAGCATCTTTGTAGGTGAAAGTTGGATATACATAGATTTTAGCAAATAAATTAGAAATTCGAATTTTGGTGGAGGAAATGAATTCTAATTCATTTTTTTGAATTAGAGGGTTTCCATTGGATATCCATGACGTCCAACTGCCACTAGTAAGCACCTTTGCCGATTGACGGAGGTAGAGACTCGGTAAGGCTCATGCTCCATGCGACAGAGGTGGATATATATCTAGCTAGATACAACGAGAGGTGTGTGGATCTCGGAGCCGAGCACAATGTGATTGTCAACGATCAAATTCATGAGAGATTGTATGTTTGAACGGAAGGTTTTAGGATTTTTGACTCACAAACTGTTTTTTTTTAATTTCTTTTGCGCTATTGTTGTTTTAGCTTTTTTTCGAGAGAGAACTAGAAAGTTGTTTACAGCGTGACTACTTTTTATACCTTTTCAACGTCAACCCATCTGTTGGTTTTTCCCCTAGTTTCTTGCTTTTGGGTGCTAGAAGAAGTACAATAAAGCCGAAATCGAGCCCTGAGTTCCGAGTTTCAAGAAGAGCACCGAGGTCTGGGCATCGCAAATGCGTTACATAACACGTGGCGACGACGTACGACACACTGCTAGCTAGTTAGTTGCTCGTTGCATAGTCATTGTCACCCACATGCCACCGGCGAAAGAGGATATTGGATCTTCTCGCTCGCGCCCGAGGGCCACCCTTCCACTCGACACCATCCCCGTGCACTGCACGTCTGCACGTTTGGCTGGCTCGATGCGGCTGCCACGCCTACGCGCCTGCGTGGCTGTGTCCTTGTCCGACACCCGCGCTGTCGGCAGCCCGTCACCACGTCGCTGGATGGGAATTGGCAAGGGAGCCAAAAAGATAGTGAGCAGAGGAAAAAGACGACAGAGAGGGAGAAGAATACGGGAACGGGACAAAGGAAATATATCGTGACCCAACACAAGATAAAACTGCACTTTGTACGATGGAGTTTGCAAATGAGGATTTTGCTTACATAAGTACAAAGGGTTTATTTGACAGGGTTTCTTGTGACTCCGACTCAAACCACTCATGACACTACGATACAACTGCAACAGTACTGTTCCCTTGAGCCATTTTTATCTCCCGTCGTAAAATAATAGTCTAGAGTCCGAAGATGCCACATTTTTCGGTTCCTCCAACTCCATCTCCTTCCGTCGTTCGGCATTGCAGCTTGTTACTCTGACTCCTTCAACCACCCATGACAACAACAGTATTGTTCCCATGAGCCATTCTTATCTTCCATCGCAAAAATGATCTAGAGCCCAAAGAAGCGACATTTTTTGTTCCTCCAACTCCAACTCCTTACGTCTTTTGGCACTATAGCGTGAAGCCGAGGCTAGAGAGAGCTTGTCAAACATGGCCGAAATTAAAACTACATTATTGGGTTAATCCACCTAGATCTACTACTCACCTGCTTGGAGGCGGGCTATTGGAGAGAGAGAGTGTCATGACCCAGAATTGGGCCAGCCCGGGAAGGGCTAATTGGGCCAGACGCGTCGGCCGCCGGCCCGAGGGGGGGGGGCGCGCGGCGGGGGCCGGGCGCCCCTGCCGCCGCCGCCGCCTCTCTCCCGTCACGAGTCCGACGGGCCGTCTTCAAGTTAGGATTATCTTAGGAATTTTTTTGGTGTGTAAAGGGGATATTCCAATCTATAAGGAAGACCCTTATTAGAAAATAAATAAATATTGCTTGTAAAAGGTATTCCGATCGTATAACTTAAAACCTTATAGAGATTGCTTAGATTACAAGTCCCACTAGCCGGGCTATATAAGCAAGAGGCATGTAATCTCTAGGGGATAAACAAGCAATAAAAATTAGTATCCATCTATTCCCGCCTCCAACCGCCGCGCCCCACGCCCGTGCTCGCGCCGCCGCCTCACCCCCCTCGCCGCCGCCGCCGCCGACGGCGGCGCTCCGCCGCCGGCCGCCGCCGGCCTCCCGCCGTGGCTCCCCCCTCCGCCGCCGCCGTCGCCGCCGCCGAGATCGCACCTCACCCTCTTCAAGCTTCAACGGCCGACGAACACGTGTCAATTTCGGCCCATCCAGCCGAACCGACAGTACCGGGTATCCGGAGACCGAACGATTCCCATCACCCATGGCTTCCGAGATGAGGGAGTTCACCGCAGCGCCGAAGGCGCCCTCGACGACAACCGCGCCAAGATCCAGCCGCCACTGGACGAGATGGAGACGCGCCCCCGCCGCATGGAGCACGTCTTCATCACCTCCAGACTACCCCGAGCACGACGACCAAGCTGAGGACAGCCCAGGCGTTTTGCCGCCGCGGTGGCACGGGTCGGCCCCCAGGGCCGCCCCGCCGCCTCCCCCTCCCCGCCACGGCCCCGTCGACGGCTCCGACCCCGCCATCCCTCCACTGGAGGAGGAAGATGGCGTTGCAGATGACGGATCGGCCATCGACGTCATCCTCGACGACACCACGCGCACCGGCTGCCCTCTCCTCTCCACCGACACACCGCGACCGCAAGCAGACCCTCCGGCAGAGACGACGCCACCGCGCGCGCCCCCGCTCCTACCCCCCGGGCGCCGCCCGAGGCGCCCCCCGGCTACGCCACCGCGGCGCCCAGGCCCGTGGTGCCACCCGCGGCATCACGACCCCCTCCCTATGTGACACGCCTGCAAGTCCAGGAGTACGACGGCAGCGACGACCCCGACCTCTGGATTCGCAAGCTCGGAGCTCTTGTTCAAGCTCAACTTGGACATCGACCGGACTACACGCGTGAGTTGCGCGCCTTCCACCTCATTGGTTCTCAGCGCAGATCCCGGGGTTCATGGACCTGTCCAAGAAGAAGTCCCCGATCGAGTGGGACGAAGTTCACACGCCGCCTGCGACATCACGGACCCCCCGCCTACTCGACACTACGGGGACGCACGCGCCGCCTTCGAGGGGAGGCAAGCCGGACGACACATCGACGCCCAAGTCTATGCTACACGCATGGATTTTGAAGGTCGGCGCCACCGTGTCAGCCTCTTCGTCGGAGGCCTGCGTGACACGCCGGACGACGCCGAGTGGTTCGAGCCCCGTTCGATGGAGGAGGCCATCGACCTTGCCCGCCCGCTATAACGACGACGAGCGGGCCGACGCCGACCCGCCGGCACCGACTCGGCGGCCACCACGACGACCGGCGACATCGACATATGACATCGCAGCCGCCCTGGTTGACCCCGATGCCACGGCCAGCGGCGCCTTTGCCGCGGCGATGGATCGACATCGATGGGCCGACGGCGAAACGACATGATTGCGGAGCTGCACTTGGCCACGGCGACCAACAAGGAGCTCGAGATCATCGCCAACGCCATCGAGTTGCGGGCAACCGCACGCGCAGTGGAGCCTCCACCGCGGCATCGTGAGGTACTTCCACCGCTACTACATCCTCGCTGCCGAGCTTCTCAGGACTTCCCGCGGGGGGAGAACGTCCCCCGCGCGGCATAGCGGTGGGCTTCCAACTCCCCAACCGCCCTCGGGAGGATCAGGCGTCCCGGGGCCGGCGTCCTTCTACTCTAGGGCGCCACGGCGGCGGGGTCGAGGGCACCACCATCATCCCTTCGACAACAACGCGGCGTCTTCTTCTTCCGCATCGACAACGTCCACGGTTGGCACACCGTGGACACATGAGATGCATTTGGGGCGCCCGTCGGCACGCCTAGCGACCTCCTCTACGGCTGCCTTCTCGACTTCACCTCCTCGCCTCCACGTCGCCGACACGTCCCTGCGCAGCGACTCCATACAAAGGTGACAGCGGTCTTCGGCGAACTACACCTACACGTCTCCTCCTCCGACCCGCCCGGATGATCGAAATCGGGCACCCTTAGCGCCTCGTCATGCGCCGTGCATGGGCGGAACGTCCCTTCGTGCAACCCCCGCTGAGCTTCAAGTTCAAAGATCTACTTTGGCGACCTCCACCTCGACTTCTCCTTCGCCGACAAGGACGCCAAAGATCCGCAGAACGACGACAATGACAAGTGCGGCCCTTTGTCTTCTACCGGTCCGGAGTTGTCACTTCCCGATTAGCGTGTCCTTCGCCACCACAGTGGGTTGGGCGGCACGTGGATGCGCCCGCCTCGTCGAACGGTGGGGAAATGTCATGTCATGACCCGAACTGGGCCGACCAGGGAAGGGCTAATTGGGCCGACGCGACGGCCGCCGGCCCGAGAGGGGGCTGGCGCTGCTGGCAGCCGGGCCGGCGGCCTGGTCGCCGCCGCCTCTCTCCCGTCACGAGTCCGATACCGGCATACCGTCTTCAAGTTAGGATTATCTAAGGAATTTTTGGTGTGTAAAAGAGGATATTCCAATTTATAAGAAAGACCCTTATTAGGAAATAAATAAATATTGCTTGTAAAAGGTATTTCGATAGTATAAGGAAACCTTATAGAGATTGCTTAGATTACAAGTCCCACTAGCCGGGCTATATAAGCAAGAGGCATGAAATCTCTAGGGTATAAGCAAGCAATAAAAATTAGTATCCATCTATTCCCAGCTCCAACCGCCGCCCGCCCCACGCCCGCGCCCGCCGCCGCCCCGCTCGCCTGCCGCCGCCGGCCGCCGCATGGCAAGATGGCCGCCGCCGCCGCCCCCCTCGCCGTGGCTCCTCCCCTCCTCGCCGCTACTTTCGTCGCCGCTCGCCGCCGCCGGGCGAGAGATCGCAGCCCCTCACGCCCTCTTGAAGCTTCAATGGTCGACGAACACGTGTCAATTCCGGCCCAATCTAGCTGAAATCGGCCTGGAGAGAGGGTGGATAAAACTAGATTTTCGTGGAGGCTACCAGTATTATTTGGGTTAGGACCATATTTTAAAATAGCGAAATAGCGGCAACTATTTTTCACAAGCTATGAAGCTATAACGGCGCTATGACAAATAGCGTTTCTACAATAAAACATGGAAAACATTAGTAATTGATGCAAAAAAAAAAAAATATGGCAAATATGAAAATCGATGAACACAAATATGACATTACAACATGTTTCATGAAACTCTAGTGTTTAAGTGTCCAAATACCAAATTAGTCACAAATGATAAGTAGGAAATAACTAAATAAATTTTCACTGTACAACATGGTTTGTGAAACTCCAGTGTTTAAGTGTCCAAATACCAAATTAGTCGCGAATGATAAGTAGGAAATAAGTAATTAAATTTTCAGTGTACGACATGGTTTTGAAACTAGTGTTTAAGTGTCCAAATAACAAACTAGTTGTGAATGATAAGTAGGAAATAAGTAATTAAATTTCAATGTTGCCAAAATCTGAAATAGTGCCGCTAAACCGCCGCTATAGCATTGAAATAATGGTAAAAATTCACATAGCGGCAAAATAGAAATAGCTTAGCGGGTCTCAAAAAAAAAAGAAATACCTTAGCGGCGGGTCTCTTTGGCTATAGCCCACTATTTTTTAATCTATGATTAGGACTGCCCTTATAGTCTTGTGAATCCAGATTATATAATGATACTCCCTCTTTCGGGGAAATTATAAATCTTATTTTTGTATACTAAAAGATCAAATTTTATTACCTCTAACCAATAATTATTTAAATACATTCATATTTGGAATATAAAACTTGTATTGAAGTGTCTCTGACATGATCTTGATTCTTAGCGAATACCATCTCTGCCTTGAAAAAAAAAATAATGTTTAAGTTTTATCCTAACTCAAATTATATTAAGACTGAGCACATCTATAAAGGGAAGTTTCCTCACAAAAGGGGAAAAAATCTATTTGTTTGTAACAAAACATAGATGTACTATAAAAATATAAGTTCGATGTGAGTATTTGGTACCCCACTTAGTTAACATCCTAAATGTTATTATTTTATTATATAAATTTGGTCAAAATTAAGTTGCTTTGACTCTTCAAGATTTTTGACATTACTTACAATTTGACATGAAGGGAGTACAGTATATATCTATAACAAATTGGATTGAAATCGTATAAGAGAAAAATTAAATAAAAACATTTTTCTTGAGCTGTTTAAAAAATACTTGCCTCAGTCTGCATTTTTGGCCGGCAACCACCTGCATCTACTCTCATGTGTTTGGTTGGGCTTTTGACAAGTCAAAAGCCCAACCAAAGGGGGTAGCCGCCACCAAAAGCCAAAGCCAAAATCGACTTTTCTATCTAATATAAATTTCATCAAAGCCAAAAGCACCTCCCACCCTCGCTTTCAATTTTGCTTTTGGGTCTCAAAATTACCCACCCGCTTGCGGGTTAGTGGCAGAAAACGATTTGTTATTTTCTATCCCGAACCGGTCCATCGTCCCTCACGGCGCGTGAGCTCCGCCTCCTCCTCCTCACCGGCGCCGAGATCCACCACCGCCCTCACCGGCGGCGTGAGCTCCGCCGCTTCCCGCCGGCGCCCGAGATCGCCACCGCCCCTCCCATGGCCGCGACCAGGCTGAATGCATCCACTGCCTCGACCGGATCGCTTGACCCTCTGCTTTCCTCTTCCCTCCAAAGGGCAGGGAGATATGGGTCGCGGGGAGCCATGGTGGCTTTCAACCCACGGCCCCTCGCTGGTCAACTCACCGGGCGGCGTCTTGGCGAGACCTAGATCCTCGCCCGGCGAGCCCCCTCCCAAATCCCCACCCGGTGGCGCAGAGGACTCCGGCATTAACCGGCGGGTGCGAGCTCGCCGACGCCGCGCTGCCTGGCTTTCCCTTCCCACTGGATTCACATGCCACCGCGCGAGTCCGGGCCGCCGTCCCAAAACTCTACACGCGCGCCCCAAGCCGCCGCCGGCGCGGCCCCCTCGGCTTTGTTATCTATGACATGTGAGGTCCACTCGCAGTGGGAGAAGCTTTCCCAAAAGCCACCACTGCTCAAACAAACAGGCTTTTAACTATGTCACAGCTGCTTTTTAAAAACTGTTTTTTCTAAAGTCACTACCACGCCGCTTTGCTAAAATCACAATTTCACGTCTGCTTTTGTAAAAGCTACAGCACCCGGTGGCACACTCACCAGAGACACAGGTCCGCATTCTCTCGTCTCTCCAGAAAGAAAGTCCAGATGCCATTGGGGGGAATATTATAACGTCAACTTTCCATACTCGTTCGACTATTAGATACTGCGACTGACATATGGGTCCTACCGCGCTACGGCCCCACCGATCAGCGACACCAGCTTCCCCCGCAAAGCCCTCGTCCTTATCCCCAATCCCCACGGCAGCGGCCCATCCCACCCGTCCCCATCTGATTTCCCCGTCGGCGTAGGCCCCGCCACCGTCTCCGCCTCCTTCCCCTCGCCGTGGCGAAACCGAGCAGCAGCCAGTAGCAGCAGGAGTAGGTGCTCGGTGCCCCGCCCGCCCTCCAACACCAGAAAGTGGAACCAACCCCTCACGCCCACGCGAGGTGGTCGACGGAGAGCCGCAAAGGAGGAAGAGGAGGAGGTGGAAGTGGAGGGATCCAGCGGGACGCCCATGTCGAGTGGCGCGGATGGATCGGATCCCAGCACGGGCCTTGGCCCGGCGAAGATCCCAGAGCTGCCGGACCGTGAGCCGCCTCTGCTGCAGGCTCCGTCGCCGGCGCCGCAGCAGGAGGCGCCAGTGCCAGAGGTCACCATCGTGATCTTGCGGCCAGGGGAGGAGGTCCAGATGCCCGATGCAAAGGGTGACGGCAAGGCTACAGCTACCTCGGCTTCGTTGACCGCTTCGGCGGCCGAGCTGGCGAGGTCCGACTGCTTCGACGACTACGAGCAATGCAGGTATTTAGTCGGTGTGGGTTTCCCTGCGCGCAGGCTCAGGCCATTTCAGTGAATTGCGAAGTAGGACGAGGACGGCGAGGGTGTGTTCTGCTTAGGAGTCCCCCAATTTAGTATCGCTACCTCGTTAGGTTTAGCAGTTGCACGGTTTATCCATCCATGATTACCTTCGGTGTCTTTGGGCGATCCCTGTCTATGTCTTGGGGAGTTGCTTGCTTATGCGGTGAAGTGATTTTAGGAGTATGAACGAACTTCCTTTTATGATGTAGTGATTCATTTCTTGGAGTTGCCGTAGCACACGGATCATGTCAACTGGACTGATTAACCTAGCAGCCTTTTTCTGTCTTTGATTACACCAAAATGGATATTTTTCCTGCAGTTGGGTGAGTGTTGTTCATCACATATAACATTCGAGCAATAAGTTGTGAACATGTTCATTGTCAGTTTATCAGCATCTTTGTTATCATACTTTGCCTGTGCTTGTGATTTAGAGCCCATATATTAGTGTAGTTAGGCTGTCATGGAGATGCAGTGGAAATGGGACTACAAAGCATTCCTGGTAATTAAGTATCTTAGGGTCTCAAAGGTATTTAGGCGTTGATGGAAGGTAGGTTATGCTTCCCAATGCAGTTGAGTTGACCTTAAATGTGTAAGCAAAAGATGTTCCGAATGATTTATACTTACAGCAACTTCATGCTCAAGTTTGCTGATGGCAAGATCTTTTTGTGTGTAGAATTATTATAGATTAGGACTTCATAGATTCAATAGTTCGATGAATATATATGGTATTTACTTCTTGGCCAAGGCTAACTGGTGGCTAGGAGGCCGCAGGTGAAAAACAATGAGGAAGCATGCTTAAAAGTGATAATCAACTTCTGCTGAGCATTTCGTGTACCACAAATGGCCTGTGAGCATGGACTGCACCATTGATTTTCCATGTATTAATGTTCTTGTGTTGATCTTTTTGATATACTCGATGCAAGTAATAACACATCCAATCTGTTTAGACTCGCAAAGGAGGAGGAGGAGGTGGCAGGATCCGGCGGGCAGCTTATGTCAAGCGGCGTGGACGGATCAGCTCCCAGCATGGGCCTTGACCCAGGAATGATTCCAGAGCTGCCAGACCGTGAGCAGCCTCTGCTACAGGTTCCGTCACCGGCGCCACAGCAGGGAGGTGGTGGCGTTGCAGGCCAAGGCGCTGGTGCCAGTGGTCACCATTGTGATCCCACGGCCCGGGGAGGAGGTTCAGATGCCCGTTGCAAAGGGCGGCTCCCCGGCATGCTCCCTGCTGGCTAGTGACGGCAAGGCTACGGCCACCTCAGTTTCCTTGACCGCTTCGGCGGCTGCAAAGGAGGCTGAGCTGGCAAGGTCCGACAGCTTCGATGACTACGAGCAATGCAGGTAACCAGTCGGTGTGGGTTTCTCTGTATGGAAGCCCAGGCCATTTTAGTGAATTGTGAATCGGGACGGGGACAAGGGTGTGTTGTGCTTGGGAGTGTTTCAATTTGTATGGGTACCTAGTTAGGTTTAGCGGTTGCACGTTTTTCCATCCATGAATTATCTGAGATAGCTTTGGGTGATCCCTGTCTTGGGGCGTTGCTTTCTCAGTCAGCGTTTTTAGGTGTATGAACGAACTTGCTTTTGTGATGTAGTGATTCATTTCTTGGGGTCACCCTAGCACATGGATCATGTCTACTAGACTGATTATTGTTGCTGCCTTTTTTTCTGTCTGTGATTGCACCAATGGATTTTTTCTGAAGTCGAAAGTGAATGTTGTTCGTCACATATAACATGCAAGCAATAAGTTTGTGAACATGTCCATTGTCAGTTTATCTGCATCTTTATTAGTAGTGACTTTGCCTGTGCATGTGATTTAGAGCCCATATTTTAGTGTAGTTAGGCTGTCATGGAGTGCAAATTGGACTACAAAGCATTCCTGGTAATTATGATATCTTAGGGTCTCAAGGTATTTAGGCTTTGATGAGAAGGTAGGTTATGCTTCCCAAATCCCAATGCAGTTGAGTTGACCTTAAATGTACAAGCAAAGGATATTCAGAATGATTTAAGCTTACAGCAACTTCGTGCTCAAGTTTTGCTGATGGCAAGATCTTTTGCATGTAGAATTATTTAGACTAGGACTTCATAGATTCAATTATTCAATGAATATATATGGTATTTACTTCCTGGCTATGAAAGGATAACTGGCAGCTTGGAGGCTGCAGGTGAAAAACAATATGATAAAGCATGCTGGAAAGTGATAATCAACTTCTAGCTGAGCATTTTGTGCACCACAAATTGGCTGTGAGCATGGACTGCACCATTGATTTGACATGTATTGATGTTCTTGTGCTGATCTTTTTATATACTTGATGCAAGTAATAGCACATCGAATCTGTTGTCTCCTGGCTCTTTGACATTTTAAATAGTGAAGGGAGCACTGTGTTTTGGATTATTGGATATTTTATTTTCTAATGATCTACTCATCTGAATAGTTGTCGTTAGTAGCTTAATTTTCCAAATATAAGCACCTGGTATCAAATATTGGTCATTTGTCTGGCAGGAGTAACACCCATACTGTTGATAAGCCCAGGTCCCAGTTAAGGTACCTGGGGACCAAGTGGTTATCCTTGTTTTGGAAGGAATAATGTGGAATTCATTGACCTTGATGGTGCTGTTTTATAAGTTAATAAAAATACCATTTCTCTTGACAGAAATACATTTTTTTACTAGACATCGCAATGGCATCCCATAATTAGGCCCAGTCATGTAAAACACACATCCAGAGGCCCTTCAGTACATACTAGCATTTTCTTTACCTTTGAATTGTTATATTTTTCTGATTCTTGCCACTTGTAACCTTTTTTTTCTGGAGGATGAATACCTTTTTAACTTTTGCAGAGTTTGTCAACAGAAGACAGAAGAACCTCTGGTTGACCTTGGATGCAGATGTCGTGGCGATCTCGCAAAAGCACATCGCACATGCATTGATGTTTGGTTTCGTACTAGAGGTTCAAACAAGTGTGAGATATGCCAGTAAGTGTTTTTACATAGATGGTTCTTCACTGTTGCTTTAACTTGCTTTGTCATACTGATTTTCCTTTCTGTACAGGCAGGTTGCTGTCAATATCCCCCTCCAGAGACGCAAGCAAGTGTATGTTTACTGTTTTGCACTTTGTATCTTTCAATCAATCTGTATTGGATCATTTGGAGAATGTATGCTTACTGATTCATATGTATATCGATTGTCGTTTATGCTCTAACTAAGAAAGTGGTCTATGTTTATGTTTAGCCAAGTTAAACTACCTGTTGTCAGCTCGTATCTATTTGTAGTTTTAAGAACAGCTCATTAAATATAAGAACTTCAATTGGCTTTGTTCTGGAAGATTTCTGTTCCACAATTACATAATGAAGGCCATCCTGAAATTTCAGGAGGCACAGCATTGATAAAAGTACAAGTCAAATTCCTCTTTCTACTTGTGAAATTTACTTGTTTTCATTCAACAGACAAGTTATTGGGTTTGGAGGGTTGATCCGACTTATGGAAGGGGACCAGGAGGACGTGAAAGGGTATTTTGTTAACTGGATATGATAAATAAGAAACAAATGCACTAACCTGACTCTGTGTATAAAAAATGATTATTGATCATGTAACCATATGCAAGTTTTCTTTTTGTTGAACCTTTAATTTTCATTCTGCATCATATTTTATTTTGTTTCTCTTTTTTGTGTGTAGGGATGGTTTAGCCCACTTTGGGTTGCTTTTGCAATTCTGATTGGTGGTCTCTTATTGGATGTGCTGATATCTGTTTCTCTTGGTGTTTCTGCACTGCCTGTCAATATAATAATTGGTATGGAACAATGTTCTCTTCTACCATATTCTAATATCCTTACAGTTCTAGTTTTTAATCCTTTTGTTAAATTAAAAAAAAACAAAGGAAGGCAGGACATGAATTAGCTTCATCGTACCTAACCTTACAGTATGTTCTTTGGCAATAGATGATTTACTACTCTCCTCTTGCATAAGCAAAACAGTTAACCTAACATTATTAGATTGACAATAGGAGTTTGGAACTGCACTTTTCATGTAAAAGCAAAGTTACAGGTCACTGGACGAAATTCAGTTTCATCTGATGTTCTTGTTAATACTGTTTCCTAGTGTCATTTTATTTTATATATCGTGTTCACAAAATGGCCAACTTAGTAATTGTATTTTGTGACAGTCCTCCTCTTGAAGTCTTGGCTTAGTCTTAGGATCACACGGAATCTACTGGTTTTGAGGGGTAGACAAGCAACTCAAAATTTCTGAATTCCCTGACGATTTAAATAAATAAAGCACTAGAATAACTGGCTTTTTGAAACAGCCATTTCGATTTTTCTTTGAGATTGAATGGGTAGTGATTATGCATGTATCAC
The DNA here is from genome assembly GCA_015847255.1 of Hyparrhenia diplandra. Taxonomy (NCBI): domain Eukaryota; kingdom Viridiplantae; phylum Streptophyta; class Magnoliopsida; order Poales; family Poaceae; genus Hyparrhenia; species Hyparrhenia diplandra. Next base: position 30,334 of record JADLZK010012358.1, read on the forward strand.
CATCGAACTCTTTGACAGTTGGAAATTTTGATAGATTATGTGACATCAGGATGGGTAATGTATCTGAAACATGTCGCATTTTGTTTATTAGCAATCACCAATTAGTATGTTTTTTATGCTTCATACTTTTGGCTCTAGTACTTTTGCGTGGATTCACTTGAAAGACATCTGCAAAGTAAATATTGTTCATTGAATAACCTGACCAGTGTGATGTTTGCAGGCGTTCTTATAGTTCTCGGATTGGGCACTGCCCTTCGTCTAGCTCTTGAGTGCTGTCAGGAATGGGGCTCAAGGAGGAACGTGAGGAACATGCCGAGGCTGGAGAACATACCGCCGACTGGGTACCACCCTGCAGTAGTATAATCATTATGGGAGTTGTAAATAGCGTAGGAACATCTAAGCTTGTGCTGGCTTTTGGATGATATTCTCGCAATTAGCTTTAGCTCACACGCTGCTCGTTAATGTCGAGCTCAAATTCAAAGCTTGCTGATTACGATCGGGTTCATACTCAAGTCCACTCCGAATTGTAAATAGAGTTTGCGTGTGTGAGCATCTGCGGTGCACTGTCTACTAAAAAAATTCACGGCCTAGTCTTGATGCACCTGGATGCTGTCTGGCAATCATACAGCACAGTACTGTCTAAAAAAAAAAAAAAAAAAAACGGGCTAGTATTGATGCCAAACTGGCAGCACCTGGATGCTGTCCGGCAATCATACAGCACGACATCGTTAGGTTTCTTGTATGTACGGTGTACGGTTTGCTCTAACAAACCGGGGATTGTGTTTCATCTTATCTGTGTTTTTGTGGGCATGGGAAATTACGAAGGCCATTTGAGCCAATGCAGTTTTCATACTTTTTGTGCACTGAGTTGGGTTTCGCCAAATTCTAGAGTTCTAGCTTCTAGAACTCATCCATTCTAGTTGTTCAGTTTGCAAATGTAAAAATTATATGAATAGATTTTGTCTTGAAAAGTACTTTCATAAAAGTATACATATATCATTTTTCTATAAATATTTTTATAATGTAAAACGAGGTTATGTGTTTTGAAGATTGTGTCGCTGTCATAAACAACATGTTTTACGAGTATGGAGGGAGTATGTATTTAGTAGCTGGCTTGTTTAGATAATTTAGCAGATTGTTCCTTTTCTTATGGTAATTTGATGCATGTTGAATTTTAAGGGCAAAACTTACTTGCTTCTTAAAGACGTATACCATCATTACATTCAGGGGCGGATATGGGCCTTGGGCCACTAGGGCCGTGGCCCTAGTCGCGGCCCAAAAAAATCATTAACAAATTCTATTTTTTTAGGCCTGGCCCTTGGTTTTGGGCCAACTTCCATGGCCCAGGAGCTCAATCGACACCTCTCTGTTCTACGACGGGAGCGCAATCGACGTACGCGGCCTTCGCGCGTAACTGAATCGTCGTGAGACTCGATCGACACCTCTCTGTGTTCTTGGACTGCGCCGCCTCGCCTCCTGGCCGCTGGGCGCCGCGCCGCCTCCTGCCGCCCGCCGCCCTCCTGCTGGCCGCCGGCCGCTGCCCGCTGGGCGCCGAGCCGCCTGCCTGCGCTCCTGTGGCCACGCCGTCACCTGTTCTGTTGCCCGCGGGTCGCTGCTGACCTGCGACCGTGCCGTGCGAGTGGCAGCAGGCAGGCAGGCAGGGAACCTTGATCACCGCACATGCACATTGACTGTCAGTCTGTACGCATCCACTATCCTTGATAGTTGATTGATCGGTAAGTGGTAAGTCATGGCAAAGTGTAATCCTTATCCTTCTAATTTCTATTGTTTTAATTTCTAATCTCTTGTTTAATTTTTCCTAATCTTGTAGGAATCAAAATCAAATGAAGAGGAGCAGGCAGGGACAGGGGAATGGAATGAAGTCAATAAAATCGTTTTTTACTCCGGCTCCTACCCCAATCATACAAGGAGCGTCACAAGGTCAGTCATCGATTGCATCTGCACAAGTAGAACTACAATCAGGAGTGCTAGCGTCACAAGGTCAGTCACCACCGGTTGCATCTGCACAAGTAGAACCACCGGTAGAAACAGCAGAAGTACCTATCAATGCTAGTGATGATGACATTGTTGCTGATCCTGGGCTTCGGATTCCAATTGAGCAAACCGGTTGTGGATTTAAGTATGAAAGTAGGATATAATCTAAAATTATGCATTTATAAATAAGTTCTGTTATCTATCGGTATTAAACCCGTCGCGGGCGGTATTTGACCTTATGCTAGCGCTTCGTGCGTATTGAGAGCGGCCCTAGGCGTCAAAAGTTCGTAGCTCCGCCACTGGGCACAGCTTCTACTCCAACCGTTTCCGCCGCAGTACAGTTGCCGTTGATCGACGAAGCGGCCCGCTCGCCACCGCCGCCGAAGCGCTGGTAGCCAATATCTCAACTAGACATGCAAACGGCGCGGCGGCGGGCAGCCCGTCCCCGTCCGCAAGCGCCGCATACTCGTTCGCGGGCTTTACGGCGGCCCGTTTGCAGCCGCGTACCGCATGCGGCGTTCTCGCGGGCGGCAGCAATCCCGCGATTTGTTTGCTGCCTTGCCTGAAACGAGAATAGAGGTTGAGTACGCGTGTGTCACATTTTTTATTTACTTCACAAATTTTTCCAGTGATCCACATATCAGCTAAAAATTATACGTGCACAAAATATTACATATCGTTATCAATATGTGATTGATTTGTTTACATTTTTTTTTTTTTTTACCATTCACATGTTACTAGAAAAAAAACATGCAAGTTAGCTCAAAGTTTGCATACTAATTATTCAGAATTGCAGGCATTAATGAGTAGAAAAATATTACATATCGTTATCAATATGTGATTGATTTGTTTACATTTTTTTTTTTTTTACCATTCACAGGTTACTAGAAAAAACATGCAAGTTAGCTCAAAGTTTGCATACTAATTATTCAGAATTGCAGGCATCAATGAGTAGAGGGAGAAGATGTAGAACACAATAATAGCTAGTATAATTAGATCAAGCATTACAAATTACAAATATATACATATATATAAGCTCAGAGTGGTAAATTTTAGTAACAGTCAACTAGATATCCAATCATATAACCCTTTTCACAATAAATAGATTTGCTTTAGGAAGAGAAAGAAGGCTCCAAACTAAGACTGTATACAGCTGCAAGGATGCTTGGGATGCTCTGCAAGGATGCTTGGGATGCTTGTCACATGCCAGGAAGCACCGCCGCCATGGGCCATCAAAGTCCATCACCAGGCCCAAGGAGGGGCTGCACGCAAGGTGCAGGCATGGCTCGTGGCCGGCCGCCGTCAGCTGTCGTCGTCATCAGCTTCGTCATTAAGTAATAGATATTTAGAGAATAAAGATAGGAATAAAATAGAAAATAAACTCAGAGATTTCTTTAGATGCAAGTATTCCTCGGACTATAAATACAAGGGACTTTTAATCACTTGAGAATTGAGATAAATCAAAAAATAAAGGGGTAATTTCCAACGGCTCAGGCTCTCTGTCTCTTTGCTACCACCCTAGCCGCCTCTGCTTACGTCGCCGCCTGCCCTCCCTATGCATGCCTCATGCGCTTCCCCTGCCCTAGGGCAGCCGCCACCGCCGCGCCACCGCCGGAGGTGCCGCCAGCCATGTCACCGCCGCCGGAATCCATCCGGTCTGTGACAATGCTGCAACAATACAGCTAGTTTAGGAGCTAAGCCGTTACTCCATAGCAGATGACACTGAACTTTAGTTTGCGTAGTAGTGTACTGTACATGTACATAAAACTGAAAGTATTTGAGTAGCACTAATTATCATTCATGAAACATGGAGGACTCTCGCATTCAGGTTATAAGTAACAGGGCCTTCGGGACCAATTCCAATGTATTGTACCGCTGACATTCATCGCCAATTCCAAAACGCCACCAAATTGCAAGACCAAGTAAGCAATGCCTGCAGTGTAAAATAGCAAGAGTTATACCTAAGAGAATGCAATAGGTGTTCCTTGCCATTACTGAATATGAACATGCAACTGCAGTGCATAAGTTCTTTGATCACATTCCACTCATAGAAAAGTTACGATCATACCGGCTCAATCAACCTTTTTTTTTTTGATGGCGCTGCCCGTATTTCATTAAGAGAAGTGGAAAAAGTTTTACACGAACTAGATTGTAGCCCTGGCGAGATACCTAGGCACGCACTAGGTTAGCACACGTTACAAGAATCACCGGCTTCAACGGTGCTGCGGTACACAGTGTACTAACTAAGTCCAAAGATTTTGCGACTAAGAGGTGGTGACTCTAGAGAAGCGCGGTCAAGACCGGTCGAACTCCCCGGAAGCCGGCCGCGACCCACTCCTCGGCCTCGTCAAGGAGGATAGCCAGGAGGTCGAGCGGTGACCGGACTAGGCTACCTGGCTCGAAAGTGCGCCTGTTCCTCTCCTTCCAAATTGTCCATGAAGTGAGCAGCACCATGAAATCGAAAGTGCGTCGGTAGTCTTGTGGAGCCACCTCGCGCGCGCAGCCACCAGTCCACCAACGAGGAGTCTGTGTTGGCTCAATCAACTTCCCTGTCATGAACCAAATAACCCTAATGGGGGGCATAAAACTGCTGTGTTTAGAGCCTAAAATTTCTCTCCAAATTTCACTATTTAAAAAGAAGATTCCCTATCATATCAAAATGCTGGCACATGTATCGAGTACTAAATGTAGGTAAAAAATTAAAATAATTACACAGTTTAGATGTACTTTGCGAGACAATTCTTTTAAGCCTAGTTACCCCATGGTAAGATAATATTTACCACAAACAAACGAAACGTGATACACTCGATGTGACATTTCTCCAAAATTTTACACCAAATTTTTGGGATAACACACCAATCATACATCGCAGTTGTCGCTGCCTTGGCCACTGATTGCTTGGACATCGGGGAACAGGAGGGCGATGAGAGGAAAGCAGAGACAACAAGGGACCCTCACCATGTCCACACTTGACACTTCCACAGTAAACATGCATGTCCTCTCGTGCAGCAAAGGAGGGACCCTCCCCATGTGGATTGGATACAACGATGTCCTTCGTATATGCTTTTCTATTTTTCTTCCCAATAGCTAGCTTTATAGGTACCTGGTCCTATGGACCATCGTATGGACCACCTCCACAATGTGCTCACATAGCTGGTAGGACTATTTTATTCTCTATGGACTGATTTTACAACACATTATGGTTGCTCTTAGAGCAACCACAATGTTTATGGACTGGTTAGTCCATAGTGACAGCTTTTGCGTCAGCGGTCCATAGCCATGGCTCTTCCACAATGGAGGAGTTTATATGGACCAAAAGTGGAGCCCACTAACACATGTAGCTGGATGTAGGAGAAGTGGGAGAGATAGAGAAAGTATGGTTTTTTTTATTCCTTATGGGTAGTCCATAAGCTTATGGACTACTCTATGGACTGGTGTCACAATATTTCAGCTATCCATAGAAGAATATTTTATTGTTTATGGACTGAAGAGCAACAACAATGTATATGGACCAAATAGTCCATAAGGGTGGGTCCAGTGTCAGTTGGCTGGTACTATGAATTTTGCCACAATGTATATGGACCAAGTAGTCTATAAGACAGGACCCGCTTGTCATAATAAGACACAGAGAGAGGGGAAGGAGAGAGAGAGTTTAATATTTTTTATTCCTTATGGGCTGCCCATAGGCCTATGGTTACCTGATACTATGGACTGGCTTATGGGTACCTTCCACAATGTTTCAGGTAGCTGGTAGAAAATATTTTAATCCTATGGACTACCTTATGGCAAACATTGTGGTTGCTCTTATGCCCACCTTGTGGTTGCTCACATCCCTCTCCTCCCACCCAACACGATAGCCATTCCTTTTCATCCATGACTTGACTTGTAGTGTCAGCACATTGGGACCCTTGATCAATCACATCCTTTCTTTGGCCTTGTATATATCCCTTCTTCCCTCTCTCATGAGACGACTCGGTCTCGTTTAGTTACACGCAAAGTTCACATTAATTTTCAGACACATACATAAAGCAGTAAATGTAGGTAAAAAGTAATTAATTACACAGTTTAGTTATAAATCACGAGACAAATTTTTTGAACTATGAGGCCAGTCTCAATGGAGAGTTTCACCTCCCGGTTTCCAAGATGTGAAACTTTGGCATGAAATAGGCGTCTCCCTTAATGCACAGTTTCATAGGCTCATGAGTCCTACAGTCTCTCTCTCATTGCATGGTTTAATTGCATAGTTCCATGGTCAAACGTTATTTCTCTCTCAATGGGGGTTTCACACCGTTTCCAACGCATGTGAAACAGTGCTCAAAGGTTTCACCATGGTGAAACTTTTTCCTTCTCTCTCCTAGGAGTTTAATGCAAAAAGTAAAGTTTTACTAATGTGGCACTGCATTTAATGTGTATGAAACACTCATGAAACTTCCATTGAGACTGGCCTGATTAATCAGTATTTATCAAATATAAACAAACAAGTTACTGTTCATTAAGTTGCAAAAACTTGGAATATAACAAGGCGTCGACATCTTTAATTTCTTTGCATTGGTAGGATTATATACTAAACAGTTCGCTACCTCCTCGTCAATAACGCTGTGCGCCTGTGTCATTGCCATCGATACTGTTGATGCACATTGCCTCCAAATTAAAAGCGCTCGAGTAGTGGCTCGCGACTACTCCCATCCTGGTTGTCTTTACCATCTCCCAGAGCTTCTTTGCAGCATGCTTGACCGCGAGAGGTCGCCCCTGGATCGGAGGCACCCATGACTCACCGAGGATGGCCGCCGGGGCTCAAATCATGCACCTCCCACATCCAGGACTGAGCAGAGGAGCGAACAGAATCTTTAGCCACGTCTTTATCGGATGCTCTTGACCAGCTAAAGACGCGTAATGCTCAGGCCGCTTCGAATGGTTCACTTAGCTTGCATACATAAAGATAACTCATTTTCGTAATGTAATATAAAGTACTACCACAGTAGGCTATCACGTATGCGCTCGACAGGCATTCTCTCTCTCTCCGTCACAAGGCTAGGATAATCATCCACCTATCAACATCTACGAGCACTATAACGACAACGCGTTTGGCAAAGGAATGGTCTCGGCCAACATGGCGATATCTACCTTACTAGGTGTCACAGACCAGATCAATCTGGCGTGACACGTGGCCTCGACGCGCCCTTCTTGTGGCAGCGCGCCCGGCGGCTTCGAGGGTGGAGGTGGCGCGTGTCGGTGGTGGACGGGGGCGCTGCCGCGCGCGGCGGCGGTGGCGCGGCGGGCGGGGCGGCGGCGGGCGGCAGCGGTGGCGGCGTGTGGGAAGAGGGTGGGCTGGGAGAGAGGAGGGGAATTGGGATAAAATTTCTTTATTGCTTGTTGCCCCGAAAGATTACAGACCTCTTACTTTTATAGCCCGGCCAAGTGGGACTTGTATCGCAAGCAATATCTCTAAAATGTTTCCTTATAGATTGGAATACCTTTTTTAATAGCATATCCTATTTATTTTCCTAATAAGGGTCTTCCTTATAGATGGAATATCCCCTTGCACACCAAAAAGCCTAAGATAATCCTAGTGAATTTCCTTCTTTATTTCTGAATTAATTGCCGAAGAATCCGCGGAAAGGGAGGCGGAGGCGGCGGCGCGCGCCTGCCCTCGGGCGGCACGCGCGGCCGGGCGCCCTCGGGCCTCGTGGGCCTGTCCTTCCGGCCCCTATCTCCGGGTAATGACATCTCCCCTTTTTCCGATCGGCGCGCCCTCGCGGCTGGATGATAGTCCATTCGGTCACACCTAGGTGGAGGTCTGTTGCACCTGGCATGATGACCTCAACTTGCAGGATCAGCTTGCCATGCACCGGGTTCCTGAGGATTATGTTCTCCCGGGTTCGCTGTGGAGCAAACTCCAAGAGATAGTGAAGGTTCCCAATGTAGCCGTGGTAGATGTACTGGTGGACAGCACGTCCCTTCTGTGATGCAGTGAAATTCAACATCGTACCGTACATGAAGGAGCCGACGTCGAACATGGAGGGAGATAGCTGGTGTGTGCCCCTCTCTGCGTCGTAGCTGATGTGGACGTTGTCGATGGTGAGGAAGAGGCGATCCATGCCGTCGAGGAAGACGACCCGAGCAAGGCCGACGTGATGCCGCGGTGGCCAGATGCCGCCCAACAGGATGGCGGTCCGTGCTGCTGATGTTGGCGCAGTCGTGTAGGCGCCCAGGGCGAGAAAGTTCGTCCTGCGAACTCTTCCTTGAAGCAAAGCCTCCACCAGGTCCGGTAGCAGTGGAGAAGAAGCTGGGAGGTAGAAGCGGTCGTCGAAGAGGAGGAGGTCGTCCTCAACCGTCCAAGCCGGAGCAGCGTTGCGCGTGGTGACGCCGAGGGCGATCCGTCGCAGTCTTTGGTCCTCCGGCGCCGCCGTCGTAGCCTGTATGAAGACTCCGGTGTCGACGTGTCGTAGAGGTCCAAGGCAGTCGCATGCCTTGAACGTTTCCCCAGCCTGGAGGGGAGGGTCCGAACGCCGGCGGCGATTCGGACTCGGCGGTTCGGGACCGGGGCGCCACCATCGTGAGGAGGTGGTGCCGACGTGAACATGCTCGAATGGCCGTCGCGGTAGTACTGGAGCTCGTTGGTGGTGAAGTCCCATGTCACTCGTCCCAGGCTTGCCAGCCAAGGCATGCCAAGGATGACGTCGACGTCGTTGCCCACATGCATGACGTAGGCGTCGATGTCGAAGATGCTGGCGTCGATGCGTAGTGGTACGTCAAAGGTGGCCGCCCGGCATGTCGAGGTGGCACCCGTGCCAGCGGTGATCAACACACGCATTGGATGAGTCCGTAGTCCTGTTGTGGTCACCACACGGGGGGTCGATGTAGTTGTGTGTCGCTCCCGAATCGACGATGATGTTGACGCCAGTGCCTGAGATTATGCCGACGAGGTATAAAGAATGAGCACCACGTACCGGGGAGTTGGGGTCCCCGAAAAGGACCCTTAGGTCGTCGCTCTCCACTTTGACGTCGGCCAGTGGGATGCCCTCGTGGTCGTCGTTGTAGTCGTTGAAGACTGTGATGTCGAAGAGTTGCTTGCACTTGTGACCGCGCGTGAACGGCTCCTCACAGTTGAAGCAGAGGCCGGCCTTGCGTCGTTCCGTCATCTCTTCCGGTGTCAGCCGTTTAAACGGCCGGGTCGATGTCGCTGCTGTTGACGGGGTGGGCGCCTGTGGTGCGGCCATCAGGGCAAGAGGCGCGGGTGCCTTGCCCCGCTGCTGTGCTGGCTTGTCGGGGTTGTAGAGGATGGTGAGGCGTCGCTCGTACACCCTGGCGAGAGACATGGCTGTCTCCATGTCCTTGGGGTCCTGCATCTCGACGTCTGTCTTGAGCGGCTCGCCCAATCCAGCTGTGTAGATGTCTTGAACGCGTACAAGCGACCACAGACACGGAGCCGGAGCGTGGTTGGGCGATTATAGATGCGGAGCCGATGGAACGGAGCCGTATGTCGCACACACGATGAGATGTGGAGCCGATTGCTTAGGAGCGCTTGATATGCTTCTCACCACGCGTCATCCATCTAGAGCAGGGCCGTACCGAGGCGTCCGTACGGCAGGGCCGTCCCCAATTTTTTTTCTCTCCAGCCAATGTAAAGTCAATGTCGATGTACCTTATTAACCTCGTCAATATTGCCAGTTTTGGTCAATTGCATGTTGTAAACTAACCCCTGTAGTTAAAAGCTGGCCCGAGGACCGAACATAGTTCGGTTGGTTCCCTCTCAGTGGTACGAGCGGCCTATTCTGGGTTCCGTCTTCTCTGCAACCTCTTTCCTTGTGAAGCCACAAAGGAAATTAGACGCGTCCGTCACCTACAGAGCCAAGATTCCCGTGATCTCAAGAAGAAGGACGCGGTCTTCTGATCTATGTATAGTTGTAGGTCTAGTTATGCACGCGTAGTGTGAGTGTCGTGTGTGTGGGGGTTGCGTGGGCGTGTGTTCGTGTATGTACAGGACACTGCAGCTGGTTAGAGGCTTAAAAAAAAAACTGGCCCGTTTCAAGTTCATTTTACCTCTGCAAAAAAGGGAAAATCGAGTGAAATATTCTATTTTTATTGGCTTGGCTGGCGCCACCGCCGCCACGGCAAAGACCAAGAATCGGTTTGCGCGTCTCAAGTAGAAAAGGAGGAATCTTGACTATTGACTACTGTGACTGTGGTCGACCACTGTATAGCAAATAATATCATGTGTTTTGTTTTCCTACCGTGAGAGAGTGATGAATTGCTGACCGATAAGACTGCCCGGGAGTGGAAAAACAAGCAGCACTACTGCACATTTGGTTAGCCTAACAGCCATGATTAACTTCTTCGTCTTCGGCGTCCTGCTCCTCGTGCTCGTCGTCGTCGGTGGCCTGAGGCCGTCCCCGGCGACCGCCGACGTGTTCTGCGACAACCTTAAACAGGTCGCCGCCACCCTCCCCGCGAACACCTCTTCTTCCCCGGTACACTTCGCCACCACCGCCTTCGGCCGCCAAGACGGGGACATCGTCTACGCTCTTGCGCTCTGCTGCGGCGATGTCGCCAACGACTCCGCCTGTGGCGAATGCGTGGCCAACACGTTCGACAGAGCAGTGATCAGCGGCAGTCCTGCAAGGGCGCCTCCTATGACGGTGGTCAGCCCGCCACCGACGCCGGAGCTGTGCTACAAGGCCGCCTCCTCCTACGGTGATACCTGTGTCGTCGTCTACTCTTCCGACAACATCCTCGCGCCCTCCAACGACACGCCCATCGAAAGGTGGAACGTGGAGACCTGGGGTGGGCCCAGTTCGGACAACCGGAGCATCAACAGCACGGCCGACGGCCAGGACGCCAGCCTCACCCTCGGCATGCTTCGCCAACTGGTGGTGGATACAGTGAAGGAGGCCAGCAACAGGACGCCGAGGCGGTTCGCCACGGGCGTCATGAACAGCACCACGGCGTTCCCGATGGTGTTCTACTCCATGGCGCAGTGCACACCGGACCTGTCCGCCGCCAACTGCTCCTCATGTCTCGATCGTCTCCTCGGCAAGGTCAACTCCGCCATAGCTGGGAGGAGGGGAGGACAGATCCATGTCATACGGTGCTTTTTCAGGTATGAGGCGTATCCGTTCTACGATAGCTCACCCATGCTGCGCGTCGTGCGGCCATCGCCGCCCACACCCGCTCCGACGCCTAGCACAGCGGTGAAACGCAAGAGTAAGCTCCCATGGCTGTAATCTGCTATTTTGCTCACATGTTTCTACACACAGGAATGCTGAATTTTACCGTTTATATTTTTCTTGATTCGTATCAGAGCGCATGAGCAGGTTTTGGACGATTCCCATGGTTCTAGACTTCTAGTTCCTCTAGCAGTGGCGGCATTTCTCTACTTCATCTTCTGCTCCCATTGGCTCAGAACACATAGAAAAGGTAATCTCTGTTACTCTAAAATCTGAATTATTGCTTAAATGTTTAAATTAGCTCCAGCTGGAATATGTTCATATATATGAGACATATCACTAAAAATAAAGAGGCATATATATCCTCATCTGCATCTATATATTGAAGTAATGTGGGGAGGTTACAAGCAGGATCAAGGCATATGCGGGACTTGCACGGAGATGAAGAACTAGTCTGGCAAGCCAAGAACTCAGAGTTCTCGGTGTTTGACTTTGAACAGTTACTGGAGGCTACAAACAATTTTTCAGAAGAAAATAAACTTGGAAAAGGTGGCTTTGGTGCTGTCTACAAGGTAAATAAATAGAACATGTGTATATAGATACTACATGGACATCATAGTAGCTACCCCATCATATATACTCCGTCTAATTTCCTCTCAACAAAAGGAATTTGCGAAGGTTAGGGTCATTGGACAAGTGAAAATCAATCATATCTTCTTGTTAGGAATTCAACCTAGCTGACAATTTGTAATTGGGGAGAGGTGGATTAGAGTGTCTTGGACAGAAAAGAGCCTAACTCCAAATATCCTTTCCCCCCCTAGGGCCAACTTCCGGAGGGATCGGAGATAGCGGTGAAGAGACTTGCTTCACATTCAGGATCAGGACAAGGTTTCATGGAGTTCAAGAATGAAGTCGAGCTCATAGCCAAACTCCAACATAGGAATTTGGTTAGGCTCTTGGGTTGTTGCACTCAAGAAGAAGAGAAAATATTGGTTTATGAATACTTGCCAAACAAAAGCTTGGATTTCTTCATCTTTGGTACATTTTACACATTTCTTAATACAGATCGTATACATGTAGTTGTTGGTGCAGAAAATATCTAAAAATTGCTCATGAATTTGTTTCTGTTGGGCTGAACTCAGTCCCTAGGTAACTGAAGTATAGTAATTTATTTGCAGATGAAAATAGAAGAGCTTAACTGGATTGGAATAAACGTGTAGCAATAATTGAAGGAATAGCACATGGGCTTGTCTACCTACATAAGCACTCCCGGTTATGTGTCATTCATCGAGATCTTAAACCAAGCAATATTCTTCTGGACAATGAAATGAATCCTAAAATTTCAGACTTCGGGCTAGCAAAAAATATTTACTTCAACTAACACCGAAGGAAGCACCACAAGAAGAGTGGTTGGTACATAGTAAGTTTCATATAATTTGATCCACTAATTACTTTTATATTAGGGGTAAATGAAGTACAATATCTAACAAATACCATGTATCATTTTAGTGGCTACATGTCTCCTGAGTATGCTTCCCAGGGGCTCTTCTCTATCAAATCCGATGTATTCAGCTTCGGTGTTGTCGTACTTGAGATTCTTTGTGGAAAAAGGAATTCCGATAGCCAAGGATATGGAAATTTCATCAATCTCCTTGGACATGTGAGCTTATTGACACATCCATCATGCACAATTACTTTTATTGGTTCTTCTATATATTAAAAATGTGATAAAATCTCAAACAGGCATGGCAGTTATATAAAGATGGAAGATGGAGCGAGTTGGTTGATGGATCACTGGTTCCCATTCGTCAGTCAACAGACATGATGAGGTGCATGAACGTTGCTCTGTTGTGTGTACAAGAGAAAGCAGCTGATCGGCCAACAATGTTAGATGTTGTTGCAATGCTAAGCAACAAAACTATGGTCCTGATTGAGCCGAAGCACCCAGCGTATTTCAATCTAAGCGTAGGAACCGAAGAAGCACTCACTGTTACTCAACCAAACACTATTAACGATTTGACCATATCTATTATGACTGGTAGATAGGTTTTCCTTCATGTCATGTTTTGCTCTTAGAGACAAATACGTAGAACTAGGTGAATTTGCTATGCGTTGCAAGAATTGCAGGAAGCCATGAAGTTGTAGTCCTTGATCGGTGAACTTCACACACTACTGAACTGTTCTGATCGGCCAACAATGTTAGATGTTTTGAATCTAAGCAACAAAACTATGGTCCACCCCACCCCCACCCACCCACCCCCTGATTTTTTCTTTTTAGAGCTCTCCCAAAATGGAAATATTTCTCTGTGTTGTTATTGTAAGGATTTTTCGTGCGTTCCAAATATAGAATGATTTGGATGCGTTGCAAAAAAGGAACCACATCCCAAAATGGAAATTTTCTCTGTTTTTTATTGTTTTTTAGGTTCCATATGATGGATAAAAAGATCAAGTAAACCAAGTTCAATGTCTCTTCAGTAACGAAATGTCAAACTATATTCTGAGAGCACCAGCCATCGGCTCAGGTAGATCCACAAATTAATCATGTATAAACAAGAATGCGTGCTGGCTGGCTGAAGTACATTTGACAAGCTGTCCTGAACTCTTTGATCTCATTTGGCAAGCTTCATAATCTAGACCAGGTCAAATGGAAGCTCTAGCCAAGCCAGCAACAAGATAGTAACCAAATCCAGGAGAATATTAGCTGCATAAGGATGCAGTGATTGGCACCTCTAACTAACCATAACCCAAGGAATGGTTGCAGCGCTAACTGTTGCTGTCATGGAGCAGAACTCAGAATTCAGGACACATGATAGCAACATTGTCGGACTGAAACCTTCTGGGCATGTTACCTGATCCATGCGCAAACTCCTTTGAGTACCGCATGCTGGCTGCTGGGTTCAGTGGCCGGCCGGCCGCCATGTCGGCAGCGGCAGCCGCCACTCGTCGGCGTTGGGTGGCGTGCACCGAGATGCATATCAAAGAACCTGATCGGTCAAGTAGTTATAGGGTTATCTTTGGACAGATTCAGACTCGCTCTATAAGCTGGTCAACTCTTAGCATCATGAAGTAAACTGGAGTTTTGAACACAAGTGACCTGCTTGCAAGTGACTGGAAGGTTTATAGCAGCACAATTCGAACTGACTTGAGCTTCCATGTGATGGAGGGGCCTTGAACTCATTACTGCAGGTACAAGCCACAGATGGATCAAATCAGGGAGTTAGGAGTTGAGTTGTGACTGAAGAATCATGCTGAAACCCCTGATCGTCACCACATGTAGAACATTTTGTATCGTACAACTATGGATATCTACCAGGCACGTATAGTTATACACATTAGTCAGGCCTCCTCCGCCGGCCCTCGCCGCATCGACTGCATTGCCGCTGCACCGGCGAACTCCGGCCGGATCCACATAGGGTGGCAGCAGTAGCAGCCGCGGGATGGCCGGATCTGGACGAAGGGGAGCCGGAGCAGCCACACAGTCGCCGGAAGGAAAGACGGCGAACAGCAACCACCAACCCGCGCCACTGTGCAGCGAGCTCCACCTCCATGCCTCCACACGCATCAACCGTCGTCGTCGCCGCCGCCTACACAGCACCCGGACGCCATCGCAGCCGCCACCATGCCGCCCGCCACCATGTGGTGACGAGCAACCGCAGCACCACCCCTGCCGGAGCACCGCATAGATCCGCCGGCGGGAGAGCCGGATCCGCCCGCACGGGACGGGGACGCCGGATCCGCCCTCACATGGGCAGTAATCGCGCCGCCACCAGTCGGCACCTCCATGAGCGAGATCTCGCCGTGGCCAAACTGGTGAGAGAGGGGGCCGAACGCCCAGCCGCCACCATCCTCGCCCTCCGACGGCGATAAACGATGCTGCCCGTGTCGCCCCTTGGAAAGAGAGCAACGCGGCAGTTAGGTATCTTACTATTAGGGCGTCCTCAACGGGCTCGACGAAATCGCTAGCGAGGTGGGCATAAAAAATAATTAAACAAGTTTGGCGTAGTGGGACTGGAAATGTCGGTCGACCAGAAGCAAATGCAGGCGGTGTGCGAGATAAAGCGATTCGGACCTCGCTAAGCAATGGCCCGACACCCCTCCTCCCGATTGGTTGCATGCTCTTCCTCGCTAGTGATTCTCGATATTTGGGGACGCCCTTACAGGCTCCAACCAAGCTTTCTCCACGTTAACTACTCACCGAGAGGCGTTAGAAAAAAAAGATAAATGCTAGAAATTCTCACGTTAATCGAAATATCTAACCTTCAATTTTAGACTCCGATAAGCCATAACCATTAGATCTAATTTATTTTTCTAAAAAATTACCCACCTTGCCATTATTATTATTATTATCATAGATGAAAAGAAAAAAAAAAATATATTATTCATATTAAAACCTACGTAGGATTTCTCTCCCACGAATCCATGATCGAGTCCAGAATATCCAAAAAGTAAATCCATTATTCATATTAAAATCAACGTGAATAAAAAGGAAAAAAATAAATCCATTATTCATATTAAGATCTACAAAAGATTTCTCTACCACGAATCCAAGATCGTGCCCAAAATATCCTAAAAAATAAATCCATTATTCATATTAAAATCTACGTAGGATTTCTCTCCCACGGATCCATGATGGAGCCCAGAATATCCTTACTGTCGTAGCGTGTCCATCTGGAAGGGATCGTATCCATTCACCTGCGCGTAAGAAGATGTTCCACTGGGGAGGAAAATAAAAAGGGTGCTGTGGCACGGTCTCAAGATGGCTCTGCGCGGCACCCGCCACCAGGCAGCTGTCCTGTGGTCGCCGCCTCGCCGGGCTGATCTGCATCGGCGTCCGCATGCCGACTCCATCATCTCACATGTCTCCGCCGTGTCCGGCACCAGGTCCAATCTCCAGTCTCCACCTACTTCCAATTTTTTTTTTATTGAGCTGCTTCCGCCTCTCAGTGACGCGGAGGTTTACAAGGTGTCACCGTGTTAGCCAGTGTCAGGATTGGCCGTGCTTTCATGTTAATTTCTTCCTAGCAGCCAGGCCATGATGCACGAATGCACGATCCCTGTGTCAGACGTCTGTGCTTTCATCGTATTGCTTATTGTGGTTGTAAAAGGGTAGTGATGATCACCATGAATGAATCGTTTGCATAATTAGTCTAAACGAACTGTCATACACGGCAAGATGCTCGACCATTAGATATAATTTTCATTTAATTTTAATGTCCTTGAATTACTATGCATAAATATGCAACCTACTCTTTTCTCTAACACTGGTGCAAAAAAGGACTCCCATTTTTTGATTGCCGCAGATGCACATGTGCTGGCTACACGGTGAATGCCAGGCCTCGGCTCTTCGTCAATGGAGTACATGCTGGTGGAAGATTGGAGCCGACGAATTTATTAACAATACCAACTACAAGATAGGTTGGTTGTATGCGCTTAGCAACTTTTTTCATGATCAACTCCATCTGTCAACGTCGTTGAGGCTCCCATGCATCATCGCATGGTCTATGCCGTCCAATGGAGATCGAAGATGGCACATTCAAGATCTGAGGAGGGTGATGACAGTGCATTCCAGAGGTGAGAAACTAATATGATGTTTTACCTATTCTTGCATGGCTCCATGTATATTGGCTGATATTGTCTAGATGCACCAAGTTGGAAAGATGCGCGGCTTGGAGAATGGCCGCACATTTACGCCGATGGTACCACTGCACCAGGCAAGGTTGAGATTTGTACAGACAACATCTGTAATGGCTCCAACCCACACAAAATGGGTGATGCTACACCGCTCGCCGACAACGAGGCAAGCGCCGCTACACCCGACTATCTAACGGCAAACACTTACGAGAAATACGACGTTACATTCGACTACCTGCCATGGAACACGGATGAGGAAGGCAACGCTACACCGACTATTGTCGGTGGACACGACCATCTAAATCGACACTACACAGTTGTCGTCGATGTGATGATGACGCAGGCAGATGACCAGCAGCGCCAAGCCAACTTGATATAATTCAGTAAGCACATGACACTAGACACCGACAAGGTGGACAACACATGTACCCAATCACTAACAAAAATACCTAAATTCAAGACCTCAAGAAAATTTATCAGTTTTTTAAACTAGGTGATAATTCTATACAGCACAATATACATATGGAGGAAACCGGCGTTCGTCCGTGCCAAAAGCCCGACGTTCGATCCAGCCGCATCAAGCGGATGGAAGGAAGGTCGTGTGCTAGCATCATGGGGCGACGAAGAAGTCTATGTCAAGAAAAGGAATACATGAACATGTTGGCCACCCACTGCTCCATAGCATATACAACAATGGAGACTAAAGTTATGGCCTTTTTGCTAGATCCAATAATTACAATTTAATTTATCTACTAATGACGTACATACATGTGATGATATTTAGGTCAGTCTCAATGGAGAGTTTCACCTCGATGTGAAATTTTGGCATGAAATAGACATCTCTCTCAATGCACAGTTTCATTAC
Organism: Hyparrhenia diplandra; assembly: GCA_015847255.1. Lineage (NCBI taxonomy): Eukaryota > Viridiplantae > Streptophyta > Magnoliopsida > Poales > Poaceae > Hyparrhenia > Hyparrhenia diplandra. The sequence goes on from JADLZK010012358.1 coordinate 47,992, forward strand.
ACGCAGTTTCATAGGCTCAAGGGTCCCACAACCCTCTCTCTCATTGCATGGTTTAATTGCCCGCGGTTGCATGGTGAAACTCTATTTGTGTCTCAATGAGGGTTTCACACGGTTTCCAATGCATGTGAAAGCGAGTGCCCAAAGGTTTCACCATGATGAAACTCTTTCCTTCTCTCTCCTAGGGGTTTCATGCAAAAAGTGAAATTTTGTTGATGTGGCGCTGCAATTAATGTGCATGAAACACTCATGAAACTCCCATTGAGACTGGCCTTATTGACCATTAGGTATAGCTTTTATTTTTATTTTAGTGTCCTTGGATTACTTCGGCTCAAATAAAAATTATGATATAATCCTTACTTGAGCATCAAGTATAATTTTTGAAATAACCTAATAGTAGTGCTTTTATAATGTTTTTAAACCATTCGAAGGGAAGCCCGCTAACCCTTTTTTTAACATAGCGTAGAAATCCATACTAATGGGATTTGAACCATATTGGGGTGCTCCGACTACTAAGCTAGAGGCCCATTTGCAAGTTAAAAATAATGCCATTAAATTACCTCGAATTACATGATATTATTGTTAAAAAAATTAAGGACCATGATATGTGAAGTTATCAATAAAAACCTATTTGGATAACAAGTCAAACCTCTAAATTATAAAACAAAATTAAACTTATCCAACAATAGTTTTTATAAATTATATCCATCTTTGTCATCTCGAAAAGATAATGCTTCAACGTTTACATTTGCATTCAAATTAGCCATAAATGGCATTATGAAAGATTATGTAAAGTAATATATATCTATATAATTGGTACCCAAATTATCCACCTCTCAACGTTATAGATTATAAAAAAGTAACATAAGTCCCTCAAATCCACCTATAAATTAAAATATAAGCTATTACGGACAATAATTCAACATGCATAAGTCAATAAAACATACATTAGTATAAAAAAATATTTTTATAGCCTTATCAAACGTAGAAATATATCGTTAGCAAACCACGTAGTAATGACACATGGAGGTCATTTTAATTTATATTAACACTCATGCTCATATGTTGTGAAAAAAGTTTAAACATTTTGATTGAAACATTATATCATATAGTAACTTAAATTTAAGAAATATTTGTTTAATAGAACAATACTAATACGATACAATGAATCAAAAAGATCTTGAGTGTCATGGTGGATACTGAATAATACAATAAGCATTAGAATTTCAAACTAATAAATGCAAGAAATAAAAAAAGTTAAAGGTTAAAGTGTAGATTTTCATGATATCACATAAAGGCCGAAATAAGTGTTTATAAACTTTAAGTCTATTTATTCATGAAAACAATAGAAATATGAAAGATGATCCTAAAATTCTTACAAAAATATAAAACATTTTGACATCAATTAGGTAGACTATAATCAACATCATAATAATAACTATATAAGGAATGAATAAGTTTTCAATTCAGAGAAAAGAATCAAAATTTAGGTTTTTTATCATAGTTTAAGAAAATGTTTCAACAAAATTTAGTTTTAATTATTCTTTTTTAGTAATCTCATAAGATTCTAACCCGTGCGGGAGCACGGGTTAGTGAACTAGTTTTGAAAACAATTAGGATTAAGTAATGCAAATTTTCCTTCTATCTTTAGAAGCAACATTCTGTAGATTGTTAGAGCTTCCAACTTTTTCTTAGCGAACTTGGAAAAACTCATGATTTACCCATTATTTGTTAAACTCTGCTAGCTGTGCCTTCTTGTGTCTTGCCACTTGCGGTTTAGATGATGTACTAGTAAAACTTTTTTAGTAGAACTTTGCCACTTGAGCTTCCAAATTTCGCCTATCTAGTGTCAACGAGACAACTGACGAGACGAGACGGAGATGCTCGGATATGGGTGGTTGTTTGGCACAGTGTAAGGCTTTTCCACATCACCTAGCACTAGCACAGTAGCACTAGCTAACTATCTCTAACAAAGCAACGCAAACTTAAATTTGCATCGCAACGGCCGTTTGCGTCGCGAAATCTGTCTCCAACAGGTGATGCATACGTAAAATGTAGTTTGCGTTCGAGGAGAGAGAGGCAAACTTGCGTCGCCTCCGCGCACGACGCAAACGATGGTGGGCGCCTGTAGTGGTGGGCCCGCGAATTGTTGTTAGGAGGCTTGCCGACAAGTAGAGTTAGAACAAACGCTTTTACGCTTTGTTCTAACAAGTTGTCCTAGTGATTTTATAGAATTTTTATTAGGTTATTCATCCCCTCTAGCCATTCAGAACCTTTCACCCTGGTTCTGCAGGTGAGTAACAGGGCGGTTGGGTCGGACGCGTGCGGCGGCGGAAAGTGGGCACGGCGTCACAGAGAGATAGAGAGAGAGGAAGGGAGCGCATTCGGGGGAAACTAGCTCGTTGGGACTCGCCATGTACTATGTACTCCACCTGGACCAAGACACAACAGAGTGGGAACGAAGAGAGACGGCGGCGATGGTGGCAGACTCCCGAATTGGGGGAAAACCCGATAGCACCGGGAGGAAGGGAGGAAGGGGGAGAAGAGGGCGAGCACCACGCGTTCTAGAACGAGGCGGCTCGAGGAGTGGGTGGTGTGGCGGATTGAGCTCCGGTAGGGGCTATTTATAGACTCGTCGGAGGGGTGCCCGCCGGGGAGATATTTTCCCCAAGTGCCCTCAATCCTTTCCGACATCACTCGTGGACTTCTAGCTGGAATCAGGTGGCGTCGCGCTCGCGTTCGCGCGTTCCTCGTGCTCCGGCAGGCTCTCCCGCTGTCTGGTCGCGTCGTTGGGTCGCCGGCTGCCGTCCGTCATGGCGGCAGGGCCTGAGGGTTGGTCCACGTCGCCACTGTGCTCGTCGAACCGAGCCCTGTGGGTGTGAATGCCAGCCGGCTTCCAGTGGCTACTGCGCGCCGCGTTTAACTCCGGCTGGTTGGCTCGCCGTGGAGTCACATCACCGGCGTCGACAGAGAAATGGCGGAGTCCATGGCGAGGTCGCCGGGGGCGCTGTGCACGCTCAACCTTTCCCCTGTACGCGTGGACCTTGCAGGGCGGGTCGGGGCGCGTGGCGTTCCCGCCCAGCTTCGGTGAGGCAGGCTCCTCGTCCTGCCCTGTCGAAGTTGCCGGCGGCCGGCCGACTTAGTCACCTTGTGCGCTGTGCGCTTGGCGACGAGGAGGAAACGGGCTTCTGTTAGACGGGACATCTCGTCGGGGAGGTCCGCGTTGTGACTATGCGCTCGTCTCCTTCTCTGACCATGCCGGGTACGGTGGGTGGCAGCGGGACCACCGGCTGGGCCGTCGTGCTGATGCGTGCGATGAGACGGGAGGGAGAAGGAGCTGACAATCGGGTCCCGCTCGTCGCGCGTGAGTGGAGGAAGCCGGACTGGGCTCGTTTGCCCCGTTGCTGGGCCGGCCCGTGCGCGCGCGAATAGGAAAAGGAGATGACGGCCTGTTGGGCCGGAAAGGGAGGAGGGGAAGGAAGGGGCCCGTGGCTCATTTCTGATTTTTATTTTTATTTTCCTTTTCCATTTTTCCCTTCTCCTATTTCTCTTCCTTTGTCCTTTCTCTCCCAATGCTTTTATACATATGTTCTAATTGACTAGTGTAAGCATATACATATATTCTCATGGTGCAATTTATGAGAACAATTGTATACTTGCACTGATATATGTAAGCATACACACTTCTTGTTCATTCAAACAAAATCATGGTGTTCAATAAATTAAAAAGCTTAAGTGATTGAAGACTTAATTCGAGTGAACAAGTCCCATCAAATGAAATAAAACTAACGAAGTTATCCTCACTTCAGTATGAGCATTTTTAATTGGTAGTTGAACATCTTTATATGCTATTTTCCTTCTCTAATGAAGGAAAGTGTGTTACATGTTATATTAAAAAGTAGACGATCCAAAGAAAGGGTACGAGAACAACTCAAACACTGAAGGAGGCACCCTTTGATTTTTTTTTTTAGCACTCTACACAAAAACAACTTTTAACAACAAATATGTAATTTGTCTTTAACTATTTTCAAATATGTTTTTTTCTCCTAGACTAGAGGTTTTTTTTTTTTTTTTTGAGGGACCGCTACGGGGGCCCAATTGATGGATCGTATCTCTAGAAGACTAGAAATGGCATCCGTTCCTAGGAACAAACAGGTCGACGCCCTTGGAAATAAGTTTTTCCAGGAGAATGTGGCCCATTATATAAGCATACACACTTGTTCATTCAAACAAAACTGTGGCCCAAAGAGGAGAAAAAAGAGTTTACAAGACCGCGATTCTAAAAATTAAAATACAAGGAACGATGTTTTGCAAATCTAAAAACCCAGCAAAATGTAGCAAGGATTGAACTAGCACTTACACGTCAAGGAGAATACGAATAGTTAGGCAGCAGGGTAGCACAACTCACAACTCGTGAGTCCAAGTCTCTGACATACTCTTGGGTAGGTGACATTCTCAAAGTAACCATTATTCTCTCAAGTCAGTTTTTCAAAGTAACCGTTTTTTCTTTTTTTCTCAAGTCAATTCTGTAAGAACTACTCTATAACATGAATTGTATGAGTTTGCATTTAGCAAAGACTCAACTCAGTGCAGAGTTACGGCAAATCCATTTCCAATCTTGTTTTGACAAGATTAATTAAAAAACGCTCAGCAACAACTCGATACCTCAATTTCCAATCTAAATCCCAATCTAATCTAGAGGTAGAAGGAAAATTGCAATCTAGCTAGTCTAGAGGTAGAAAGACACAAGGATAAGGTTCTTGAGACCGATGAAGTAACTAAAAAGTGGTTAAGTGATTTGAAAACATTTAGGATTTCTAATGCAAAATTTCTTTATATTTTTAGAAGCAACGTTTTGTAAATTGTTAGAGTTTCCAACTTTTAATAACTATTTTGAAAAATTCATGATTTACCAATTATTTTTTAGAACTATGCTAGCCCGTACCTTCTCGTGTCTTGTCACTTGCGGTTTAGAGGTTGTTTGGTTTACGTGTCACCGCTTTCTCGTGTCGCTTTCAAATATGCCGTCTAACGTGGCAGGATTGTGGGGCTCTTGTGGACATTTTGGCTGCCACCGCCACACGAACAATGTCGGTAAACCAAATATGGCCTAGATGTACTAGTACTCTAGTATTAGTGGCACGACCCTGGGTTGCACGACCCTGGGTTGCGCTTCAGTGCATTTAGGAAACGCAAATTTCACCAGTAAGTGTCCAAGAGACAACTTGCTTTGACGAGACGAGATGATGAGATGCTCAGGATTACGGGTAATGTCACACTCAGCAAAACTCAATACCTCAACTTCCAATCTAAATCCCAATCTAATTAATCTAGTGGTAGAAGGAAAATCCCAATCTAGTATAGAGGTATAAGGTTCTTAATGCAAATGTATGGCAATTGCATTTTTAGATGTATGTACTCTGGTGGCATGACACTGGCGTGGGTGATTTGTCACGCACACAGCACTCAAACTCGGTGCAGACTTTTCCACACCAGCTAGCACTGCAGCTAGAGTTCCATGCAAGCGCCAGTGCTTTTCACGTGCCTACCCCGGATACACTGGCATACTAGCAAGCATCTGTGTGCCCAGGACACCAGGCGCCTGTGCCTACTCTACAATGAGAGCAGCAACACACAAAAGCACAGCGCCAATTGCAGGCCGCAGCAACACAGATAAAAGCACAAAGTACAAACAGCACATTTACCCCAAACCACAAGCTTAGTTGTTTTGCTTGGAGAGCATCAATCTATTCTGAGAAACAAGATGCAATCCAATTAGCACCACCACAAGCTGGGAATATACAAGAGAAAACATCACAAAACCAGCATTAACCGAGTTCACAGAACTTTCACATAAAAAAAAAAAAACCCGAGTTCACAGAACACCCAGAGGTGCCAGATAGATGATGCATCTAACCACATAATTAAACAGGAGAGTATATATATGTCACACCGTTAAACCCTAACCAACCATCACCAACGACTCATCAAGAACTTAACCCTAACCAACCATCACCAACGAAACCAGAACTAAACGACCAATCAAGCGACGCTAATAAGATTAACCAATGCCACGTGGCGCGCACCAGTACGTACTAGCAGCAGGCAGCCGGCCGATTCACTCCTCCTTGGGCAGCGCGCCCATCCACGCCGGCGGGAGCATCCCCGTCTGCTCGTGGACCGTCGACAGCAGCGGCGGCAGCATCTTGTAGACGCCGGCCACCTCCTGCATCGCAGCGCCGCCCAGGCCGCCGCTGCTGCCGGCGCCACCGGCCCCGACTCCGCCGTCCGCCCCGGTCCAGATGCTAATCTTGGGCTGCATCCCGCTGACGGCGGCGGCGTTGATGCGGGCCATCTCCTGGTAGAGGCCGCCGTCAATCATCAGGTAGTCGCGCAGCGCGTGGTAGTTGCCGCCCAGCGCCTGCAGCATGGCCGCCACGTAGTCAGCCTTGGCCTTGCCCACCGTGGCCAGCGACTCCGCCTCCTTCTGCTTGGCGTACAGCTTGGCGTCCTCGGCGAGCTTCTGCTCGAAGAACTGGGCGTCCGCCTGCGCCTTGCGGGCCTCCGCCGCCTTCTGCTGCTCGTACAGCTTGGCCTCCGCCGACTTCTGACGGCTGTAGAGCGCCGCGTTGGAGTCTTGGACCTGCATTGTACGTCACAAGAAAGAGATCGAATCGAAGATGGGATTAATCGATTTATTAGATTCGAAAACCGAAATCGCAATGCATCTTCGTGTTCATCCATACCTGCATGTCGTACTGCACGGTAGCCTTGCTGAGCTGCTCCGCCTTGAGTTTCTCCGTCAGGCGCAGCGCGTTCTTCTGCTCCACCTCCATCTGGAGCTCGGCCTCGCGGATGGCGACGGCCTTGGAGGCCTCGACCTCGGCGACCTTGGTCTGCCTGTCCCATGCCGCCTTCTTGGTGGCAAGGTCGGCTTTAGCCGCGGCGACGACGGCCTCCCTCTCGTTCTCGAACACCTTGACCTCGGCCTCGACTTTCGCCTGCTCCTTGATCCCGATGGCCTCCTGCCGCACCCGGAACACCTTGGTCTGGGCGTCGACCTCAGCCGCCTTCTGCAGCGTGGTGCCCTCCCTCTCCTTGGCGCCGACGGCGCCCCTTCATCCTCGCCTCCGCGACATCGACCTTGGCCTGGTTGCACGCGCCCTGCTGCGTCTTCTGCCCGAGGAAGGAGAAGTACTCGTGCCCCGGGACGTCCACCAGCTGCTTCACGTTCGCGTTGTAGATGTACAGCCCAAACTGGTTCAGCTCCAGCTGAACGTTCTCGAAGACGGCTTGCTTGAACGACTTTCGTGCCCTGAAAGATCTCCTCCATCGTCATGGAGGCCGCCAGGACGCGCGTCTCGCCCTCAATGACGCCGCGGACGAGCTCCCGGACGTGGGACGAGTTCTTGTCGTGCGGCGCGATCAGCTTCGCGTAGAGCAGCAGCGACGCCTTGCTGTGGGCGTGGTGGTTGCCGTGGTGGTCCCCGTTGGCGGCGTTGGCGGCGTTGTCCTCGATGATCTTGGGCCCGATGGTGAAGACGGCGGGGAGGATGAACGGGAGCTTCTCGGAGGACATCGCGTGCACCTCGAACTCGTAATTCACCGGGGTGATGTCGAACTTCTTGCACTGCTGCCCCACGAACACCCACGCCTTCTTGGCGAGCTTGACGTCGTCGATGCCCCAGCCCGTGATCGCCAGGTACTCCGACGCGTCCGCCACCTTGAACGTCGCCATCGTCTTCGATCGATCTGACACCGGCCGGCGCCGGAGAGGAGGGGATCGGGTGGATGGATCTGCTTGAGGAAAGGAGCTGTTGCTGTTGGCGTTGCGCGATTACAAGGAGGGTTTTGTTTGGGTGGAACAGATCTCTAGGAATTTGGGATGGGGCGGCGCTGCGGATATATAGGCTGGGGAGGGGGGGCTTGGGAAGGAGATCGAGCGGATTGGGGTTTTCAGCCGGCGGCGGAGAGGACACGATCTCTCTGTTGCTCTATACCCTGGTGTGGTCCAGGGTCAACAGGGGAGGTTCTTGAGTCGTGACCGGGGTCCCATGCCGTAAATCTCTGCGATTCGTCCGGTGAAGGACGTGAAAGGAAGTTATCATCGATCTGTTTTGCAAAAAAAAGGGGGGATTTTATTTGGTTTCCTTCCTCGTGAACAAAACGGGCGAGGAGGAGATGGCGTTGTGATTTCGTGCGTTCCCTGTTCTTTCTCCCCACGACTCGCCCGTCCCCGTTTAATGATGAAGGGCACGTAACGGAAAAGGGCAATAACGTACTGAAGGCGGCATCTTCCTCGATCGATCGCACGATGCTACTACATGCATGCCTACAACACCGGCACGCCATTGGAATCGAGTTTTTACATGCTGCATTTCGCATGGAAATTGGACGTGTTGGATTGGATTGGATCGATGACGGGCGCGGTTGTTTCGTTCGAGTGGAAAGTGCGCGTTCGGCGCGTCTGCGACTGTGAGTATGCATGTGACATCCACAACAGAGGGGTATGCATCCTGACATCCACAACAGAGGGGTTTGCATGTGCTGCGACACCTGTCTTGTGCAGTGTGTATAGGCCGCGCACCCTTGTCACGCCTACTACTAGCTGGAACAAGAGCAACGCAGATTATATCTGCTTTCGAGGCTGGTATATTGCGTTTGATGCTCTTCAAACTGAGAATCCCAGCATGTGTGTAGTTCAACCCGTAAATTCTTACACTATGCGTTTAGTGTTTGCCTCTTATCATTTGAAAGTGTTTGCCTCTTATCATTTGAAGGCAGCAGGGCTACGTACTACACAACAAAGAGACAAAAAAAAAAACACTGAACAAAATTGTTTACTGGAAACGAGCGACGTAGTAGTACTCCGTACGTGTGTTGTACCGGTAGCCAAAGGTTATGTGTAAAATTCTGTTTATGCCGAGCGTCGATTTGCAGCTGGTGCCAACAACAACTCCTGGCCGGCTCACGAGTCGTGTCATTGAGAGGAAACGAGAGTATATGCTGCAAACAACATCAAGTGCCTACGTCCAGTTTTTTTTTTCACAAAGGGAATCACAACCAACGTACTACTCCGTATATGCATACGTAGCTAATAATAAGTGCAAGCAAGAGTCATCATCATCTACCGGAAGCTTCGAGGAAGGTGCACCCCCCTGCCTCCTATCCTCTATCTCTGCACAATTACAGTTCGCAGGTAGGTGCCAGTCTGAATCATCTGAAGAGTACATAAAGGACGGCCGGCTGTACGTACTGTATCCTATCTTGCCATTCTCGGAAAGTTGAGCACGAGAGGAGTCCAATGCGAAATGCGAATTGCCTTTTGTCGTCGTCCCTTGTGACTTGTGACCGGTGGGTGAGTTGGACTAACCGGAGCCAATAATTAAGGCGCGGTCAGTCTCATCATAGATGCTTTTAGGGTGCCATCTTCTCCTTTACAAGGTAACTGCTCGCGTGCTGTGTGAGCCTTGGTGGTATCTGCTGCTTGATATTTCTCCCATCGGATCCCCAATCTTCGCACATTTTCCCTTTATGAGATCAGATCGGCTTCTCTATGCATGTGGTTCGGATGTGCTATTCGTTCACACACAACACAACAAAAAATCTGGGACTTCATTTTGTTTCCTACTAGTAGCTCGTAACAACAAAACCAGCGAGCGAGTGAGGAGGTCGCATTGTAATTTTGTACGTTCCCTTTCTTCAAAAAAAATTTTTGTACGTTCCCAGTTCACCCCTCACCCTCTCCTGTCCCGTTGAACTGACCGCACGTAACGGAGAACAGCTTTGCGGCACGCCAACTTGGAATCCAATGTGCATGCTGCTCTCCTCCATCTCTCCCATCCACGGCGGTTATCTGCTGAGCAGAGGTGGAGGTGTGCGTCCAACCTGACGTCGTCCACGGATCGATTAGGGACCCACATATGCATGTGCTACCAGCCTGCGACTGCCGACCTGAGTGCGTATAGGACGCGCCATCTTCTCTCATTGCCATCTGTTGCTACTCCTCCTATCAACACATTTTTAACGCATTTTTGATAGTAGTAGTACAAGTAGCGATGTTCTAGTGTGCTATGAACGTAATGGAGATTGTTTGTACTTTTGAGGCTACCATCGCGTTTGATGCTGTTCAAACTTCAAACTGGAACTGGGCAGTGAACAAATGATCTGGTCGAAACACGTACGTGTGAACACGGAATTAGAGTTGACGAGCTAAGTCAGTTGATCGTGACAATGAGGCATGCAGATGGGATTGAGATAAGCCTATCCAGCATCAGCATCAGCATCAGCACATCATGTCCTGCAAACAACATCATGACGACGTACGTAGTGATGATCTAGTGTGCTCGGAGATTTCTACTTGCTTTCGAGGGTACCGTTGTACGTTGCTTATTTCACGTTTGATGCTAGCTGTACACAAACTTCAAACCCAACATGTATGTAGTTCAACTCGTTAATTCTTAATTACATTATGCGCGATGAGCCCTTGTTTCCTTAACGTAAAGTGTTTTCCTTCTTTTGGTTTGAAAAGGCAGCCCTCTAACGCTACAACAAACAGAGGGAGGAAAAACACTGAACAAATATATTGTTCGTGCACGAGGCAAAAAGTTATGTGTAAGCGTGTACTAAGCAGAGCATCCATTATTTGCCGAGGTGCCAACTCGTCCAGGCTCGTGTCATTGAGAGGAAACGAGAATATGCGTGTGAACAGATGAATCTAAGTTGGTTCTGATCGTGACAAGAAAGAGCCGAGTGCAAGCTTGGGGCGCAAACCATGAGGCTGCAGATTAGAGATAAGAAAGGCTAGTCGCCATCAGCCTTGGTGCACATGCATGATATCCTCTTTAATTCTCTCCCTTGACACAGAGCTTCACAGGTAATTAAGGGTAATAACATGGCTACACTGCATGATATCCTCTTTTTGCAAGGCCAAAGGCAAGGGTAATAACAGTTAATAAGTGCAAGCAAATAAGTCATCAACCGGAAGCTTCACGGAAGGTGCACATCATATCCTCTTTCTCTCTCTCTTTCTCTCGACAGAGTTTCACACAGGTGTAAGTCTGAATCTGAAGATATAAAGGACGGACGGACGGCCTGTACGTACTGCATCTTGCCATTCTTGGAAGGTTGCATGTGCAAGCGCGAGTCCCTTGCGAATTGCCTGCCTTGCGAGTTGGTGTGGTGTGGTGACCAGTGACCGGCCGGCCGATCATCCGGAGCCATGGCGGTCAGTCAGTCCGACTCCGCATGCATGCTGTACGGTTCCATTTCTCCGTTAGCATGCGGTTCGATATCCATCAATATCCGATGGATACCCTATACTACAAAAAAAAAAAAAAAAAAAATTCTTTCCCCACAAAATTCAAAAAAAAAAAAATGTGTTAAAATGGTTTGCGCACCTATATGATATCCCTTACTACATTGCGTAACTGCTCACGTGCTCTTTCTGATGCTTGATTACCAACACCCCCCACACACACACACACCACCTATATCCATGCAAATTAAGTTTTCTCAACTTTGACTAGGTTTATAGAAAATATGTGAAATATTTATATTTTAAATAAATTTATTAAAACATTAGACTTAAATATCTTTTTAATGATTCTAATACTTAGCATAAATATTTATATTTGCCGGTGGTTTGAAAACGTTGGCTTCTTTAAAAGTGAAAATGATATCTATTAACAGTCTGTCGGGGTGGGTGTGTGTGTTTGGGGGTGGGGGGTTGCATGGTAAAATAAAGACTAAATATAGGAATTACAAGTTGAAATAAACCTCTCCCAGGGGGCTGCAGCCCATGCAGCAGGGTCGTGGATCCGCCACAACCTCGACAAATGCATCATCATCGACCTCCATTGGCAACTCATGCGTCTGTCTACCTTTGACGAATGCGGCGGTCGAAACGGCGACCTCGCTATTACGACCACTAGGCGCAAAGAGTTGGTTCCGGCAAAGGAAGGCTCTCACAACATATGAGCGAGAAGAAGCTAAGTCTGTCGACCTCGCAATTGGCAAGTCATCATCGTCGTATCGCCACTTCATCATGTCGTCGCTCCTACAACCCATCGTGAAAGACTAGGATTGATTCGGGACTTGTACTCTTGGGCCTTTTTTCCAATTTAGCGACTAGGTCTTGTTGTACCTGCCAAACCCTAATAGCTAAGGGGCTACTGTTGGGGGTAGGGGTACTCGCATGCTACCCCACCCTAGTAAAAAGGCCCGCGTGTAACTAGGGGGCAGCTTATAATTCTATGAACTTGAGGGGTCGGATGGAAAACTTCCATTTGCCACCTCCTATATAAATAGAACCCAAAGGGAGGGAGAGGGGGACTCCCCATGATTTTAGAATTCCTTTCCCCACCCTTTTCATTGCTAGGCTAGTGCCCAAGCATAGCCTTCACCCGTGGACAGGGTACCCTCGCCCATCTGGAGAGGGTGACTTCGCCACAACTTGTGAGGGCATGATGAGGGTCTACACTTCAATATAGATCAATTTCTTTTACTATCTATCTAGACACAGTGTATAATTAGGTGCATAGTAAAATCAATGTATATAGAAAAACCTAAAGTGAATTACAATTTAGAATGGAGGGAGTAGTATATAATACTATGCAGTACTATAATTTAGCTAAGTACCCATGACAATACTACTGTTAATATGTCCAACAAGGTAAAATAAGCTTAATTTGTGCTATGCGGCATGACCATATAAATACAAGTCTAAAATCAACAGACTGAAGAAGTGACTACTATCGATCAGCTAGTAGCACGATAGGGACCGATTATCTTCTTTGTTTGGCAACACTTTGGTGTTGTTCACGATATTCAGTTGTTGAATTGCTTCGAATACTTCATTTGACTCACGAATCTTTTCGGCGATCGTTTGGTCCATGTCATATTCAGTAATCTTCTTGTAAAAACCATTAAGCTTAAAGTAGTGCAATGACTTGAATACATCAATTGTCACTATGGGTATGCTTGTTTGATCTATTAGTCCTCTGATGTAAATGCCTAATTCTGTGCCAACAAACCATTTGATTAGATCAATACTCAGACGTATGTAGTAGGAGTCATTTATAACAAATGATGGCATAGTCCATAGAAGCGGTGCGATGTGATGGACTAGATCTCGCATGCGACATTACATAACACACAAGATGGCAAAAGAAACAAAATTGAAAATCATTATTTTTATGCGAGGAACTTGGCAATCACCTTGGGCTAGTTGAGGAATTAGACATGAAACTATTGCCCTATAAAGTTTTATGGTTTAAAGTGACGCTATTAAGGATAGTCACAAAGAACATCGGCGTACCAGTGAGCACATGATATGGATGTGTTGCCATAGTATATATGCTCTCTCGACTATAATAACAAAAATTTTAGTAAGGCGAGAACTTCCTATAATGTTGTTTATAAAAACATAAGCTTGTTGCAATCTAACTTTCGGTTACTTTATAATAGATTCCACTTTGTTATTAATTCTTTTTCAAATATTCATGAACTAAACAACACAAATGCCACTAACACATTTATTTCTTATTACATGCATTTAAACATGGAATTTGCTAGCCAACACTGCAACCAATGGACACAAAAAATATATCAATTTGCTAGTAGACACTCTAGTTTGTGAAATATTTGCTAGAAGACATCGAACTCATTAAAAATATTATTTTTTTGCTCAGGAGGTGAGAGAACAATTTGTGACATGATGTTTTGCCCATGGCTATTTCTTCTCTCGATGGTTCCAGGCAGACTTATATGGCATCTTCCTTAACCACTGCGAAGAAGGGGAGGGGAGCGCCACCCACCCGGTGGTGGTGTCGCCTCATGTGGGGAGGTAGCACTGGCCTCGGTGCTCGAGGCGCGCACCGGCCGTAATAAGCGAGTGGTTGTCGTGGGTGCCTAGGCCAACGGCGGTTGTTGGGACCCGGTCGCGGGGGCACACGTTGCGCTAGCCTAGCCGTGGCACGTGGCACTTTGCGTGTTCAAATATATGGACTAGGGGTATTCTTACCACTTGGATATACGACATGATTAAACTATCAGCCCAAAAGCCACAAGGAGGGAGCTCATGGGGGCCGACAAGCAACCAAGGCGTCAAGCTATGCAAACTACTAGCATCCGGGATGGGCGTCTTAAATGGGAGATAGTAGAGATCCATCGGTTGCATCTTATAAGGGCACGGCCAATGGAAGCGATTATTTTCGGTGTTAGCCCCAAGTTAAAGTTGCGGGGTCACCTAGATATTGATAGAACAAGGCGGTTATACTCTCAACCCGGGCAATACTTCTCTTTATCAATAAGTTAAAAAAAGATGTCGGTGTGTAGAGGCAAAGGCTGACAAAAGTGAAAGCATCTTGTAAGCCTTGTTCTCCCATTGCACACTCCATGTGTTGTCCCAACTTTTGTCGGGCAAGGCAATAGACGCCTCTACAAGAGACCATGCAAGCATCTGTTTAAGCTTGGGCTCTTTGCTTTGCTTTGAATTACTATGGCGACAAGAGATCAAAGGTGCCTACATGGACCCTAGGGCATTACGCCATGGTGTCGCGTTGGGGCTAGCCTAAGCAATGTATCTGACATGAAACACGCCAAAAAACCTGACCCCCTCCTTGTAGCCTGCTCTCCCGAGCCTATATAAAGGAGAGCAGGGTCGGCCATCCATGATATCGTTGCTCCTCCTCCACGTCAACAGATTGAATATATACGTGTGCATGACGAGGAGCAATGTAGTTAAGTAGCGGTTCAATTGGGCTTACACTGCTATATCAGTCTCAAGTTTCAGGACCAAAATATAGGCAGACAACTGTCTTGACACTGCCGGTTTCTCGGATAATAGAACCAAAAACCATACTTATTCCCCTAAAGAACAGCGGAAATGCAAATATATATGTCATCACAGTCCAAAACGTTATGCACTTTTCCTCTTAATGGAAAAACGGGTCAATGCGATCTAGCCGCAGCCGGATGAGTTGTGGTTAGACGTTGAGAGACCAGTCGTAGTTCATGTAGGAGATGTTGATCGGTCCACCGTCGTTTAGGAGATGCGTCAGGAGCCCGGCTTTGCTCGGGTCAACGTAGTTGAGGAGCCACCGGAGAATGTCCCTGTCCTGCCCAAAATCAGCTCCACCACCTGCTCCACCTGGCTCCTCGCCACGCGATAGATCGGGATGGGTTAAACAAGATCATGGCTAGTTTACATTGTCAATGTCAAGTGAAAAAAGACTTAAATAGGCACAGAGAGCATGGCTAGCTGGACAAAATGAGGATGATGCCGAAGATAATGAAATGTTCAACAAAGCCAAAGAAACCTGACAGCATAATTGTTCAAATCGATGACACTAGCACATGACAGATGATTTCCTATCACTGCACTGTGCAGAAAGTACATCATGCATGATCAAGAAGTAATACTGTAAACGATCAACATAAATTACTTTAAACTAACAATTGTTCATCCTTCATTGCAAAAATGTACAATGTCGATAATTGTTCTGTTTATATATCAAAGTGAGGCTCAAAAACTGACCCCATGCACACCAAACAAACTGAGTATTTATTCAATGTTAAACAAGATCAAGGACAGAAGGGTAAGTCATTGCTCATTTGTGGACTGTCAATATAAACTAAATTAGATAAGACTAGCTGACAAAATAGGGAATACAGCAAAACATTCATAGATAGAAAACAAGACTTAACAGAACCATAAATCAACCACAGTTTAGACATCCGGGAAGAATGAACTCGAAGTTCACGTAATTGGAACATATAGTTGAATTTATTACAGATAAATAACATTCCAGTTTAGTCATGCCAATGTACTGGCTATGAGGACCTTCCCTTTGCCACCATGACTGCAGTGGTCAGGCCTAGGACTCCCAAAGAAGTGGAAACAGGGTGCAGCCCTGTAGCTCTACATCTGCTAACTCATGCTTTGGTTTGGGAGGAACCCATTTTTTGCCACGTCTCTAAAAATCCTCATCATCTTCCTCGCCATCTATTACAGACATGCTGTAGAGCCTCAACTCTTCTTCTGTTATGGCTGCAACTGCAGCTTCTTTTCAGATGCGCAAGCAGAGTTGAGAAAGAGATCCTGCCTTCACCATCAATATTCTTACAGAACATGTGGTAAGCCCAGTCTTTCTTCAAAAGCTCTGAAGAGGATATATCATCACAATGGATGTCCACAGAGAAACCAGAACAACAAGACATTACCATTCCATCATCCATCACAATGTCAAGCTTCTGAACAAGGACCCTGATCGTCAAGGCTTTCACAGCACTCCGCGACACCATTAACACGGCGCTCACCTTGAGCCCTGACCGGTCAATGTACTGGCCTGTCCTTGGTCCAAATCCCATGGTTTCCAAATCAAAGTAGCCTTCCACAAACCCCAAAGTTTCGAGAGCCCTTGCCGATGCCGCCGCTGCTGGTGCTGGAGCTGTCTTTGAAATGGGAAGAACATACTCACCACTCTCCGCCCTCCGGAGCATTTCCTGAAGTCCTACATTGTCAACAAACTCGCAGGAAACCTTTTTGTTGCTGTTCATTGATAGCTTGAACTTGGAGTAGCATTGCACCGAGGCAGGATGCGCCTCATCGATCAACCACAAGGCAGCATCCCATGGCGGAGGAGCACGATCACGTGGCATGGCTGCCTCCTCCGCCAACCTTCTCTTTCTCTCCAACAAATTTTGCTCGCGTATCTTCCTCCTCTCCTCCTCCTCTCGCACCCTCCTTTGCTCCTCCTCGTACAACCTCCTTTCCCTCTCTTCCTCTGTCTCCAACTTGCGCCTCTCCATCTCCTGCTGCTCCTGCTCACGCAAATCACAGAGCTTGCTCACCAGACCCCCACCGAGGAGGCAATGTCGATGATGTGGAATCCGTCCTCCGCGTACAGCCTCTCCTCCGTCCACCCAGCGGGAGGCGAAACCACTGCTCCGAGAAGCGGAGGTCCACGGTCGCGGAGGGTCCGCACAGGAAGAAGAGGATGTCATGGAGCCGCACGACGAGGCCCTCGACATGGGACGTCACAGTGATCCCGCGTCCCCCGGGCAATCCCCGGATCACGGCCACCTCCCTCCACGGCGCCGGCGATCCCGCCTTGTGAAGTTCGCCCTTCTTGCGGGAGAGCTCGAGGAGGTCGTACCTCTCATCTAGATTGACCGAAACGACCCCCGGCCGGCACAGCTCGCCCGACCGCTCCACCACCTGCTCCACCTGGCTCCCAGCCACGCGATAGATCGGGATGGGTACGGACCCTCGCCGCTCCGGGAAGAAGCGGCGGCTGGTCCGGTGAGACCACGAGGCCTGTGCTTTCTTGATGGACACCCTCATGGTGTAGATAACACAGGGGCAGGTCCAAACCTTCCCAATCGGAAACCGACCAGGGCCGCGGGACGTCATGAATCGCTCAAATAGACGGCGGTACATCTCCTGCTTCTCGTCGTCCTCTTCCATCCCACTTGCCACCTCCGACACACGCAGGGGATGCGACACAGGATTCCTCTCCCCCACCATCGCCGATCTCGCCGACGCCGCCAAGACATACAGATATGACAGACTCGTTGTTGTTTGCTGCGGGGAGCGCCTTGCGTGTGTCGCACTCGACGCCCCTGTTTTCGTTTCGTAGGTGTCCAGGAAACATCGACTACTGCGTGGCGTCGACAGCGAAGAAACAAAAACTCCTGCTTTCGAATCTGATCAAACTCACATGAACATGAGCAGAGAAAACTCGAACCAGAAAACTGTTGACATGAACATGAGCAGAGACAGGCTCAGGCACCAGGATATATACAGTATAATTAGTACGGGAGTGATTAGTAGGATCGGCTGCACTTGAACTCCATTGCTGGCGATCCCACCTCATGCTGGATTAAACTGCAGAGCTTGGCGGATGCAGAACACAAGAACAAGTATTGAGACTTCGATGACCAGTGCCCCTACCACGCCGATGACTCTGACAACTGCAAGGACGCCCAATTTCATGTTTCCATGGACAAGAAACAGACCGAGACCCGAAGAGACCGAAAGAAGGGGAAGAGATGGAGAACGACTGAGCTGCTCACCGTAGCGCACCCACCGCGGCGTTAGAGGGACGCGCAGGTAGCAGGAGTAGCCGACGACCACCACCACCGCGTCGCTGTGGAACAACGACAGCTTCCTCGACCTCCCCAGCCTCCCTCCAGCGCTGGAACCACTTCCGCCGACTCGTTCAGGCATCGGGAGCAGTCCGCCGCGGTGCGGTTGGCCAGGCACTGGCTGCCCAGCGCCGCGGTCGGCGTGTTGGCGCTGTAGTCGTCGTCGTAGAACCAGCCGCGCCACGCGTCTTCGTGGCCCGTGGACGAGTTGGTGTCCGCGTACCAGAGGAAGCAGCCGGCGCGCCAGACGGCCCCGCGGCGGCGTCCGTGGCATCCGTCGGCGACGTCCAGGGCGGCGGCGGACAGGCATTCCAGGCAGTCGTCAGCGGAGGACCCACCCAAGCCGAAGCAGAGCGCGCGGGCGAAGGCGCCGCCGGACTGCGCGGCGGCGAAGCCCGTGGGCGCGGCCGCGGCGGACACCGGGAGCGCGGCGAGGAGCGACAGCACGTTGGCGCGGAACGCGCTAGAGCTAGAGGACGCCGCGGGGGACGGTGGAGCGCAGTCGAGGAGAGGCGGGATGTGGCTGCCGGTGCCCGTCGGCTCCAGCTTCAACGCGATCCCTGGTCCCGCCGCGGCCATCGCGAGGACGAGGAGGATCAGCGCGGAGACGACGACGGAGGGCTTTGGGCACTCCATTCTCGACGCGGCCACGAAAACAGTGGAGGACAAGGCTTTCTCCCTCCCTTGACAATCAGTCAACCTAGCAAAACGCCGACCGTCAACAGATCGAATGTATTTGTGCATGACGAGGACCAATCAGTCGAAACGCTTCAGTTGGGCTTACACTGCTATACCAGTCTAAGGATCAGGTCTTCCGTATCGGAGCAAAATCAACATTCACATCTCAAATACAGAATTTCCCCTTAACGACACGCGTTTTCAGCAGGAGAGAGATTTCTCGACAGGGATGCACACGTGGGGTATATATATTTTCTCTTGAGTACAAATCAACATTCACAATTCTATATATACATCTTTAGACTTCTTTCTACTGAATAAGCCCAGTATGCTATTTGCATATATGTGCGCGCTGCACGCTCTATGATCCGTCCAACTAGCCATCAAGGAACCGCTGATCCAATCCAACTGACTGCAGCCTGAATACGCAGCCCGGATGAGTTGTGGTTAGACGTTGAGAGACCAGTCGTAGTTCATGTAGGAGATGTTGATCGGTCCACCGTCGTTCAGGAGATGCGTCAGGAGCCCGGCTTTGGTCGGGTCAAGATAGTTGAGGAGCCACCGGAGGATGTCCCTGTCCTGCCCAAAATCAGCGCTGTACCTGAGAACAAATCAAACAAGCCATGGCGATCATGGTCAGCCTCGACCTCTTCTTGATTGAAACCACAACGAACTCACAAGCTGAACCAAAAAACCAGCAGGAGGATACAACTCACCATTTGACGATCCTGGTGAGGTGCACGGTCCGGCTCTCCAAGTCGATCTCCACGCCACCACGGAGAAAGAACTCCCTGGCCGCGTGCCGGAGCTCCGGCTCCACGCCCTGCGTCGTGTAGAACCGCACGATCGGGCTCGACCGCGTCGCGTCGCACAGCGCGAAGTGCACCAGTGGGTTCGCGCGCCTCTGCGCCAGCTGCACGTACGGGAGATCATAAATTCATTAGAAAGAGCAGGTACAGAATTGCAGAGCTGACACCGATCGACTGAACTGACATGTCACATGTGCAAGCATACCTCGAGCCTCCTGTCATTGGAGCCGAACGGCTTGGCCAGCGTGTAGGGCTGCCGCCGGTTAGCCCTGAGGATACCGTTCCTGATCGCCGCGAGGGAGTAAGGGTGCCCGCCCACGACGTACTGGAAGTCGGAGAAGAAGGGCCGGCGATCGACGGCGCCCGGCTGGCCGACTCGGATCACGGCGTGGATGGCCATGGCGTTGTGCAGGTTCAGGAAGAACGGCAGCCGCTCCTCCGCGGGGAGCTGGGTCATGTCCACCCGCTGCAGCTCCTGAACCAGGTTCGCGTACCTGAGTGACGCACCAAAAAACCAAAGGCAAAGGTCGTTCGTTAGTAACATGCTAACATTCTGATCGAGCAAGCAGGTGGCGACGGCGTGTGTTGCCTATACCTTCTGAACTCCTCGCTGGAAGCGATGCGGCTGTAGTCGAGATGGCGGCGGTCGTCGGAGGCGTAGGCCTCGAGGATGGCGAGCATGATCCTGGTCATCCTCTGGCCGATGGCCGCGGCAGGCTTGGGCTCGCCGTCGTTGGTGGAGCCCCGGAAGTTGTAGTACTTGGGGACAGCGGGGTCGTGCTCCAGGAAGCGGTACAGGTTCTGGGTCCCGTCTTCGAAGTCGATCTCCCTGCACTCAGCACGGTATCATGGAGCACGTGAGCTCAATTGCATTGCAAAAGCAGGTGGCGAGCTGAGCTGAATGTTTGGTACAGCATCTGCTATGAGGATGGTGGTGCACCGACCTGAAGACGTGGTGGATGAAATGCTTTCTTGCGAGCTCCTTGCCGATCTCCACAGCCTAAACAAGTCATCAATTAGCTTTGAGCTGAGCTGAATGTTTTAGTTGAAGGAGGTTTTCAAACTCAGGAACAAGTTTAGAGGAGCCAAATAGACTTCAGTCAAGATTACAATTTGTATGCTCAATTAATGGGCCTGCCGATGAATAACAGTTATTCTCGGTAAGTGGATGATCAAATCGTCATTTCACGATTAAGGGAAATTCTAAATTGTAAAGAGGTGGGCCAATATGGAGTACTATATCGAAAAGGATGATCGAGATCTTGGCCAGTTTTCTTAAAATGCATTTATAGATTTATAAAAAAACAGCGTCTCATTTGGTTGAATTGCACATCACAATGACGTTCTTCAAAAACCCGAGCACCATCGGTTGTTCTCCAAAACCAAATTAATAGAAAGAAACGACAGCCAAACTGCGCACTAGAGAAGTTGCTTCGCCCCCACCACAAGTCCGAAGCTGCACGCCGAAAAATCCATCAGGTGCTGCAATGTAAACTTTGACAACGACTGGCTAGGACAGGGACAGCAAACACGAAACGGAGTCAAATTTCGGTGGAGGAAATTAGGGAGGCAACGCAGATCAATTGTTGTTGGGTCGGTGGTGCTTAGGCACACCAGTGAGTCAATCAATCAATGACCTCGCCGTCGCCCTATCCATTCGGCACGCCGCACTAAGCAACAACAAATCCTGAGGTTCCAATAACGTCTCCACCAAACTTCTCTCATTTCTTTTTTCCCAAGACGAGGTTCATCTGCTCACGATCTTAACAAACAAAAACTGTCCACTAATAGTATGCTGCCGGCATGGGAGAGAAAAAATATTCACCAAGAGAGATCTGCCGTGCCCCGAATCAAATCTTATAGCACGCGGACCGGTCAGAGGTCGCGGCACACACGACGGTTGCGTTGAGCCCTCACCGCCGCGGCGTGAGGAGCGACGTGGCCGGCACAAAATTCTCGCTCCGAGCGTCGTCGTACAGACGAGCAGGACCGGCTCAATTATCGAGTCAGTCAAGACTCAAGATTTGCCGATTGCACTCACGACGACGAGTCGAAGTGTACCGACCAAGGGCCCACTCGTACCTCGTGTGAATACAGTACACGCACGTAGCGCGTCCTGCTCATTGGTTCCTTCTACAAGTACCTAGTCGTTGTGGCGTGCCGGCCTTGGACTCGTCACGCTCTGGATCCGTACCTCGACGACGAACAAAAACGGTTCAAAAAAGAAATTGCATGCACGATTGGGATGGGACCCGTATTGGCAGAAACGGTCAAGGCGTACGCGCAAGGCACGGACGCGATGGACGGAACGGTTTCCTCCTATCGTGGTCGTGGGGCCTGGCCTTGCTGCAACGAACTAACCGGCCGAACAAGAACAAATCAACCACCCGTCAGCACCATGCCGCCCACTCCGTTGTAGAGTCCGTCCGCCTCTGCCCACCACCCCATGCGGCGCGGGAAAACCAGGTCGAGTCGAGCGGGGCCGGTTCGGCACGGCAGCGCGTAACGCTCCCCACACGCCCGCCGCACGTGATCCTAGGGACGTTCTAATTTCCGTCCAGGTCCCTGACTTTTTCTTTAGGTTAGAAAAAATATATAGAATCCGTTTTGACCAAGCAGTTTGTATTGCATCATCCCCCGCCCGCATAGTTTAGTTGCATTCAAGGAATGGAATTACTGTGATGAACCCTGATGGGATTGATATTAGATCGACCCTCTAGGATACTTACCATTTTCTGTCAAGGCAACCAAATGTTGGAATTGGTGGGCACCATGCTACCTTACTATTCTCAAATCTCAACTCGTGTGTTTAGGGGAACCCGCCGGCAGTGATCTACTAGCTACCATATTTATGTTCCCTTTCTGTTAATGGCACTAAACACACTCAATTGTGTATAAAAGAGTCACATTGATATTACCTCATTCTAAATATGTATAAACTAGTAAGCTAGAAACTGATGTTGAAAAAAGATCTTGTGAAATGGCTCGACAAAGATGAATACGAACACTACTAAAGTCCTAAGTCCTAACTGAAATTCTTAATCTAGTACTCATTTTAATCACCCACGCTACTTTTGTCGACCCTTATTGCTATTTCAAGTTGACATATTGCTATTTCCACGGCCAAGCCCTCGAGTTAGTCAACAATCACTATTCACGCATGCATACAAATAAACAAAGATTTTAAGCAGCAAACAGCCAAGCACCGAATCACCCAACAAGTCAAACGAGGAGGAAGCAGAGCAGCGGCAATGGCAATCTATCTAGTAGTACGAGGACGGACTCACCTTCTTCCTGCTGCAGTCCAGGTGGTTGACGATGCCGTCGACCATGTCGGTTCCGGAGAAGCAATTCTTGACGAGCTTCACCCTGACGAACCTGTCCTGGATCGGCAGCCGGTGCCGGAGCACCCTCACGATGCCCACCATGGCGTCCTCCTTGCCGCCGCCGTCGTCGTCGAACCCGTACACGGGCACCCGCGGCGCCGAGTCGGGGCACCGCCGGCCCGCGAGGTCGCGCACGCGGCGCTCGAACTCGCCGCTGTTGCGCAGGGAGTTGAGCACCACGAGGCCGCCCAGGAGCTTGTCGTTGAGGAAGATCTGGGGGCGCGCGCCGCGGCGCCCGCGCGGGAGGCCAGCTCGGACTCGCGCTCCGGGAACACGTCCAGGTTGATCTCCACGTAGGGCAGGCCCGACTGGCGGAAGAAGGCGCGCACGGCGGCGCAGTCGCGGCAGCCCGAGCGGGAGAAGAAGCTGACCCGGCCCTTGATGTGCCCGCCCGAGAAGGAGTAGCCGACGTCGTCGCTGTCCTCGGCGGCGGCGATCGTCGCGTCGTCCTCCTTGAGGCGCACCGTGACCTTGACGTTGGGCAGGTGGATCTCCTGCACGCCGTAGGTGTCGACAGCCCCGGCGGGCTTCACTGAGGGCGGCGACGAGGTCTCCTTGAGCGACGAGATGCGGCGGGTTATGGCCGACGACAGCACGTCGCGGCGTTGGCGGAAGAAGCGCCCGATGGACTCCACGTCCACGACCGTGGCGGCAGCAGAGGAGGAGTTGGCGGAGGCCGACCGCTCCACGGGCCGCTTCTTCTGCTGCTCCCCCTCCTCTGCTGTCACGGCGTAGTCGTGCGGCGCCGGCGTGGAGTGCGCCCTGGCCAGACCGGGGGCGCCTCTGGCTGCGGGAGGTGCGGCGGCGGGCGCAGCACCACGCCCTGAAGCATCTTGCGCGCGTAGTACACGTCCCCGTCCTCGCCGGCGCCCGACACGGCGGCGATCCCTGCCGGCGGGGTCACCGACCGCGGGACTTCCGCCGGCGGCTCGTCGCCTGCGGGACGATGATGATCCCCTTTCTCGTCCCCCTCCTTATCCCACCGCAGCAATCGGCCCCGACGGTGGCGGCGGCGGAGGCGTGGGGGCCAGGTGGTGCGGGAGCGCGTCGAGGTGGGCCTGGTGGTGGTGGTGGTGGTGGGGCGCGAGCGGCATGGCCACGAGCGTCTCTTCTCCCATGCCGCTCTCTCTCTCTCTCTCTGCGCCCGCGCGGGGCTCCCGGGGGCCTCTGGGTTTACGAAGAGGGACGGACCCGAACGCGACGGAACGGAACGGGAGGGAGCCGGTAACTGGATTTGGTCTCAGCGGCGACCGGCGAGGAGGGAGGCGCAGCAGGCGGGGGTTTAAGAACCGCCGCGGGATGCGCGCCCCACGACGTGGTCCGGGGCGTGGACGCGGTGTGCGGGGCCACAAGGCGCTGACGTGCGGGGCCGAGAAAAACCAGCGGGCACTGATCACTCGGACTCGGTTGGTTGGGTTGGTCAGTCAGGCCCGGAGCGTGCGTGACAGCGTGAGGCTGAGACGAGTCCGAGTCCGTCTGCCAAACCAAGTCCTGCCCTGCCGAACGTAGCGGACCGAGAATATCTATCCATCTCGGCTGGTTTCTTTCGTTTTCCGGGCGTTTGGCGCCGCTGCCGCGTGGGTTCGACCGGTGCGTGCGGCTTGGAGTCCTCGAAGCGGCGCCGGCACGGCGCGGCCCTTCTTCTTGGTCTTGCGGACGGTCTCGCCCTCCGCCGTATGCGGCGGGGATTGGAGCTACTGACCCGAGTGATATGCTACGGTCTATATACGCCGGACAGGACGCTTACCTTCGTCGTGTATGTACAGTCGGGTTGTGTGGTGCGTAGACTCTGGCAGTGTCCATTCAAGTCAGACGCTGGCGCCTCGTACGGGTAAATCTTGGAGTCACAGACGGGATCGGAGGCCGTGCGGCCGGCCCCCATCAGGATACGGCAGGGAAGGAAAAGGATTCTGACTTCCAGTTCGATTGGGTATGGTCCGAGCTTCTGACGTTGGCGGTGTACAAGGCCGTTCCAAGGCCGCTCGACGCTCTCCAGCCACGGCTGGCTTGCACGTGTCAGCTCCGTCGCCCCTGAGAAAACGGCCGGCGCGTAGCGGCAGCGAGCGAGCGATAGATAGGTCCGGCGAGGTGATCGGGATATTTTGGTATGGCATCGAAATCGTCAAATATTCAAGCAGCTTCGCCAGAATTTCCCTGCCTGCCGGGCCAAAGAAAGCCGGTGGATCCTAGTCGTTTTCACGCTACGTAACAACACGTCGCGCTATGGGACGGACGCCGACGGACGATCTCTTCAGCGGATCGACTGCGGCCTGCCTGCAGCATCAGCGGGGTTCGCCGGCCGGACAAGGGACAACACGCAAGGCTCCCCTGAAGCATGCATCGACCTTTCCGACATAAACGGATAAACAAGTTTGTGCGACGATCGCAGAAAAAGATAAACAAATGCGCCAAATTTAGCACACATGATGCATCGTGGCTTGCTGGACCTGGACCAGGACCATATCCAGTTCCTTGTGCCATTTGGTCCCCCGTTGAAACGGTGGCTGACTCCTTCAAGTGCGCAAGCGCCCGGCAACCGGCCAATCCAATCATCAGTGAAGACAGTCGTGCCAAAAACAAACATACATACCAATTGGCATCCTCAGCAACAAGTAGCTCGATCATTTCTTCCTTCGATGTGCGAGATTAGTGTGAAGAATTGGCATCCTGTGACCGTGAGCCCTGGCTGACCGCTGACCTGACACACGTATCACATATACCAATTCAATTGATCGATATATGTATTATATTTATTTAATTTAACACCGTGCTGCATCGGCTTCGTGCTTCGTTACATGCTCGTATGTTTGATCTCATGCTAAACAGCGACCAGTGAGTTTTAAAAGTGAGATGATTATATTCATACCAATTTTATCATTAAGAAAAACCATTATTATTCATCTATTTGGAATAATATCATGACAAGTTTTGGTCTATTTGAAATCTACCACTCTATACATTCAGCATGTAGTTTGACTCACTATTGGACTACCATATTTTCACATGGACAAAAGTGTCCTTGCTGCTCCATTCTCTCTTCGTATCACGTGACACTATCATGGGCCCACTCGTCACAATTGACATGTCTCTCACTCGTCTAAAAAAATCTCTTTAGAAGCTCTAGCCCACTATCCATTGAGATATTGCGCCCACATCCCCTATTCAGATGAGGATAAAGCTACTGAAGACATATTGGTCCATATGGCCAAATTGTGAAGGAGATTCAAACAAGGCCTCATGATTTTATTTTGACTGATTTTATCCACAAGAATAGGAAATCAAACATGCAACACCCGTCACATAACCGTGACAGCCGTCCTCCTC
Organism: Hyparrhenia diplandra; assembly: GCA_015847255.1. Taxonomy (NCBI): domain Eukaryota; kingdom Viridiplantae; phylum Streptophyta; class Magnoliopsida; order Poales; family Poaceae; genus Hyparrhenia; species Hyparrhenia diplandra. The sequence goes on from JADLZK010012358.1 coordinate 74,336, forward strand.
GCTTCCAAGCCATAGTTGTTGAGACTTGGACGCTAATTCGAATAGCCGTGACCATTTCAATTGCAAGAGATAAGAGAAGGGAAAATCACATAAGCCTGGCCTGCCTCACGGGCGTGCATAGCATAGCATATGCATGCCGATGAACCGTTCCAATTTCTGGACCTGGTTTCATCATCAACGCGTCAATTGGTGAAACAGCCCCCTTTTTTTGCAGGTTTCAACGACAAGTCGGCAACCAAATGGCGAGAAGCCGAGAACCGTCAACTGCGCGAACCGTGTATTTTATTCGGAGATTTCAGAGCCCACGTAGTTGTTATTACTCAACGGTGAGATCAGCAATTTTAAATTGGAAGGAGATGGATGGCGTCAACAAGGTCCATCGCTATTAACCCAAGAATAAAATAAATGTTAAGAAATTACATAATGTACGTACGTACTTACCTGCATATGTGCTGGGACCGAGGGACGGGACGGAGTCCTCGAGACATGGCGCGATCACATGCGTGGTATCAGAGACCATAAAGCCGAAGCCGCAGACACATACGCGAGCAACGTGAGACTGAGCCACCCATGAGCCAGAATGGATTATTAGCACACGATTTTTTGGAGACGACGGAGAAGGTAGCGCAGCGCCCACTGCCCAGGCAAAGGAAATTGATCGGCACACACGTGTACCTGTCGCCATGTTACGCTCAGGACAGGGAACTCGCCTAACACCCGGCACAGACAGGGCACACGACCTTAAACAGTGAGGCCGCCGAACTGGTTACCGAAACATCGAGTGCAGAGTATAACGAAACGCATCGTGTCGCCACTTGGAAACGGCAGGTGCGTGGACGATACTGGATGGCAATTGGTGTAACATCCCAGATGTTAAAAAGCAATTAAAATTTTGATCATGTCATCATTGCATTGCAAAGCATGCATTTTGGATAACCTTTGAATGCATTAATAAAAATAAGTTTATTTATTTAGAAATTGTATGTGCTTTAGGGTTTAGTGTGATTTTATTTTGATCACATGTGATTGATCCTAATTATGTGTTTGGTCCTAAGATGAGTGTGGTTTGAATGTTTTTATATTTATTTATTGATGGTTTGGAATTGTTTTGAATCGAATCGTGGATCGCCGTTGCTTCTCGAATATGGAGACCCGTTCTTACGCCCATTCATCGTAGTTTTATAGTTTTCATAATGGAACAGTAGTGATCATGCACACTAGATAAATATGAGATGTAATGTTTAATATAAGTGATTGAGATAGAACAGGTGCGAATCTAGATTTATTATGCTTCAATAAATATTGATGCTAAAAATATTAAAAGTAAGGATCCACTATTAGTAAATTTTTTCTACAAACCCTTTTTTTTTTTTCTAGCTCTACTTCCCTTAAGCCAAAGATATCCTTGGAGTCTTTTCTTTTTTACGGGTAAGTCTTTGGAGTACATTGTGTACTCGGGGTTTGTTAACCCTTGTTGCGAATGTGCCGACAAGTGTTTGCTACAAAAGTTTATGTCGGTGGGCTCAACATGGTCAGTTGTCCCCTGTAGTTCTACTGCTTCCGCAATATATTAAGTTTACTCAAATGTAACCTACTCATATTTTATAAAATTAATGTTATTATTCTTCCAAGACTCGATCTATATTTTGCAACAAATGTTGTAATGTTGTAGCTACTCCTTTGTTGATCCCGGTATGAGGTGTAATCGAGTTCGTTGACACCGGCGAGCGCTTCTTAAGTTATTAGGTGCATCCGCATACCGTCGAGTGTCTGAACAATGACAAGTGCAGGTGGGCCCAAGAATTAAGAGGTTCTGTCACAATTGACAAGATCCGTCCGCCAACATCCACGATCGGACACAGTTCGCCAGTTCTCGTGGCACCGGGGCCGACTTGCGGTGCTGCCGTCGCCGGCCGCAGACGGTCGACCTGCTGTTTTTCCCCAAATCCCCACGGCAACTGAACAATCCCAGGAGGGGAGGATGCCACCGGTAACGTGGCATGTCGAGGCTGTTCAGCTCATCGTTTCTGTGAGTTTTTACAAGAAAAATATTGGAATGTGACTCTTGAAAAGTTCAAGTGAACAGAGCGCGACAGGAAGTCAGCAACGTAAAACGAAAGTTACTCCCGGATTGATCATCCGTAACGGGCCTGAAAATGGGTGGGATTTGGTGAACAGAACTACTTCGCGCTACATCTTCACAACGATCAGACCTTGAAATAGCTGTTCCCGCTGCTACCACTGTACGCTAATTGCTAAACATCTGATCACCACAGTTTCCAACACTAATACTCCGTACTTCCACCATCCCAATCTGTAAAACATTTAACTTTGTTTTGACCCACAAGTTTGATTACTCATCTTATTCAAAAATTTTGTGTAAACATAGTTAAGTTTAAGAGATTTTTAATATTTTTATTAATAAAGCATGCCAAACAAAAGAAATAATATTTTACATAGTTTTTAACAAGACAGGTGGCCAAACTTGATGGAAAAAAATAAACATCTTCTAAAGGCACAAGAGCTTAGGCCAAGGAACAATGCCATAGTAGACAAGCAGCGGCTACTTGAAGCAGGTTCTAACGTGACAACCAGGTAAGGATAACAGATGAAACCCGAGAGCATGAAATGATTGATGTCATATTTTCTACAGCCCAGGCAAATAAATGGCAGGTGAGCTGATATCTGGGATTCATCTTCATGAATCATGGTACCTTGGTTTGGTTCAAGTGTGGCCTTTACCATTAACAACAACAAGACTTTTTACCACACAAAAGCAAGGGAGATATATGGGTGAAAAAAGATTGGCGTACTTCATGTAAAAATCCCACCAGCACATCCTACCAAACTCTAGTTCACGATATAACTGGACCACAGGCACAAATAAGGTAGGCCAGAGTTCTCAACAGGTCTCTTCTAATGGCAAAGCTTCACTTATAACCCCTTCACAACAGCAGGACTGTAGCAAAATCATGATGACTCCTTTTTCTCTTCCGCGGCCTCCTCAAATGTCTCTCCAGGGACAAGCTCGGGAACGTCGTCATCATCGTCCTGAGCAGCACTGGCACTGGCACCAGCCTCCGCACCAGAAGCACCAGGAGCCTGCTTCTGGAATTGCTCCGCAAGCCTCCGTAAGTTGTCTAAGTTGTCAGGGCCTGAAATGGGAGGAACAATTAAAGGTAGACCAAAATCATTTATAGTACAGCATAGTTGTGAAGCTCACAAGTCGTAACTACGATACAATAAGATTCCAGTAACTCTCAAGTACTACTATGCAAAAAGAAGGGGATCAAGAACACAAAAAGAGACATATCTATATAGTAATATAGACTTTGAATTCAATAGGTATCCATGAGTAAAGAGAAACGTACCAAGCTGGTTGATAATCGATGGAAGCAGATCTTGCAGCTCTGTTCAAATAAGAAAATGCTAACATAAGAACACTGCTGTGCAAATCTAGCTCAGAGAAGTTTATAATTATTTTCTCCCTGGAAATTCAAAATGACAAAAGGCATGCGTAGCACAAAGCACCAGCTGCCAATGTAACAAGACAATAAGACATCATTACTACCTAGTTAAGTAGACAGCCAGCACACAACAGAATTAATAATATTAGGCCATTAAAAGCATCTTAACAGAAGCTAGTTAGGCCTTGTTTGGATGTTATCGTATTCACCTCAATTCACATGTGTTGGTGTGGATTGAAGTGTAATTTAGTTCAAGTTTCACTCCAATCCACCCCAACACATGTGGATTGAGGTGAATGCGAAAAACATCCAAACAAGGACTTAAGCAGATAATACAAGTCATGAGAACATACTCTTTGTCTGTGGAGTTCCACTGACCACCCATGTATTAGCACCAATTGAAGCTTGCACTGGAGGGGAACCAAAAGACCATTGTTAAAATAAAGTACTAATCTTGTTGAGTACTGAGTCTGGGTATCTTACCTTTAGGATTCACAAACTGAATAACAACATCATCCTTAAAGATGTTGACCTCTTCAATACCAGGAATGGTGTTCACTCCTATTCTTTTCAGGGTGCTCTGAAGCCTTTTGTCATCTGTGGTTGTAGTCTTGTGGACTGCCTTCTTCTTCCTGCCACCAATCAAAGCTAGTTATAAGTACATAATCCAGGTCTTTCCTAGACCGGTACCATATACCATAGATATGACAGCATTGGTACCATATATAAGACAACACCATCACGAGTATGATTAGGCAATGATTTAAAGCAAGTTCATGAGTAGAACAACATGATTTGGATTATATAACATCATTTGACTACCGTTTTAGATAACAGCAGATTAATAGGTAAAATTGCATAAGTCTGCAGACAGTACCATAAATAAGAAATTATTTTAGGCAAGTTCACATACGAAAAAAAAAAAAACACGATATGTAAATAAACAAAGGTAATTGGCAAAAAAGATCCTGTTATTACTCAACATAAGTCAATATATGCACAGGTTGTGAGTGCAATAGAAACATATGTGCTAACACAAAGCAAAAGCACTAAATAGAAAGTAAAGCTCTGGAAAACTGTTGACACGTCATCTTCAATAAATATAGAAGAATAAGCACCTGCGCATGCTACCCTTCCCCCCAGTGCGCACAGCACCTGCCATCTTCTTGAGCTTGTCAACATTCATCTGCATGAAACAAAAGAAAGTCAGTACACAATTTGTTCAGAAAAGGCAGCAGACAAAACCAATATGTAGTACACTTGTCCGAACAAGAAACGAACATAAATTATGATATCGAATAAAACATATTTGGGCATACAAAAGGTGCAATCAAACAATGAATGTCATAACATGGCGTAAAAAGTGCATGAAAGAAATGATATAAAGTGGCAAAATAACACCGTGCCACAACATAAACAAGTAACCGCAGAGAGAAACGTAAAATGCCTAACCGCAACCAGTTCCGACAACCAATAGCATGCACCCTGACTATTTCAGCAATAAAAACACGCATGCACCCTGACTGTTGGCACGAGGCAGTGCATAAGGGAAGCCACACAGTAGACATCTTCTGAGCCATTAGTAAATCGGTCTTAATCTAACTTCTCTGGAGCTAACTGTCCGTTCATTTACTAGAACTATCCATGCAGCTGTTACCTTGGACAAAATGCTATGAGTCTACCACATGATCGCTCACCGAGTGTGTAAACTAAATCCATGACTTGGTATATTGTTTAATCCTAGGTACCTAGCACGGCTGCTGCTACTAACCATCATATAAAGTGATCAATCAGGAACATGGTACATCTTCTCCCCGAGCACAATACCGCAAATCTAACAAAATGGGATCTACTAAACCCCAGTGCTTTACTGCTAGCTCCGACCACAAATCAAACAACAAAAGAGCCCAAGTATAGCCTGCGATTACAACTCAAATCTTCCAAACGCACATGTACGTATCCGGGCCAAACGTGCAGATCCAGCAGCTCCTAGCAAAACAAAACCGCTCGAAACAGCTTCTCGATGCGAGAACGAAGCTACCGTCGCTACTGCACGGGACTGGAGATATGAAGGTAGGAAGCTCACCTTGGCGCGGGGGGAGGGGAAGCCGCGGCAGCGGCGACTGCGGCGGCGGCGGCGGCTCGGGCGAAGGGAGAGGATAGGAATGGGGAGACCCAGGAGGTGGGGAAAAGGATAGGGCTCGGCAAGCTGGCTGGCTGGCTACCACGGCGAGCCCCTTTCTAGTTTAGGGTTTTAACCCTGAGGGATTCTAGGCCGTCCGATTTGTGATGGACGGGTGTCACGGGCTCTGTCCATAGCGTGCGCTCGTGCTCGCAGCTCGCCTGTTCGTTGTTCAGCCGTTCAGGACTTCAGCGGGTTCAGCTCTCTTGGCTGCCGCTCTCCGTACTACGTAAATCATAATCATTCCAAATTACTGGTTGTTTTGACTTTTTAGTTCACCTATTTAGTTATGTATTTATATATACAATAATGTATCTAGATAAAGTCAAAACGACTTATAATTTGAGAGAGTATACGTAAATGTAGCACCCGAACATCTCAAATTATGGTTTCAGTTTTGATTGAGAGCTATGAATCCTCAAATCTCATTTTAGTTGACACTAGTATATATGGGCCTTAATCAGCCTCAAATCTATTTTAGTACATTAAAATTCTCCCGGCTTTTGACTATATCCACATTTATTCTAACCTTTTTGCGTAAACATTTATTCTAATCTATTGAACTATGACGGTGCAAAAAAGGAGGCAAGGAGCACTGATATTAGCATTTAAAATTACCTCGACATTTTACTATATCCATTGTCGTTCCAATCTACTAAACTATGATGGTGCAAAGAGAGTGGAGGAGGAGCATCAATATTAGCATTTGAAATTCTCTCAAAGCATTTAACTTTATCCATTGTTATTGTTAACACCAAAATTTGGTAAAGCTTTGAATGACGAATGGGTCGGCATATAACGATTCGGTAAGAAGTCATTCGGCTAGCAAAAAGACCTTGGCAGTGCTATGGCATTCAGGAAGCCGCCGTTATTCGGCTAAGAAGCCCGAGTCCCGAGAAGGGCCGAGCATGAGATGGTTCGCAAGCGTGGAGCGTCAAAGAAGATATTCGAGGGGCGAGGGTCCACGCCACGTGCAATCTCCGCGACTCAGGAGACTTGGAGGGCAATGTATCTTAGCTAGATATTTTCGATTTATGTTTATTCGTAATTAGTTAGGACTCGTCAAGCCCGGGGTATAAATATGAGACCCCCGGAATGTAAACGATCTACCAAATCAATACAACAAACCCGGCTCCGTGCCTTGGCTCCGTGCCACCCTTCGAGTCCGGTCGTGTCGTCGATCTATTTGCGAGAGGAATCATCGACCCGTCGACCTCCATAAGTACCGGCAACCTTACACCATGTCTAGTATCGTCAGGCGGATTTAGATTATTGCAAGTAGCCTTGTTCACGCTTAGTATCGTCGGGGCGGATTTAAGCTATCGGGGACAAGATGGTTCTTTGTCGATCATGAGCCATCCGGTGGGCTAAGGTCCGCTTAGAGCTAGTTATCGGCTTCATTAGATCCGCAAATCTAATGAATTCATTAAGTTACCAAGTGGTGCATGCTTCTTATTTATTTATTTAATTATGATTGCACACACTTTTGCCCAATTTAGATTGATGTGGCTCGGCTTTATTTTATGTTAGATCTAGATGTCATCAATTCTTCCGATGTTCATCATTAGCTTGTCATTAGATCTATTTGTTCTTTCATAGCCGAGCCTAGATCAATCTAGGTTGTCACGTGTTCTTGGGTTCTTGTGCGTTTAGTCATGAGTCGTGCGGCGGGCTAAGGTTTTTGCGTGTGAGTTCCTTCTTCATGGACCCTGGTTCGGCAAGCTTGCCGAATACGATTATGTGTTTACTCGTATCTTGCATGTGTGAGTCTACCTATCGTTAGAGTCTACAGTGCGGCAGCCGTATCATGCGGTGGATTAACTTGTTGCAAAGTGTATCATGCGGTGGATAGTTTGTTAGGGACGAAATGGGTTTAGAACGGTTAAGTCGACAAGTGGTATCATGCGGTGGATTAGCTTGTTGCAAAGTGTATCATGCGGTGGATTCTTTGTTAGGACCGATCGGGGATAAATCTACGGGCTTTACTTTAGATTAGGTTTGCATATGTACTTTACTTGTCTATGCATACGCCGCTTCAACGAGTAATGAGTATTTATAAATCTGTTTTAGATGTATGCGTGCTTTTTAGCTTGTCATGGTTAGATTGTATCATGCGGTGGATTGATCTAGTTGTGGTAAGTGGTTTAGATCTGCCAGCAAGTGGTATCATGCGGTGGATTAGCTTGCAAGGGTTTAAGCTCGACGGGTTCACTACTAGGGATGTTCTCATTGATGACGTTCGCCATTGGTCACCGAAAGTGCCAAAATCGTCATCCAAAAGCATCGCGGACGAGTTTTTGACGAAATTCATATTGTCACCGAGGTCGCGTCACATTTGGTCATCGGTGACGAAATGTATATTTTTCGCCACAGATGTGCCTCCAATCAGTGACGAATAACGAGTCGTCATGGATGTACTTTCAATCTATGACGATGCCTTTTAGTCATGGAAGAACCATCGTTTTTCGTCATAATCTTCCGTCTAACGGCCGTCTTAATGGCGCCGTTAACGGCGTTTTGTAGTCCGTGACGATCCGATTACGTCAGCGAGTGTCCTGTTTTGTCGTCATTACCAACCGTTTGGTAGCGTTCGGACGGCGGTGGAAGCCGACGTGGCATACTATTATTGGTTAGGATTTTCGTCCACGGATGGAATTATCAATTTATCGGAGAAATAATTATATATTCGTCACGTAATCACATGTGCGTTCATCACATAAGAAGTTACGATCAGCCCATTTATATTTCACAACAAAATATATGGATACAGCCCATATATTAATATAGAAATTTAGTATTACAATACGTGAGGAGAAACGAATAATATAGAGGAAAACTAGCTTGATACTAATACATATTCATCAAAAGCTATTATTAAAGTGGAGCTGAATCTCCCATGGTTTCCTCCATCACTTAGCATCAAAATCAGTAGAAAATTGCCCGTCAACATGCGCCCTCCTCTGCCTGATTTACCACCAGCAGTAGTTGCAGCCCCTAAGAATCAGAACGCAATATTTCAGGCACACAAGAACTTGTTCTTTACTAGTAGAGATTAGATAATGAGAAAATACATATATGAGTTCAGAAACATCTTAGCAATAACTAAGTCTGAATTCAAAACAACAATTTTGTTATTCACTAATGCCTTTTGAATACCAAACCAGCTTTGTAAAATGGAATGACAGATTTCAAAAAATAATTAGGAAAAAGAAAAAGTTTCTAGCAAATAGCACTCAACATGCAGTTAACCGATAGTCAGTTTAAGTGGTAATACATCCACATGTGAGCTATTTTTCAATGATAGATGGAACGTTTAAGAAACAAATCAAATACCTACTAGTCTCAATTTTCGGGTTCCACCGCATTGCACCATGTCGTAACTGCATCGTCCTAAAAATTCACACTTGTTCAAAAACCATGAATAAACAAACATACATGCTAACTACCTACTACTATTTGTCTCGTCATGTGGTTAAGTTTGATTACAAGATGGTACAATTTTTTATAGTGTTTCTGGAACACTAGTCACTGAAAAACTAAAACATGACAATTGTAAAAAGCCTGTTTAACAGAGATGCCCTATCAGTACTTACCAGTTATTTAGTTCATCAGCTGATCCAATCCAGCTCAATTCCAATAATACAATTGCAAAATTTATATCCTAATAGTAACATTTTTCACAGCTAAGTACACACATACCTTATTGGATTGAGCACCTCTGTCTTTTTGTCTTTTGGAATCTGTAGGCGCATTGGATAGTGTATGCATTTGCATAAATCTTAATTAAGTGCCAAACTCCGATAACCCTCACTTCCCTCCATGATTGCTCCAAGCCTGGAACCTACAAATATACTAAACACAAAGCCACCCACACAGATCAGTAGCAAAACATGAAATGTGAACATGGTTCAACGGAAATCAGTCTAGCTGGAAAAACACAATGGTTTATAATTGTTCAGCAGTATTTAACACAGCAGCTCATGCCTACTTATTCTGAAATGTGAGAGAAAAGAAAAAAGAGAACTGTGCTACAAAGGGTTATAAAGCTTGCCGAAACTCTGAAGAAAAGAGAACTGTAACTAGCAAATGGTCATATTCATGAATATTAGAATATTCATTTGGGTTTTGAGTTTCAGACTAGGCAACGCTAAATCGAACAGCAACATGGACAACCCTGCAGGTAGGATATTACAAGAAAAATTAGTAGTAGGCTTCACGAGATGACCCAGAACAGCTTATATTAAAATAATGCAGCCATGGGAACCATGTTGCCCAAAAACAACGATGCGATGAGGATCCAGATGCTCCTAAACAGGTTACCCCTCGACGAACCATGCTGGTGCTGCTACACCGGGGCGGGGGCATGAGCCTGATGTGGAGATGGAGGTTGAGGTGGTCCGGTGCAGCAAGTCCCCACCGTGCGCCGGATCTGGCTGTGACTTCCCAGCGCCGTGGTTGTCGCCGACGGATGCCGCGGTAATTCCAAATTATCTGCGCCGAACGAGTGCAAGTGAGGGCGCCTGGTATGACAGCGATGTGTTGAATAAATTGAAGCGGATTAAGGCCTCTGGCCACAATGGCATGACTATATGCCACCACAGTGTGCCACAACCTTGGCCACCAATGAGCACGCTAGCAGGGCCTCCATCCCCAGGCATAAGGCCACCGTGCCACTCGATACCGCCAGGCCACCGCGCACATGAGGACCGCCGCCTGCGGCATGCGCCTCGAACAGTTGTGGACGAGGAGGGAGATTGCGGCGAAGGGAGGCGCGATCGTGAGGGACGAGGAAGGAGATGCTGCGTAGGGGAAGTGGACGGTTGCGGCGGGGGGCAGGGACGGGAGAGCTAGGGTTGCAGTCTTAAATGAGCGTAGTTGGGCGCCAGGGTGATAGTGGGCCAGCACTCATGGGCCTTTTTATTTTTCTTTTACTATTTTGTTTTCTGTTTTTCTTTTTCTCTTTTTCTTTTATTTTACAAATATATCAAGAAAAATCTAAACACTTGCATATCCACATTATTTCTTTTATAAGCATCACATGAAAAATTCAAGTGTTTGCGACATCCATCGCAAAAGGCATACATGGGACACATAGTCCTATATGACTAAGTGATAGATATTCATGGTTGTCAAAGATGTGTAGTACCACTTTGTTAAAATCATTTGAAAATTTTACAGAATGGTTATAGATCCAAAATAAGTTATTGTGTAAGTTTGTGAAATTTTCTGACCAAGTTTAGTTATTACTGTAATTATTTGTTGAGATACCAAGGAATAAATGCTAAAATACCATAAAGTGGCTAAAAAATCTAAAAAGTTGCATAGCCACATAATTTTGGTGTATAAGCATCACATAAAAAATTCAGTTAATTTTGACAAATTGTTACTACACATCCACCGCAAAGGCATGCGTGGCACACATAGTCCTATGTGACTAAGTGATAGATCTCCTGGTGGTTGTGAAGGATGTATAGTACCACTTTTTTCGAAATCATTTGAAACTTTTATGGGATGTTTATGGAGCCAAAATAAGTTGTTTTGTGAACCTATGGAATTTTTTCGACCAAGTTTACCTATTATTATAATTATTTGTGGAATTACTTAGGAATAAATGTTTAAATACCATATAGTTGCTAGAAAAATCTAAAAAGTTGCATAGCCACATGATTTTGATGTATAAGCATCACATAAAAAATTCAAGTGATTTTGATAGAGTGTTCTGCACATCCATCGCAAAGGCATACATGCCACACATAGTCATATATGATTAAGTGAGAGATCTTCGTGGTTGTGAAGGATGTATAGTACCACTTTGTCAAAATTATTTAAAAATTTTATGGGATGGTTGTGGAGCCAAAATATATTGTTGTGCGAATCTATGGAATTTTCTGACCAAGTTTACCTATTATTTGTAATTATTTGTTAAATTATTTATGAATAAATAATTACGATATAACAATCGGTCGTATCTACTCTCTCCGTATTTTAATTCTATCGGTCGATGCCTCCGCTTTCAACAGAGTAGAGTGACGGCGGCCACGGCGGCGATGTCCACGGCAGTCCTCCTCGGCCCCTCGGCACTCCTTCCCATCAGCGCACCACATGATGGCGCCCTCACCAACGTCAACACACCGGCGGCAGAAGCAGCCTCACGACGGCAGGAGCCTGCCGCGCCATGCGCCACCACGTCGCTCGCGATCCGTCGCTGCCCATCATCCCCGGCACCTGTAACCTCCCATACATCTGTCTACTGAACAGGTGGTGCTGGCCCCGTGCGCTCTCTCCACCGGGGGAGCATCCGTCGATCGGATCTAGGACTCCGTATGGTCGAGACAGTCCGAATCCATAATGTATAGATCGATTTGTTTATTCCAATCTAAAATCCTGCGCACCTGGTGGTCGAGCATGCAAATCTGACTCTCCTCCCACGGTTCCACCATGTTAATTAAACCTGACTCGGAGGAATGCATATATCTAGGACATCTGGTGCTGCAAGGGCAAAGAGATGCATCAGTGCGTTTGTATTCATCACCAGCCTATTTGAGAATCGTCGATGTTTAGATCAGGCACATATTCCTATACTTTATTCTCAAACAAAAAAAGTATGAATACATACTCGTCGTTTTGTGTATCTCCATATTATCTGAATGTATGCACATATACTCCGATCATGTGGTTTAGTATGCACTTATACTATCAGAATTTTGGTGTATGTATGCATATATATACTCCATCCCAACCATCCTAGTGGTTAAGTAGGATTGCTGCCAACTTGAAGGTTGTAGGTTCAACTCCTTGGTGTACTTTATTTTTTCTTTTATTTGTCTTTTTTCCTTTTACTTGTCTAGATTGATTTTTTGATTGGGTTGAAGTGGGTGGGTGATGCCTACACACGTGACTAGACGGGGTGGGGCTTTCGGGAAAAATAGTTTTGATTTGTGAAGAAAAGTCACAATTACTTGTGAGGAAGTATATACGTTAAATTGTATCCACTATCTCAATTGTGGTTGTTAATGGTAAGGTGAATGGTTTGGATGCATGAGGTCTTAAGTTCAAACTCTGTATGAAGCACTTTTTGCATTTTGTAAGATAATTTCATGACTCATTAATACCATATCCTTCACACCAAAATTTTTGGACCACAAAAACTAGTTTAGTTAATTACTAGTTTAATCGTACATGCACCCATGATTTATTATTCAACTTACAAATAGAAAACAATCCACCCCTTCAACATGAAAGGTCATGTAGTGTGGTGGTAGCGCTCCTACGTGCACTACCCGGTCACGGGTTCGAACCTCTGTAGGAGCAATTTTTTTGCCAAATACAATTTAACAAAGTAGCTCAACGTCGTCGGGGGGACATGCGGGTCAGACCCAAAATCGCCACGTCGACTTGTGACCCACTTCGTAAAAAAAATTTGGAGCGGGTTGTCTAGGCGAGGCCCAAGCTGCTGTCGGGCCGTAGCCGTGGCCCTTGTGCAAAAAAAGGTGGAAAACATCCCACGCATCACATGGGTACACGTGGGGAAACATCACAATACGAAAAACATAATCTATGACGATCTCCTTTAAGTGTTACGTGACCTTATTTTCATGATCGTCACTAAAATTCAAGCCAAAACCGTCATCGCACACTTATGACGAAAATAGACATTTCGTCATTGAAGACATATCCTTACGTGACGAAAGTGTGCGGCGTCCACGAGCACATCGTCATGGATGATCATATTTCTACTAGTGGTTTAGGAAGGCTAGGCGTGCGGCAGACTAGTTGGATGAAACCTATGCATGTGTCATCTAGATTAGGTTTACATTTACGAGTTACCGCTTTTGTTCCATGTTGTCAATTAATTCGATCCATGTTATATAGCTTTATGATGTCATACCATGATGATCGACTTTACTTATTCAAACATATCTTCTATGATCATTCGGCAACTGTTATTACATTACACCTTTATACATGCTTACCGAATGCACTCATTATCTGTCGACAGATAGCTCTCATAGCTATATGTCTTTACATCTGGCCTTAGAGCCATACATGCGGAGCTGTCTTGGTCTCATCGGGCATGTTCGGATCTCACGTTTACCTCCTTGTCAATTAACAAGGTCAAATTGATGCGGCACGCCGGATCAAGACACTTTCGAGGCGTCGAGTAAAGCTAGCTATTCGGCTTGTCGGTGTGTGCGCGGACACGAGTCGGGTTTTTTGTGCCTACAGTCATTCCAATCTACTGTTAGGACGGTGCAAGGGAAGTTGGTGAGGAGCACCAATATTAGCATTTGAAATTCTCTCGGTACATTCATTGCCACTCCAATCTACTAGGTTATGATGGTGCAAGAGAGGAGGGGAAGAGTACTTGTATTAAACAATGAGGGTGCAATATAGAAAGGGAGGAGCACCAATGCGTGTGGTGTTGTTGAGGAAAGTTGTGGCAGGTTTGAGTGCCACACCAAATAGGAGCATGCATCAACAAGCCGGGGACAAGATGAGTGCCATGGAGAGAAGTGGACGTCAACGAGTTAGGTTGAATGGGCGCTAGGGAGAGGAGTTGCATCGAGCCGAGGTGCTCGTTAAGCCATATGGAGCAACCACGGAGAGAAGTGGACGTCAACGAGTTAGGTTGAATGGGCGCTAGGGAGAGGAGTCGCATCGAGCCGAGTGCTCGTTAAGCCATATGGAGCAACCCGGGATGATGGCGTGAGACGCGAGACGAAAAAAGATACGAGAGTGAGTTGGTGCCCAAAAATCTTCGCGAGAAAGAAGTAGGGAGCCCTCTATGCACCCCTAGGAGAAGTCTTTTTTTTTACAAGGAGGAGATGGGGTCGAGGGGGAGATTTATGGGGACTACACAAAATGGGGGCTTGGATTGGGATGTTGTTGGATGAAGTTTTTTTTCTCTAATAACACTAAAAAAATAGAGTATGAACTTTGTTTATGGTCGATATTGGAGATGCTCTAAGTACTTTGACTTTAGGGCCTATATAGAACTGCTCAGCTCTATCAAAACTAGCTCACCTTCACTAATTCCTAGACTTTTTGATACCATTTTTTTTTTATAAACTTGGTGTTTTTTACTCATCTTCTGGATACCATTTTTAAAATGTTACAATCCGATTTACCTCCTAACCTTTCAATTTAGGGCGTGTTTGGGACCGTAGCCTCCACCGTCGTGGTACAAAAAAAAATTATGCTGGTTTAATCGTGTTGATTGTGTGTCTTATGATTGAGGGGTATTTAACATTTTTTTTTTCTAATTCTTGCGTTGTGGCAATCATACATCCAATTTTTAAGAGGTCCAAAACATGCCTTAGGATTCCTTTGGATCGTTTATTTCCCTTCAAACTTGGAGGGTATCAAGAGGGATTGAACTATATTGCCCTTCAATCCCCTCTAATTCAGAAGGGAATGGTTAAATCTAAACTAGTCCTATGGTTAAAAATCGTTTTATATAGAAGGTGATAAAAACTTGTTTATAGTGTAAAAACAATTTTTTAGTTGTTAAAAACCGGTTTTATATAGAAGGAGATAGCTTGGACGACAACAAAAGTTACATGTCAAATTTTTTTTTTTCCCGTTGAGGCATTTCGGTCTTGTTCGTCGGTTTTTTTTTTTTTTTTTTTTTTTTTTTTGAGGGGTGTGTTGTTCGTCGGGTAACCGAATAGACCGAGCTCTGGCGGAACATGGGCCGGATTCAGAAATTTGGGCCGAATTAGAATTTGTTCTTAGATTTCGTGAGGAGCACGGAAAATCGGCGATTTCGTAGGAGCACGGAAAATCGGGTCTGTTAATTTTGTTGGGTCAATCGGGCCCACGGCCTACACCAGCAGGCTATGTTTACCGGGCGAGCGCCATATTCCCGCGACGCCGCAGCCTCCGCTTAAATCCACTTTGATGCTAGTGTGCCTCCGGCGAAGCCTCTCGCTTGTCCGGCGGCACACCTCCCGCTCCCGCGTCCTCCACGCATTGTCTCTCCACCCCGCCCACCTCTCCCTTCACCACTCCGCCGCCGACGCGATGGGTGAGGATTCTGCTCCTGGCAAGGACGCAAAGGGGAAGGGGAAGGGGAAGGGGAAGGGAAGGCCAAGGCCCCCCCCGCCCGACCGGGCTGGTCGCTCGCGGCGACTCCCTACACGGAGGCCGTCACACGAGAAGAGGATTCGCTTGTTCGAGGAGATCCGGGCAAAGGCGAGGCCATCGGCGGCCGAATATCGGGCGGCGCGGTTATCAAGTGAGTTGCTCTAACGGTGCGCTTAATTACGAGGTTATTGCTGAATTAGAGTCATGTAGGTGAATCATAATATCTCGCACTGAAGTTTTTTTCTCGAATACGCAAAGACCGCAAAAGACTTGTGCCTCTTTGTATTTAAGAAATCTGCACCGAAGTTTAGCTTATTAAATTTTTAATATGGCCTTTGTGAAGTTGAAGCTGCTGTCTGTTTGTAGTTTTTGTCATACCAAATGTTGCTTGCTTGCTCATAGCGCTGATGGATTCTCACTCTGAACCATTGTTGGGGGGCCATGCATGTCCTTTAGGATAACTCTACGATGGCGTAATCAAAGATGGGAAGAAATTGATTACAACCCCGATGGATATTGCTAAGGAGATATCGAGTGGATTTGCAGCTAGTTGTTTGATAGCTCAAGTGGACGAAAACACTCGGGATATGGGAGGCCTTTGGAAGGCGATCGTAAATTGCAAATGTTCAAGTTTGATACCAATGAAGGCCGTGACACCTTCCGGCACTCAAGTGCTCATATTCTTGGAGAAGTGAGTTGGCATTTCGCTTGTTCATGTCTATAAGCATGTTTATTTATTTAAACATTGTCATACTTTTTCATGCTATATTTTGTTATTCAAGTGAGTTTCAGCATTTGTATGTGACAATTCATTTTCAACTCAATTAGCACTAATTGTAGATTTAAATTTGCGATCTCTTGAGAGAGCATATGGCTGCAAGTTGTGTATTGGGCCTTGCACCACAAGAGGGGAGGTATGAAAATGATTTGAGGATCAATCATCTTAAAGCTTAATGAAGTTGTTAGTGTATATGTGTAAAGGCCCATGAGGCTAGGCCCATGAGGCCCATGTACAGCAACTATATTGCCCACCCTTCTAGGGTTTGGAGAGATAGAAAAGAATATTCCACACTTACATGGTATCGGCTTGGTTTTTCTCCCGTTCCTTCCCCATCCCACCGCCGTAGCCACCTCATGGCCGGCCGGCCGCCAGCGCCGGCCGCCGTTCTCCGGCGGCGGCCGCCCTTTCTCTCCCTCTCCTCCTTCCCCTTCCTCTCCTATGCCGATGTTGCGGTTGGTGGTCCGGTTCCCAGCGCGGACGCTCCCGGAGCGAGCGCGGCCTTCCCAGCGCGGCGCGGCCTTCCCTGCGCTTGGGCGGCTTTCCCCCGCGCGGCCGCCCTCGTCGCGGGGCTGGGGGATCCGCTCCGGGCCTGCTCCCTCCTCCTCCTCCGACGCCCCTCTCCGAGCAGCCGGAGCTTGAGCACTGGTGACGCCCGCCGTCGCCGCCGCCGCCGCCGCCGGGCGCGCCGCGCGCTTGCCGCGCCAAGCGGGCGAGGGCCGCAGCCAGGCGTGGAGTGCGGGGCGGGGGTGCTGGTGATGGTCTGGGAGCGGCCTTGGCGTGGTTGAGGGCGCGAGGGGCCTTCGGTCTTTGGAGCGCAGCCTGGGGCGTGGGTGAGGGCGCGAGGGCCTTCGGTGCCCCCACCGCTGCCCCAGCGCCCCGTCCTACCCCCGGGAACCGCTCCGCCACCTCGCCTTCCACTCCGTACGGCTCTTGGCCCCGGTGGGGATTCGGCATGCCCGTGGAGGATGCACCCCCTCACGGCGCGCCTCTTCGCGGCAAGGCCGTCGTCGTCGATGGTGGCTCGGGGCGAATCGCGGAACTTGTCCGCGCCCTTCGGGCGGCAAAGGTCCAAGCTTCAGCGGCGGGGGCGTGTTCGTCTTCTTTGCCGCTCGCTTGGGAGCGTGAGCGCGAGGCCGCCGATGCTCTCGCTCGCCCGGTGGCCGAGGCCGAGCGGTTCCTTTCGGTCCCTCCGCCCCCACCCCCGTCTTCGTGGAGCACGGCGCCACTTCTTCCTCCCGGCCGGCGCATCCACCTCCGGTGCCCTCTCCACCGTAGCGCCCGACCCGCCCGATCCCATGGTCGCCTTCCCGCACCTCCGGGCCGTCGCCGTCACGAACGTCAAGAACCGGGTCACCGTCGTGCTCGACTCCACGCACACCTCCTACGCTCGTTGGCATGATCGATGCTCCTCGGCGCTCCACCGCTACGCCATCGGCGACCACGCCCGCCGACACACCTCTCGCGGCGCGGGATGCGGCGTGGCAGCGCCTCGACAGCGTCGCACTGTCCTGGATCGTTGGGACCATCTCCCTCGATATCCGGGACACCGTCCGGGGGTCGCGGTGCCACTGCTGGCGCCCTACCGGGCTCGCCATCGAGGGCCACTTCCACAAAGAACGCCGAGGCCCGTGCCCTCACACTCGAGGCCGACTTCCGCACCTTCGCCCGGGGGACCTCTCTCGCTAGCGACTCGCGCGGCGAGATGAAGGTCAAGGCCGGCGTTCTTCGTGACATTGGGTACCGGTGGAGGATCGCCGGTGGTGCTCAACCTCCTGCGGGGCCTCAATGGTCGGTTCGCGCACCTGCGGAGCTGGATCACCCGTCGGACGCCGTTCCCCACCTTCCTGCGGGTTCGGGATGACCTCGTGCTTGAGGAGCTCCGGATGGGGGCCGTGCCACATGCCCGCACCGCCGCTCCCGCCCGGCGCTGCGTCCTCTACTTCCGTGCTCGTCGCCGCCCCGCCTCCTCCCGGGCCAAGCGGGGGTGGGGGTGGCCGCGGTGGTCGCCGTCGCGGCCGTGGTGGCCGTGGTGGTGGTGGCGCTGGACGTGGTACCGGCGGAGGCGGAGCTGGACCGGGTCGTGGCGGACCCACTCCACCGCTTGCTCCACTTCCAGTTCCCGGCGGTGCGCCCTGTCCCTCCTTCACCAACCCATGGACGGGGCGCATCTCCATGTGGCCGTTCCCTGGCCAGGGCGGCGGGAACACTCGACCTCCACTCCAGGCGGCCGCCATGTACTCCACCATGGCTCCTCTACCGCCGACCTGGGCTCCTCCTCCGCCTAGCCCGTCCTGGCAGGGGGGGTGGAATCAGGCGGAGCTCGCTCAGTCCTTCAGCACCATGGGGCTGACACCGCCCACTGAGTGGATTGCCGACTCTGGGGCTTCCTACCACACCACTCCGGACGCTGGTATACTCTCGACTCTTCGACCTCCCCACCCCTCTTGCCCTTCTTCTATCATGGTGGGGAATGGTTCCCGTCTTTTCGGTCACCTCTCGTGGGTTACGCTCCGGGTCCTTTTCGCCTTTCGAATGTTCTTGTTGCCCCTCAGATGGTCCACAATCTTCTCTCTATTCGTCGAGTTCACTGGCGATAACTCTTGTTCTGTCGAATTTGACACGCCGGTCTTCTTGTGAAGGATTTGGCTTCCGGCGACCACTCCTCCGATGTGAGAGCACGGGACCCCTTTACACTCTTCGCCTTCCGTCTTCATTTGCTGCTCTTGCCGTGGCGCCGTCTTCTACCATCGGCACCGCCCGGCTTTCGGTCATCCGGGCGCGACGTTTTGGCTCGGCTTCGGTCGTAGTGCGGACATCTCTTGTACTTTCGTACTCATGCCGAGCATCTTTGTCATGCGTGTCATTTCGGTCGTCATGTTAGACTACCTTTTTCTTCTTCTTCTTCGCGTGCTACGCATGCCTTTGATCTTGTACTGCGTGATGTGTGGACCCTCCCTGTACCAGAGCATTTCGGCCTCAAATATTATCCGGTGTTGGTTGATGATTTCTCCCATTACTCTTGGACTTTTCCCTTGCGTGCTAAGTGCGAGGCGTTTCCCACCCTCCTCCACTTCTTTGCCCGGGGCGTCCACTCGATTCGGTCTCACCGTCAAGGCCGTCTAGTGCGACAACGGCGTGAATTTGATAACAACGCCTCGTTCTTTCTTCCTCTCTCGGGGTGTTCATTGCGCATGTCTTGTCCGTATACCTCTTCCCGTAAGCGGCAAGGCTGGCGGATGATCCGCACCACGAACGATGTCATGCGCACTCTTCTTCTTTGGGCCTCTCTCGCCCCCGCGCTACGGGCCGAGCCTCCACACCGCCACCCACCTACTCAACCGCCTTCCGCCCACTGCTTGCCCTGCTCCCACTCCCCACCACGCCCTCTTCGGTACCCCGCCGACCTATGACCACCTCCGTGTCTTCGGGTGTGCCTGTTACCCGAACACTGCCGCCACTGCTCCTCACAAGTTGGCGCCCCGCTCGACACGTTGTGTGTTCCTTGGCTACTCCCTTGACCATAAGGGGTACCGCTGCTACGACCTTTCCTCCCACCGTATCCTCATCTCCCGGCACGTTGTTTTCGACGAGTCGGATTTTCCCTACTCCACTTCTTCCACACCTTCCACGGCTGCCGAGCTGGAGTCCCCCGCATCGACCCGGTGGTTCAGCCACCGTTACCTTCTGGCCTTTTTTTCACGTGGTACTCCAGGCTCACCGGCGCGGCACGCGCTGCCCCCGAGCCCTCGCCGCGCCACGAGCAGCTCCGGCGCCTCGCCTCGTGCCACGCCGCGACCCCCGGTGTCCCCGGCCGCGCCCCCGTGCGCCCCCGGAGCCCCGGCGCCGCGCCACACGCGGCCCCGGAGGAACCCGCCGCGCCACGCGCGGCCCCGGACGACCCCCGCCGCGCCACGCGCGCCCCGGAGCGCCGAGTCGTTCCCCCCGCTCGCGTCGGGACCTACATGGCAGCCGACGCGGTGCACGTTCGCCGTCGCGCCCCGGCGCCGGTGCCCTCAGATCCCGGCCCGGCTCCTCCGCCACCGCCGCCACCACGGCAGGTCGTGTGGTTACCCGCGGGGTCTACCACCCGCAGATCGTTCGCCGGGACCCCGTCACACTCACCCGATGGTGACTCGGCATGCGGCGGGGGTTCTCCGTCCCGCGGCCCCTCTCCGCCACCGAGGAGCAGTCCCGCCGGTCTCTCCGATTCCTTCCTCCGTCCGCGCCGCATTGGCGGATCCTAACTGGCGGCGCGATGGAAGAGGAGCATGAGGCTCTTCTTGCCAACCAGACGTGGGACCTTGTGCCGCGTCCGTCTCGTGGTGGCAATGTGGTCACAGGCAAGTGGATCTGGACGCATAAGCGTCGGGCTGACGGCAGTCTGGAACGCTACAAGGCTCGCTGGGTACTCAGAGGCTTTACCCAGCGCCCCGGGGTTGATTATGATGAGACCTTCAGTCCGGTGGTCAAGCACCTTTCCGATAAAGGCGCGACCCGCCCTCTCGCCGGGCTCTCTCGTTCTTGGCCGGTGCATCAACTAGATGTCAAGAATGCATTTCTCCATGGCACCTTGTCCGAGACAAGATATCTGCGGCCCACCCGGCGGGGGTTTGTCGATTCCGGTCGCCCCGATCCGGTTTCTTGGCTCAACAAGTCACTATATGGTGCGAAGCGGGCGCCTCGTGCTTGGTACTCCCCGGTTTGCCACCTACCTTCTCACCTTGGGGTTGAGAGGCCAAGTCGACACTTCTCTGTTTGTCTATCGCCACGGAGCCGAGGCGCCTACCGCTACTCTATGTTGATGATATTGTCCTCACAGCCTCCAGCCCGCAGCTTCTCCAGCGTGTCATATCGGCCTTGCAGCCAGGAGTTTGCCATGAAGGATCTTGGTCCCCTTCACCACTTCCGGGGGTTCTTGTGGAGACTTCGCCCTTCGGGGTTGTTCCCGCACCAGCGACGGTATGCTCTGCGGACATCCTCGAGCGGGGCCGAGATGACGGCGTGTCACCCCCGTGCTACTCCGATTGATACCCGGCGAAGCTTTCTGGCTGATGGAGGCGACCTCGTGGCGGATCCCACGCCTTCCGGAGTTTGGCGGTGCCTTGCGGTACCTCACCTTCACCGGCCGACATCGCGTGCACGCCGTTCGCCAGAATCTGTCTTCACATGCATGATCCACGGGCACCCCATCTTGCTGCGATGAAGCGCCTTCTCCGCTATATTCGTGGCACTGTTGACTCTGGCCTGATGCTCCACCGGTCTCCCTCTACTGAGCTCGTCGTCTACACCGACGATCGGGCATTTGTCCGGACACTCGCCGCTCTACCTCGGGTATGCCGTCTTCCTTGGCGGCAACCTCGTCTCCTGGTCATCAAGCGGGCCGGGTTGTCTCCCGCTCCGGTGGAGTAGGCGGAGTACCGGGCTGTTGCTAACGGTGTGGCGGAGGCCTCCTGGCTTCGTCAGCTCTTGGCTGAGCTTCACAGCCCCCTGACAAAGACCACACTTGTCTACTGTGACAATGTCAGCGCCGTCTACCTCTCCACCAACCCCGTTCAGCATCAGCGGACGAAGCATGTGGAGATTGACTTGCACTTTGTCCGAGACTTGGTTGCCATCGGCGCTGTTCGGTGCTCCATGTACCGACCACCTCGGTTCACGACATCTTCACCAAGGGTCCGCCCTCATCGACCTTCTCCGAGTTCGATCCAGCCTCAACGTCGCCAGTGGCTAGTTGTGACTGCGGGGGCCCCGTGTGTTGATTTCTTTCATGTCGGTCTTGATCTCCGTCGCGCCGGTAGTTCGGGGATCTGCGGGGTGTTAGTGTATATGTGTAAAGGCCCATGAGGCTAGGCCCATGAGGCCCATGTACAAAGAACTATATTGCCCACCCTTCTAGGGTTTGGAGAGATAGAAAAGAATATTCCACACTTACAGAAGTTAACATAGCCATCTTATCTGTTTGCTTTCTAATGTTTCCACTTGATATATGTTAAGGGTTTCTACTATGATGCCTACTACAATGATCTGACTTTAAACGAGGAGCACTTTGGCGTCATTGAAAACCAAGCTAAAAAGGCTGTTTCGGTATGCTTTGAATTTCAACTCATCATTTAAGCTTACTATGTGCTTGTTTTGTGGGCACTATCTACCTGGATGGCTTATTTCAATGCATTATATGTGGGTCACAAAGTACATGTGGTGATCCATAATTTTGGAATCGCTAATGCATGTCTTGCATTGTTTTTGTGACACATTGAAGCGTCTAGCTAGATACATTGTGTTTTTACATGGTTAAATCCTACTTGGTGCGGGGGAAAAGCAACCATTTGAGCGCATCGAGGTCGGCCAGGCGTAAGCTCTTGAAATGTTTCTTTGAAAATAAATTCAAGGCAACCTTCCTTGCTCTGTCTTGTTTTGTTTCAACCCTCTATATTGTTTTTTCGCTTATGTTAAAAATATATGACCTCTAATCATTCTTACAAAAAAGGATCATATGTTCAGGTTGAAATCATTAATGAGTTACCCGAGGACAAGACCATTACAAAGATACTGGTGTGGTCCTTTAGTTGACCTATGCCGTGGACCACACATCCCAAATACTTCCTTCGTCAAAGCTTTCACTTGTCTGAAGGTAACGATTATTTGATTATGCACTAATCTTCTCGTTCTCTTTATAGTGGAACCGGCTATTCATATGTATGCACACATGTAAATATTCAGGCTTCGTCATCATATTGGAGAGGAAAAGGGACCGCGAAAGCCTGCGAGAGAGTATATGGAATATCTTTCCCCGATTCTCGACGTCTCACGGTATAGAATATAAATTCCGCTTATGATGCTATCTCCTATGATGTGGACAATTGCAAACTGTTTATTAATCTAAAACCTATTTCGAATATGTCTGTTATATTTGCACTTTAGATACTAGCATAAATTATTTGTTCATGATTCATGTGTTGCACCCGACTAGGCGAGAGTTTCATACATGATGATATGACATGCACTTTTCCCTGAATCAATACCTTGAAACCTTGTCTAAGATCTCATTGTGGTTTTCGAATACGTTCGTTAACATGCGTTATGTTTGAGGAATCTATTTAGACCGGTTCTCACCTGAAACTAAGGAAAGTTATTCATTGGGTTAGGGATAATTTTCATAACACATTTGTGAAATTGTTAGTGAGCATGTCGCCGAGGCACCAAGGAGTTCAGGTAACCGTATAATTATGAATATCAAGATAGGACATGGCTTTCAGATCTGTGTAATCGTAATCTGACCCTGAATGATATGCTTGCATTTCCTTTTGTTATTGTTCTCATCTTTTTGCATCTATTTGTATCACACGATACTTTTCGGGGAATATAAACATTTTTCGAAGGAAGCTAAGAAACGGGATCATAGGATACTAGGGAAAGCACGGGAACTATTCTTTTTCCATGAACTTAGGTACCTTAACACTACTTTATGTTTCTTCTCTTGCTTTCATATCTAGACTAGATTGTGACATCTCTCGGTTAATGGAAAATTCTTTGTTGTATTTACATTTGTGCAGCCACCGAAGTCGCTTCTTCCTTCCACATGGTGCTAGGATATATAACAAACTCGATGGACTTTATGCGACAACGGTCATGAGACTTAGTCACCTGGGAGCGGGAGCGACCTAGCGTTCCACGTTCGGGAACGCCGTTCGGGAGCGGGAACGCGGGAACATTTTCGTTCCCACGATGTAAAAAGCGCATCCAAAACCTCGTTCCTCGTTCCTCGATCCGTCGTTCGGTTCCGTCGTTCAGGGAACTGCGGTGACTAAGTACAGAGATAGAGGATACCAAGAGGTTTACACTAGTTTGTTATTTACTCAATTGGATCGGATTATATACATCATTTGTTCAATTCCCTTTGTTTTTGTTTGTTATATGCCTATCTTATAGGTGTTGAGCCCAAATATTTACAATATGCAACTTTGGGAAACTTAGGACATGCCGCAAACTACAAGGAGAACATGTTTGTTTTTTTGAGGTATGTGCATTCACGCATTATCTTGCGAGAATCCGTCGGTTTATTTTACATTACATGTGTCGTTGACTCATCGGTGAGTTACAACCTCTGGCGATTGCTTGTTGGATCAATTCTTGCGCAGATTGAGAAACAGGAATTTGGGCTTAAGCCAATGAATTGTCCCGGCCCTTTGTCTAATGTTTGCTAATAGGGGTGGGTCATACAGAGGTGAGTTTCTTCCTAATTATTGTATTCCAAATTGCTTTGTTTTAAGTGAAACTTTCTCGCTTTCACGACAATAGGTTAAAAGCGGTTGTGGGCGATAAATCTCCATGCCTAGGGCGATTATCTAAGTGCCTAAACAAATCATGACAGGCCCACTTACCGATAGTCAACTACTTCACATTTGGTATACAAAAGAACCAAATAGTTATTTAATCTATACTCATCTTAGTCAACTACATCACATTTGGAGTACTAGATAATGGTTCATAACCTTTTCAAGCTAAAAATGCAATACTACAGGTTAATTGGATGAGGGCTCTTTTGTTAACAGGAGGTTGTGGCTTTATTATCCCATATGTCAGCAGATGCTAACTTTAAATGGAACAAAGATGAGCAATTTAAGCTTGACTATTGCTGCTCCAATCATCATTATGTAGTATTCATTTTTGAGGGGCCCTTAAATTTTCTAACATTACTGTGCATTTCTTTGGTTACTTGGTTTGTCAAACCATATGTGTAATGGTTGGCTTACCTTTTGATACAGAGTTGCCTCTTCGCATGGCTGATTTTGGAGTGCTTCACAGAAATGAGCTTAGTGGCGCACTTACAGGTTTGACACGTGTTAGAAGATTCCAGCAGGTAAGGCTTGTATTCTGTGAGTTTTTTGTTTTCAAGTCCAGTTATATTTAATAATAATTTTGTTCTCTCCATACTAACTAATCTGTTGATGTTTTATTATGTCTGGCAGGACGATGCTCATATCTTCTGCAGAGAGGACCAAGTAAGTTTTATTTGTGTAGACCATGTTTGTTTACTATCCTCTAGAATAGAATGAATCGTGTTGTACTTCCCTTGGTAATCATGACACTGTACATAAAGTATATGTTGTTATTATAATTACTTTTACATGCTTAACACCAGCACCATGTAAGCATTCTAATTTGCATTAGCAAGTTGTACAATATATTTCTTGTTTCTCCTTTTCTCTGATAGTATACGTACTTCTACCTTTTTTAAAAATGTTTGTTTTGTTGCAGATCAAGGATGAGGTCAAGGCTGTTTTGGAATTCATCAATTATGTTTACGAGATATTTGGTTTCAGATATGAGTTGGAGTTGTCTACGGTATTCTTCTGTTCTCTTTATCTTCTATCCGATGGCATTTCTGATATAAACCATAATCTATGCTTAACAGTTGGACACTTTGGGGGCTGCTAGTTGCAGCTTTAGTATGCAGGATGAAGCGCTTAACAATCACCTCTATGGACAGCCTTATTTCCTTTTCCTTTTTTGCTTTCTTATACTTGTTATACTTGTGTGCTAACCACTGATAACTCAAAGCACAAGTCCACCACTGAATCTGTGATATTTATGTAGTTATGGGCATGTTATCACATACTTATTTTTCAGAATTGTCACAAAATCTGGGCAGTCACACTAGTATTTGTTCATGGTTGCTAGTTGCTTGTTACTAACTCTTTGGAAATATATTAGACAATGTAGTTGGCGTTCTTGCTTTTTTTTGAACTTGGAGTTGGTAAAGTTCATGATAAGATCTCGCAATCTCTCTTCTAGCATTTGATGTTCCGTATGTCTCCCGACTCATTAATTCCAAGCAGCCCTATTGGATTGATATATCGTCTTATGGTGATCCAAAAGACTAATTCTTTGAATAACTAATGAGAGTTTACATGTTATGTTGTAGCGCCATTGCTTTTGCATCCTTGGTACTTTCCATATCGCATATTTTTGGGGAAATGCTAACATTTAATGAATTCTTCGAGCTTCAAAAGATATAACCTGGTGACAGTTTGATGGTCCTTAGTTAATACTCTAACCGATCATGATGCCGTTTTCCGAGACCGGAGAAGTATTTAGGTGAAATTGAAACTTGGAACAAAGCGGAGGAACAATTGATGAAGCCTTGAATGAGTTTGGGAAGTCGTGGAAGGTACCTCCACAAACATTATGATAGCTCTTTTTCTTTTGATGTTCCCATGCCTGTATGATGCTAGATTGCTAGACTAGATTTGCATTTGTACACAATGTTCAGTATTTTTGGTGCAGTTAAAAGGGCTTTCACTTAATTATTCTGTCATTGTTAAATGTACCTGCACTGGCTCTAACTAAAATCACAGGATTTTGAGTGCTTGTGACAATCATTCCTGTTGCTCAATGAGGAAGTGCATATGCATTTTGCAACCTTGTTCATGCAGATTAATGAAGGGGATGGCGCTTTCTACGGTCCAAAAATTGATATTGGTGTGTTTGATGCCCTTAAGAGGAAATTTCAATGTGCAACCTTACAGGTTTGCGCGAATGTTATTCTATCATTATATAATTAAAATAACCATTTGTCTCACCTTATATTATCTGTTACAGCTGGATTTTCAGCTACCCATTCGGTTCAAGCTGGCTTATTCTGCTGAGGATGAAGCAAAAATTGAAAGGCCTGTGATGATACACAGGGCAATCCTAGGTTCTGTTGAAAGGATGTTTGCCATTCTTTTGGAGCATTACAATGGTAAATGGCCCTTATGGCTAAGCCCTCGCCAGGCCATTGTTTGCTCGGTATCTTCTGGTTCGGTGGAATATGCAAAAACAGGTAAATGGTCCTTGTATCCAAAGACTTAATAGTTCTTTGTGGTGGTTGGCATTAAAAAAAACTTCTGTTGAGTTATATTCCACCTTGTGGTCCTCACCGGTTGTATGGTGTTTATAATTTGCGAGTTAGCGGTGTGAAATTGCTTAGTTTTTCTCTCTAATTCAGTCAACAAATGTTTATTGACTTTGAGTTGGTTATGAGTTCACATGCATGATGTATCCTTTAGTGTAGCTCTGTTACCTTTGATAGCTTAGCATACTATCCTTGGGTTCATGTTATATGTGTTCCCTTTTACTGCTTCAGGCAAAATTGGAGCTTGCTCGATGATCTTTTGCTTCGATACCAGGTTCTTGCCACGCTACATGAATTTGGTTTCCATGTTGATATTGACGCGAGTGACGAGGACAACAAAAATAAGGTACTTCCCGGTTACCATGCTCTTTTTAAACTTTTTGCACCGTTTATTTTAATTTCTTATTCTTATGTTTGTTTGTCCTTTCTTATACAAAAATTCTCAATCACAAAAAGACAGAATTGTATGTAGCCAATTTTTGAGACTGTGATGTCATTTGTCTCGCTTTTTTTTCTTTGTTTACTAAAGTAGCATGGTCCATCCCAATAAATCTTGCAGTACGGATAGCCCAAGAAGCCCAATTCAACTACATTCTTGTCGTAGGTGCACAAGAGGCTGAGACTGGAAATGTAAGTCCTCTTTACACCGTACCATTTTTTCTTCTTCTACACATACGGGTGTACTTGTGTAACAAAGATCACCTCCTCGGATCCATGCAAAATAGATTTGATTTCTTTCTCGTTTCACGTGGATCCTTTGTGTACTGCAGCAGTCTGCGTTAGGATAAGAGACAGTGCCGACTTGGCCACAATGAGTGTTGATGGCCTCATCACACGTTTCAGGGAGGAAATCAGAGCCTTTCGATGATTTTGATGATGCATAATTTCCTAGTACTTAGCAATGGTTGACTGCTCATTTGTGATTCAGTTTTTAGGGAACAGTACTGAGTTCCTCCAAGGCTCCAAGTGTATTCTTGTTGGTATGGTGTAAAAGTTGTCTTTTGTTATTAACTAGAACAACGTCCCACACGTTGCTGTGGATTGCTGATGAAATTAAGAATGTGAATAGCTTCAATGAAGACATAATTGCATGTAGGATGCTGATGTGTCACTTTGGATGGAGGGATAGTTACATGTGCTAGATAGTGGGATGTTCTATGGATGCTAGTGAATGCTGATGTGGACATTTTGTATGGCAAGATAATAAATTGCTAGTGGGGTTTTGTTTTATAAGAGATTTAGATATAGATTATAGATTTGAAGTTAATTACTCTTGTAGTGAGAACGGTTAAATACTAACTATAATCAAAACTACTTGTTGTATTTGACTTTGCATGGTCTTAAAATATCTTGACTACTAATTTCTTTTATAATACATTCCTAAAATGATGAGTCTTTGCAAGTATTTTTAATACAATTTGTCATATACAACTTATATGTTAAACTGATTTTATTTTTTTGAAAATATTGATGTTTATATAGTTTTTAAAGATTTTTTACATAAGTTTTTAAAGGTTTGGTGTTATATAAAATTTTCCTGATTGGAAGGAGTATATTAGTTTCTTGACCGGAAGGAACATATTAGTTTTATGGTATAGAAAATTCTTTATTTCTTTTATTTAGAAGGTATTATGCACTCCCTTAGCCTAGAAAAGATGCAATTCTAGAATAGTGTTAGGTTAAACAATATAAAGTTTGATCAAAGTCATATTAAAAAATACTAATATTTGTCCTAAATAAGTATTACTAGATTTGTTGTGAAATATATTTTAGTAGTATGTAACTGTGTAAATTGACATTATTTTCTTACTATAAACTTAGTTAAACTTAACACAATTTGACTTGAATTATATTCTTTTGTTACAACAGAGGTAGTATGGTTGTATCTATAATATCACTACTGGCAACTTGGATGTATTTTATGTATATATTCTGTTTTCTGATTTCTTGCACAGCCATATCGCCATTCACTCTGATATATACGCGTCCTTCAAGGTGGATCAAAGATTTTAGAATATCGCACAAGTACCTTGATCTTTTTTTTGACCGAAAACCGTGGGGTAAAGCCCCCGGCAACTAATAAATTAATAAAAGAAAGAGTGTTAGAGAAGACTTACAAAAGCCTAACAAAAAGTTAGGCAACAGAGAGGAGACAGAGCTCAACAGCAGGAGGTACCTCACTAACAACTATCTAACTGAACCGGGGGTGGGGGGGTAGGCAACTACAAATAACAAATTACAGAGCATGGAGCCAGGCAATGATGGACTGATGCAGACTGGGCTTGATTCTGATGAGATGAGTCATCACTTCCTTCTTGAAATCAGCTTTCCAGAAACTTAAATTAGGAGGCCTCCGGTTAAAGATAAGAGCATTCCTTTCGTTCCAAATACAGCAGGCACCCACCAGGAAGATCTCCATGAAGAAGGCATGAGAGAACCCCTCCTTAGCAATGTAAAGCTTTTGATGAATGTTAACCGTATCCTCCCAGGTGATACCGAGAGCAAACCATCTACAGATGGCAGAAGGACAGTCAAAGAAAAGATGATCAATAGTTTCTTCAACCCCATCAAGGCACTTAGCACAATTGTAACCCTCCTCAAGGAATTTGTTCCTTCTCCTCAAAACATTCCTGGTATTGAGACGATCATTCAGGAGCAACCAGGCAAAGACTTTGATTTCAACTTTCAAGCCAACAATTTCACAAACGTGAACAAAAAAAAAAAGACACTTGCTTATTAACTCGAGATCATCCAACATGGTAATGGTATGCTCCTAGTCTTTATCAATACCATTCTTCAATGTTTACTTGTTTAGTCTATGCAGCTAAGCGATTTTTTTCTTTAAACTCGGTCTCTTATAGTGTAAAAAAAGGCCAAAAAACATGGTTAGCCTTCAGCTAGTTGTGAAAATGTCTAGTGTGAAAACAGTTGTCCTTCAGTAGCATCGTAGTCAAAAATAAAGCAGCTTCGTCCTTGGTGGTTGAAATGGCTTCGGCTCCTCTTCCAAGGGTCAGTCCATTCTGGCCATAACCACCTTAGCCTTGAGCTCAGGTTTGACACTCATTTCCCCAAATTTCAGCCTATTTTCCTTGGCCCATCAGACCAAGCGATGTCCACCATTAGCACCCGACAGATCGCTGGTGCTTTTCCAAAGGAACCCTCCTCTGATTCTGTTGAGTTTCTAGATCAGCAGTTTCAGTCTACCAGCTTCGTTGAGAAGCTTCGCCTTCCAGATGGGCAGCTTGTCACTTGTCAGCCAATTTGTCGATGACGAGTGGCATTGGACAGTAACCACTCCATAAAATCTTTCATATTAAGGTCATCACATTTGATTGGACTTTTGCTTGTTTATTAGCAACCAAAACTCCCAAAGATAGACAACATATCCATTACATCTTTTACGAAGAAGGCAGCATCATCAGTGTACATACCATATAGCCATACTACCAACAGAAAATGCAGCACATCTATCATGGCTGGCTTACTAGATTTCAAGAAGAAAGCATATTAACTAAAGATATAATTACATGTAAAAATAATGCCGTGGACAGGGGCATATTTACAGGGGGACAGGGCAGGGTAAGAACCAGCAGATGCGGTCTCATATGAATCACAATCTACAGCCCAATGCTCATCTAATGCAGTCAAAAAAACAAGGCCACCTTATCTCTCAGGCTGCTCTTCTTCTTTGTCACAGGTTCGCTCAGCTTTGGTAACTCGCTACGCCAGTCTTTCTTCTCTGGTACATGATTTATAGTCGTAGTAGTCATTGATTCTACAGGCTCTGATTTCTTCACAGGTTCCTCCTGCCTTGGTACTTTGCTATGCCAGCCTTTCTCTTCTGGCACCTGATTTGTAGTTCTAGTCGTTGATTCTACTGGTTCAGATTTCTTTGTATTGCCAGCAGGTTTATTCAATAGGTGACCGAATAGCAGGCTTATCATATCCTGAGCAACATCTTCTGTCGTTTTGAAACTTGACGGACATTGCACCTCTTGACGGCTAGTGTTCTCATCTTCTGTATACTCGGTTGCACTTGTATTAATTGTGGCTGTTGTGCACTGCATCAGTCCTTTCACTGATCGATCATTGACTACTGACTGTCCTGGATCTGCCTCAGTGGAAATTGCACGGCACAGAAGATGCTCTTTCTGTCTGGTAGCCTTCACAGCTTCAAGCTCACATTGTTTCTGTTTATCAGCATTAACAAACTGCAAAAAATGCATTAATATAAAATCACTTGTTAGAATAGTTTACACTCATCTTATTAAAAAGGGAAACAGCAAGGTTTAACTTATGACAAGATTACCAGCTTAAGAATTAGGCAAGCCAAGAAGGCTATACCGAAATAGTTTTCATTGTGACACTCAATATTAGGTTTTTAACATAACTCAATATTAAGTTACTAACACACAAAATAAGCCTCATACTCAATGTATCTTAAAAAAAACTGCATAACACTCCAAGAAAGTGTGAATTAGTGTCAAACGGTCAAACCAGTATGATTTACCTCTTCAGCTATGCTCACAAGATCCTCAACAGTAAGCTCTATGTCGTCATCAATTGATACTGGTGATGATGGTTCTGATTCGACATTATCCAGCTTCCGTTTCCTGCTATTCTTTGGAGCAGCTCTTCCACTCCCTTTTCTTACATTCTTATACTCTTTACTTCCACATTTTCAACTTCATCTTCGACAGCATCCTTACTCTTTCTTCTGGCCTTTTCTCTACCCTCACATCGCTGCAAAACTCCCAGTTCACCAGCAGCCCCTGAATCAAGGTTTTAACGGCCTTCTGCTGTTCCTTTTGACGGGGCTTGCTCTGATTAAGAGCCCCAATTTGCTCATCAGACTCCGGTGCCTGTTTATTCTGATCTTCGGTCTTTGCCACTTGATTACCTGAGGCTGCTTTCAACATCCATGCTGGGAGACTGCGCTTATTCTCAGAATTCGAAACAGTACATGATTCTGCCATATCATAAGACAAAAACAGAATGTGCCCACAGCACAATCACACAGAGCTTCAACCGCAAAATATAAACTGTCACAGATTTATAGCGTCTTATAAAGACGTTACAAATTCGTCGGCCACCTGAACAAGAATTGTAGGACGCGATTAATACCGAACCCCCAATCACACAGGAAAGAACAAAGAAAAGCGGACATGGATATTATTATTTTTTTTTGGCGAAAAGTTCGAAGTTGGGATCAAATAACCAATAAATCTCAAATAACCAAATAGCTTTAAGTTAGGGTTTGCCTGTTTGGGTGCTCGGTTTCGCACAGCAAAAGGGAAGAGAAGGGGTGGGAATACCTTATGGGTGCTCGTCGCCGGCTAAGAGAACAACGAAGGCGTCGGCACCTGGGACCGCGGCGGAGCCCACCCAGGCGTCGCAGAGGGAGAGAGGACGGTCGCCGGGGAAGAAGACCGACGAAGGCCTCGGTACCTGGCGGCGAAGGGGGAGAGAGAGAGCACGCGGGCTTCTTCTGTGGGCTGGGCCGCTGGGGCCGTTCCTTTTTCTTCTTTCTTTGGTAAGAACGGCGGATTTTTTTTTTATTACTTGGAAATATAGAAAATATATCCTTGCCTTACTACGAATGAATGCCCATTGACGTACTTTTTGAAAGAAAATATTGCGTGGAAAGGCCAACACAGTCGAACACGTAAGAATAACACCGCTGAGGCATTGGCTGATAAGCGGTCAAGAAGCATCTCCAACAAGTATCCAATAATATTGTCCTAATAATCATGCGTTTAGAATTTCAAAACGGTATTGGAATGGAAAAAAACATCAACCTCCAACAGTACCCAATACTTGACTTCCAAAACCAAATTTAGATCCACCTGTAACAATTAGTTGGCCCGATAGTTATCCAGGGGACTCGCCGTCTCTCCTCGCTCGAAGAAACTGAGCGCCGCCGGCACACGCCGCTCGTCTACCTCGTCGAGGCCCGTTGAACAGTGAGCTTCGCATGCCGCTCATGCGCACGTTGGTCTTTATGTGGACAACGTGTGTGGTGTGGATCAAGATGTAGCCTCCGCGACCCACGTTGGTCTTTATGTGGATCACGTAGCCGCTGTCGAAGGTGCTGCAGTCCTCCACCAGGACGTCGCGCACCCGCCGGTGGCCTCGCTGCTAATGGCAGCGCCGCTGAACGGGGACGAACCCCGCACGCGACGGATCGTGTTGCCTGAGCCCGTCCGTACACGATCCCGTACTCGTAGTCCTCAATGGATACGTACGAGTCCTGGATGCACACGTGATGCACTCGTCCCAACTAGTCCTCGATCGTGATGCCTGGAGGTGGCGTGATCTCAAAAAAATCGTGATGCCTGGAGGTCCTCGCAGCAGGTTCCATCGACGGCGAGAAACAGGACCGGCGGCCTGGAGGTCCTCGCGGCAGAAACTTCACCCGCGACCCGGCAGAAACTTCGCCGGTAGCGCGCGAAAAGGATGCGCGCGGGATAGGCGCGTGACGGGAGTGCGGAAATATACGCGCGGCGGGAGAAGTTTTCCATGTGCCCAAAGATTGGGAGCAAGTATTGGAGTGCTTGTTGGGCGGTGTTTTTCATTTTTTTTTAAAAAATAGGATTGAGAGGTCATATAGAATGCTTGTTGGAGTTATTTCTAATGTTGTTCTGTCATGAAAGAAAAATATTGTGTGATTCTGGTACTAGTATATTGCCGTCTTAACGCTACGGTGACATTTTAAATGGCGCAAATTAACATCCAATCGTGGTATAAAAATAATTACATTAAATATTCACTAAAGGAAACAAGTTATTATATTATTTAATCCAAAAAGATCAAACTTATATTGTTGAATACAATAAGGATATTTCATGCCAATTTATTCATCGTTATCAATTTTTAGGCCTCCTGAGCACAAAAAACCTTCTTCAATGACTGTTTTGTTAATCAATGGCATGTGACTTCTGCTCCTTCCCATGTCAACACAGTGTCATAGATCCCTAGAACTCGAATCCCTGCAAGTACAACAGAACATTAAAAATGTAAATTGGTAACAATTCAAGTTATCAAGGAAAACATTCAAATACTCTGCATCATGAATCAGGGATCTCTATAGAAGTGTATGCTTTCAATCTAAAGATATTAGAACATAAACTGATTTTATATGGACTGCTAATTGTGCATCACTGACAGTATAAGACTGAACCATTGCCTACAGAACACTGACTGTATAAAAATCTGGAAACTCACCAATGCAGGTACATGCAAGTCCAGACATTGCTTCTCCATAGCTGTTTGCAGTTCAGCCATCACATATTCACCTACTTGATTCCATAGAAACATCAACTTAGCAGAAGGTTTTCATCAATAAAAAATCAGTCAGTTCATCCAATTGATCCAATACGGCACCAGCCTCCACAGATGGGCACGTCGAAGACCGCAACCAGGAACACTCGCAAGGCTAACAAACTTTCTGAAACACAGAGCATGACATTTATCTGACGAAAACCAACAACTTGATCTGCCATCGGTGTCTAAGTACATCACTACCCATTGTAACAAGAAACGCTCACCAAAATATATTTCAATATTCCTAATTCCAAGTGACGCATGCATGGCAGCCAAGGCTATCTATAGAGTACTACTCTCTTGGTCCAATCTAATTATATACTGAAGAAAGTAGAGGATTTCTGTGTGGTGACTTGCCTGTTAGCTAGACGTTCAGTAGTTTGGCTGCACAAAGTACGGATCAGGAACTTTTGATTTGTAGGTTCTGTGATTAACTGGTAGTCATGATGCTGTAGAGATATTACCTCGTCTGCACGTTCATCTCCATGAACTCCGGTAGAGGAATCAAAGCTTGAAGTTACCAAAAAAGAGAGATAGAGTCAGCTGACAATCTTAGCGATCGAGAAGTCTGAACTCAACAGAGATATATCAACCGAAGTAAAAAGCCAATGACAGATGTTTTTACTCAGCTTGACCATAGTACGGATATACATACCAGATTGGACGGAGGGTTGCCATTTCTTGATGCCCGGCCGGATCACCACAAGAACCAATTTTTAGGGCCATGAAGAGGACGTGTGTGGCCCGATCACCACAAGAATCGCAGCCTTTTGCGTGAGGAACAGGTGGATCGATCGATGGTCAAGAGCGAGCGAGGGCGGCCGTCGTGATCGCGCGCACGTCGAGGGCAAGAGCAGCGCGACGGCGGCCGTGGTCGCGCACACGACGGGGGCAAGGGGTGATCTGTGCGCGAAATCCTCGGGCGCGATCTCTGCCCGAGATCGGGAGGCACGCATGTTGGCGGCGATGTGGAAAAGGTCAAGGGAGAGGCACCTACACGTTGGCGGCGATGTGGAAAAGGTCAAGGGAGAGGCACCTACACATTGGCGATTTAGAAAAGGCCGAGGAGCGGTGTCTTTGTTTTAGTAAAAAATAAATGATTTGCTATTTCGTGATTGTTGTGATTCAAACCCTGATTGTATACCGGAAACTTTTCGATTGCGGGCGTCGGTGGGGTCGAGGTGAGAATGTACGACCATGCATCAAACTTCCAATCTCGGCCCCGGGTGCGAGATCCGATGGTTGGTGATCGTCTGTCCAAAAATAATAACAAGTGTGCCATTATAGTAGAGATAAGTTCAAGCGAATAGGATGGTTCTAGAAATATACATTTTTTTTTTTTTTTCAAGAATATTATAATGTTTTCATTAGAACATTATAGTAACTCATAAGGGTTCCATGGTGGTGCCCACAATCATACATCTCCATAATATAAACAACAAGACATTTGTTTTTATAACAACTAAGTTTTACAAGTCTGGGGTCATTGGATACGTACAATGGTTTTTCAATCTCTATTGACGCCTATGCAGCCGTCCGCCGGCGACCTGCGTTCCGGTGACGTATTTGGATCTGTGTCTAATAGGGACCTTACTGTTTGTTGTGGGTCTAGTTGTAAGAATACTGCCTTAATATAATATATGCAGTTGTTGTCAAAAAAAAAATCTCTATTGAGGCCCCAAAACAGTTTCAAAGCCATCAATTCATAAATACAAAACATGGCATGGAGCAGAACTGCAGAAAACGAACCTCACCTCTGGTGAAGATGTAGATGATCTTCTCCCTGGCTGGGGAGATGATGTGATCAACTATGGCGGAGATGGTGCCACTAAGTGATTCACACCAGATTCCATACTTGTTCAAACGGCACATGGTTTGGGGAACGACGATGACACGCGGAGACTGACTAGGGTTATAGAAGGCAAACCAAGACACGGGTGGGTGCGCCTATAGTCGGGTCCGAAAAAATGGGTTGGATTGAAAACATAGAATTTTGGCTCTTCCATGTTAATATAGATTAGGAGCAAATTATTATTAGAAATTGTTGGTGATGAGATTAAAATGTTGCAAAAGCAGTTTTTTATATTATTGTTTGGTACTATATATTGAGATGCTCTTAGACCCCTTTGGGAAAAAGGAGAAGAATAATAATTTTAGAGGAATTTTTAATCCTATAGGAAAAATCATAATCCCCATGAAGTTCAATTCCTTTGTATTCCAATAGGCGGATTAAAACTATAGGAATTTTGGAAGAAAACTAGTATGAGTATATATGAGGTTAGATCTCATGGAAACTTCTCTTTCTCTATCCAATCGTACTAAACAACCATTCGTAAACAAACAAAACAGCCATGTATTTCAACGAGATAAACAGAGTACCCACCGTGTAGTATTTAAACGTTCGTGCGTATCATCCAAATTGTTTTGAATATGTAGTTTTTAACAATATTTCTTATAGTTTGTACCTATAAATTTTGAGTTATCATGCATGCTCCATAGTCTTACAGTAGCTGATTATGATGCATGCATGCTTAGAAAGTGAAGGTGAAAAAGCAACTATAACAAGGAGAGTCTGATGTCTTGCACTCTGTTATCTCGTATTACCGGGAAAATCATGATTTACGTAGAGGCAATTGTTTTATCAGGCGGCGGCTACAAGTGCAAAGCAGACCTCGTCTACAGTAGAAGTTTAATTAGAGACCACTGTTGTTTATTCTGTGGATTATGCGTGGATTTGGAAACAGTCACAATTAATGACTGTTTACACGGTCCATCCAAACAAGACAGGTCCTCGATGGACAGTCAAAATGACTAGCTGTCAATATACAAGTAGTAGGAGAATGATTGCGCTTTACAAACAGCTTTTGACTAATAATGTTCAGGTGTTTTTTGAACGAACCAGACGCTTTCAAACTCCTTTGTGCGGAATGACTTTCAAACATTCTGGTTTGCTTACATAGCTTGACTAATATTAATACGAGTATATAAACTTTTACTGCATTCTATGCCCCGCGCGCGCCATGTCCACGTACAGTACGTCCCACGCACGCTCTGTTCATCCACGGGATGGGATTTTGTTGGCACGCTACTACATGTTGCTGCGTTGCTCTCGTCTGTCGTGGGCCTCGGTTAAGTTCCATATGCATGCGGCGGCCACAATCGCCTCCGGCCGGCCGACCCGCGCGTCAACGAGGCAGGAGGTCGTTGATCTCGACGTCTCGAGCTAATTTTTATAGTTTTGGGGTGCTTTCCATGGATTTTGGCCATGATTGTTTGTCACTATCAAATCTCGTCGACTCCGTCTGTTTTGTTTGGAATCACGTTGCATTCCCACCGAGTTGTAAACAGCTAGCGGGGTCGGTCAACTCTTCTCCTCATAGCCGCCACCGGTCAGGCGCCCACCGGAGCGGACCAGGCCTTTCTGAAGCGCACAAGACGACGACCACTACGACCACCTGACCCGCCTCTGCGCTCTGGGTCAAGATCGTGCCGTGCCGGCTCGGTGAAGTGAGCTCTGATGCATGCAGCAGGTGCGGCCGGCGTCGGCGTGACGTCATGATGCGGATCACCTGGAGGCTGAAGCTGCCGCGACGCGAGCACAGTATGTACTGTACATTTTTTTTAGAAAAAAGAAACACGCGCTATCATGCCTCTATTCTTTTTCCAAAGGGCTGAGGAAAGCGTGATCGGTGACCGTGCAACAGAAATTAATTCTGCGTTGACGTTTTATTTTTAGCTTAAAACAAATACTGTAAGTACTATATTGTTGTACAAAAAGAAAAGAAAAGGCAATTATTGTAGCGTAGTGCTTGCCACTAGTGTTTTAACTAGGGAAGCCCCACCGCGTTCTTCTGGGAATTAAGAAAAATGCAATGATCATAAGAGAAATTTTCATCATATCATGTCCGCCCGATAGGGATATATGAGCTTATTACAGATAGTTGAAATAACAGACAGATCGAGTCTAGCGGCTAATTTTTAAGACCAAAATGCGAAGTTATTTGACTTGGTATCCTCATACCGAGTATAACCCCCCTCCCCGGTCCTCGTCCACCTGTTGCTTCACTCCCCTGGCCTGCTCAAAGTTCCTGCAATGCGTCTCTACAAGTATCATAACTCCCATGGCATACGTTTTAGATTTAACACCCAGCAACCCTCAAGAGCAATGAGTATGCTTTGCTAGAATCTTGGAAGAGCAAGACAAATCGGCAACTCTTACTGAATGACAGAATATCCCAGTTGACAGAAGTAATTCAGTCATTCTTAAGTGCAGCTCTTACTGATGACAGACATAAGTTCAGCACTTACTGAATGACAGACATAAGTTAGTGATGAACTGATATTTTTCTCACAGATTCATTTCAGAGCACATATTCAGAGAACCAACAACTTACTGGCTACATTCTCACATATTCATTTCAGAGCACATTTCAATGGTCAGTTGAGAATCTGGCACAAAGCTGGTGATGTAAACATAGTTGTAGGTAGTTAGAGATTCTAGTGATTTACCAATGTAGATTGCAGATTCACCATGCACCCTTTCTTCTGGGTCCTCTCAGCCTGCAGAACAGACGGACCAAAATATTAGTCCCCAAGTGAAGCAGCTACCTTTATTTCAGTAACACTATTGGGTTATGCAAGTGAAGCACACATGATCACCACGGAAACTCTAACATAATGCACACATCTAACACAAAGGAATATATAGAAGGTGGCTGGGTGGGTGGATGTAGGGGGAGATGATAAAGGCACAAGACAGTGCATGTGCAGTAAGCAGTGAACTGAAGCCTGAAGAGTTGGTTAAAACTTGAAAACTTAGTAATTTACAGCCCCAGTAGCAGAAAATGACATCTTTTTCAGACATGGCAAAAAAAGGCAGGGTGGTATTGTTTAATGACAAACAGGATATTTCAAGATAAATATACCAGCTAAAAGGGTGAAATATTTAATCGCACGGTTTCCACCAACGGCAAAAATATTATGGGTATCCTGAAGGCATATATAACAAAAGATCAAACCTGATGGGGGCCACACCGCCATTTGCCGCTTCTCAGTTTCACCAGTGCCAACTTCATGTAACCTAGAAAGGAGGAAACTGATGGAGAATTGCTGGTCAATGCTGGCGAGAAATGACCCTTCCTTCACCGAAGTTGCATCTCGTCTCTCGTGCCATCCTAGAAGCAAGTCGAGAGAATCTCCACGTCAATGATCTGCATGGACAACACTCTGCATCTGTACATATTACATCCCACAGCAAAGACAGAGTTATGGATATTTGTTCTGGAACTGGTACCAAGTCTCAGCATGAAAATGATTTGGCATCCCCATGCGAGTTTCAAATGATGCTATGTTGTTACATTTAAAGGAATCTCGGTATCAATATACATGTATCTTTACACATTCGATTATTTTAACTAACACGAGGACCACGGAGTGTCCCATGACATCATCTTCTAGATCCTTTTTTGCTTGTAAGTCTTTCTTCCGGTGCCACTAAACTCACTCATAGTTTTAGTTCAATGTGTCACCTGTAAAGACCAAAAAGGGCCTAATTTGTTAGAATGCATAAGCGTCTGTTGTGAAGATGGCATACATCAGCTCAAAATTTCCATAACCTAAGGCCAAGTACCAATAAATGAATGATCTTGGTGCATTTTGTTATCTTTTTGCAACCTGTCACCAATAATATCTTGAAAGGATCATAGTCGCACTTAGCCTTGCGATTGCATATGGAACATGATCTTGTGGGTTTTGTATATAAAATTAAAGACATATGTTCTTGAGATCTGTATGTAAATATATGGCATGAATGTATGTTTTGAATAGTACCTTTTCTCGGAAGGGGTAGCGACATGATTCGGTAGGTGTTGTTGATTTCCCTAGTGACGATGGATTATTTTCTGAATCAAATAAAATTATAAGGTTAACCATGTTTGCAAACTTAATGCATATGTAATACATATATCCATGGACATAGAATGCAATCCTTTCATAGCCTTACGTAAATAAACTAACAAATAAGAGGGGGACACCTCCTTAATCCTTATACTTCATGTAGTAAATTCTCCCTCAATGATGCATGTTTAAAATTTACTATAAATAAAATCCAGAAAAGTGGATTCATAGATAATTAGTGAATGATGTCACAAAAAAAAAGATAATTAGTGAATGTTATCACATTTCTATTTCCTAACAAATAAGAGGGGACACCTCCTTAACATTCTGAATAAATAAAATCGAGAAAAGTGGATTCACAAATAAACTAACAATCATTTCTATTTCACTTCATCCGAATTTGTACCTACATAAATATTGACATGGGCAACCAACATAAATAGCCCGCATTTAAAAACAACTTTAATTTAGTAGACCATGAAGGGAACTCACATGATCAGAGGCATCATTTTTTCCCATGGTGTGCTTTAGGGTGTGTTCATTCTTCTGTTATCGGTAATATCTTTCTTCACATTGATTGCCTTGACAAAGAATGGTCTTTCATGTGCATGCTTTTTTTTGAGAGACGAAGCAACTTATATATGTTTCCTTCTTGAACCAACATCATATCACAACAGGACTCATCGGCATTTCTTCCTAATTCAGATAAGCCTAGAGGGAAACAAATCCCGCAATCGATCCGAAAATATTACCACAAATGTGAGGGCAAGAACAGATCCTTTATCACCGGTTCATATCAATGCCATCATATTTTGTTCAATGTGTGCAGACTTTAAAATACAGGTGGCTACTTTGTACATAAACATTTTGTGCCATTTGAACCTTTTGTTCTATTAATGAATATGATTTTTACTTTTAAACCAACACTATACAGAGGAAATTTCTAATTCAGTACATTGGCACCCACACACATTGGCACCCGATGGCGCCGATAGCGAGGGTGGGGGTGCGTGCCCGATGTGGCAAATGAGGATTTGATCCCGGAATCAATGGCAGGCCTGTATCTAAATACAACCAACATGTTCTTGAGACTGTATCTAAATATAAGCAAACTATTTCGATTCTGAGCTTTTTTTTTCCGAGGCTAGATATCTAATATGGGAAAAAAAACTAACCTTGTATGCTACCAGAGATGGAGGCTAGAGCGAGAAGATGCAGAGGGAAGAGGACCTCGGTTGGGGCTCGGGCTATACAATTTTGTTGAAATGACTCTTGAATTGCTGCTAGCGCTATCACCTTACTTTAATTTTAAATCTCTTGATTTCTTACGAAAATTTTCAGGGATACTAATCGAGATTCGAGAATGGGAAGGGGAAAGGACTTGAGGAACTCATCTGCAGGAGTGGAGCTCGTCGGATGCCGGCCCTTTGCCGACTTCGCTGCCGGCGCTTCGTGCTGCGTCGGGCCGCGGCGCAGTCGAAGAGGTCGCGTGGGTGTCGTTCGTGGCCGCGCGCGTTGGGGGCGTCCGCGGGCGTCGGACGGCGGCAACGCGCGGGAGCTCCAAAGAAGCCGACAGCGCCGGTCAGCGCGTGCTCCGCCCATCGGCGCGCTAGCCTCAGCGGCCGGCGAGTCCCGGATCCTTGGGATGATTGGGCGGGATGAGGCGGGCGCTGGATGTGGAGCGCGAGGGGTGGTAGGTGCGCTTTGAGCCCGGGGAAGTGAGTCGGTGATGGCCGTGAGCTCCCACAACACCATCTCAATCGATCGATCCCCCGCCCGGACGTCTCCTCCTCTTCCGACCGCTGTCGATCCTCTTGGCTGCGCGGGCGGACGCATGGCCGGACGGTGGCGGCGGGTGACGAGGGAGGAGCGCCGGGAGGTCCCGGGGCGCCGGCGTAGCGGGGGTTAGGGGTTTGAGCGGAGGTCGTCGACGGGGTGAAGGCGCGGAGGTGGAGAGGGGAGATGGCCGGAGGCGGGGGGAGGTCGATGCCGGCCCAGCCCCTCCTCGTGGACTGGCTTGTGTTTTATCGATGCGGCGGTAGGGAGGCGAGGAGGCGGTGGTGATGGGGAGGCAAGATGGGAAGGCGCGGGCGGCGGGCGGCTGAAGAGGCCACGATCGATGTTTTCGAAGGGGAAGGCCGCCGGCGGCCCGGACTTGCCGATGCGCCACTAAATATCGACGAAATCGGCAAATGGGAAGAGGCCGCTCGGGATGGCAGAATTTGAATTTTAGGTGCGTTTCATTACAACCGCCCTTGACCAATCGGATGCGAGAGAACTCCTTAAGGAGAGCTAGTGGGGATCTCTTATATAGGAGTTATAGATAGATACTATTTTGGCCAAGTAGTCGTAACTTTATTTACCGATCAGTACGGCAATGCTGCTGCACCTTTTTTTTTAATAGACCATGCATGCTTTCGTTGCTCGGGCGGCAGGCACACCGCCACGACGCCCGCGAGACGGCACTGCACTGCCCCTAGGGCGTCTCAATGGTTACCAAATCGCTAGCTAAGAGGAATCCTATTGGCTATCAATGACAATTTACAAATAGCTAGCTAGATGAGACATATCAATAAAAAAAAAATAAACACTATAGTTGAGAGTTATGTGAGAGAGGTGTTTCTAGGAGATTGAGCTAGATTAGATATTTATTAGTCGCTAGCTATTTGGGAGTCGCTATTATTTGGTCTCTCTCCCTCGATAGCCAATGAGCGTGTTACTTTTTATTATTTTTATACCTAATCTAGCTAGTTATTTGCAAATTGCTGCTCATAGCCAATAAAATTCCTCCTCGCTAGCTATTTATCACCATTGGAGACCCCCCTAGTCATTGGATCCGTCTATGCGTCCACGACTGAAAATTTCACACCCACGTTTAATTATCTGTTTATTAAAGGCGTCTTCACTTAAATTTACCATGTCGATCAGTCAACCACAACAGCAGTGGCCTTTGGTTCCTGGCACAGCTCAATCTGCTTAGCTTGATTTCTTGCCTAGCCTTGCACTCCCCTCCATAT
The DNA here is from genome assembly GCA_015847255.1 of Hyparrhenia diplandra. Lineage (NCBI taxonomy): Eukaryota > Viridiplantae > Streptophyta > Magnoliopsida > Poales > Poaceae > Hyparrhenia > Hyparrhenia diplandra. Next base: position 117,984 of record JADLZK010012358.1, read on the forward strand.
ATGCATCCACTATCGTAAAGTATCCAAACAGATCCTTACTTTTCAACTGCTAACTCGAGTGCTAATTATTTATCCAAACATTACTTTGCTTCTTTTGAAAGTACATTGTACATTCCCCGGCACGGTCATGTTCATTCCCCGCATCACAACGGTCGACGGGGTGGTGGCCGGCGGTGGTGGCTGTCGACAGCGACCTAGTCCCGTGGGAGGGGGATCTAGAGGTCGGGGCGATGCCAGTCTAGGCACGGAGAGGGGGCACCGGAGGCCGGGGCGACGCCGGTGTGGCGGAGCCAGAGCAGGGGGCAACGGCGGTGCGACAGCTGCACAATGTCGACGTTGGATTCATAAGAGTGGAGGAGACGGTCTTTAAGATTTGTGTTGCTAATGTATGGCCAGGATAACCCTGATGGTTACAAAGCCCATGTGGGGTTGCTTGTTCGGAGAAACACAAGCCGTTTTTGCATGAAACATAGGAGTGCAGGAGCAGAACTTCCAGATATTTTGTTGGGATCAACTACTCCTAGTATATTTCAAAATCTCGTCAAATAGTAGGCTCTTGTGTACTACGCATCAAAATTTAGCGACACGTGGAGCTCAATCTCTGCTTGAACACGTGACAAGCCGACAACGGAAGGAATTCTATGACCACCACCGTGTTCCTACGAGCTAGTACGACGACCCGCGGTTATTTATACCTTCTCAAACCAATCAATCACCTGCTCCTTCCAGTTCGATCCGCCTCCCCCACAGTCCACACTGCCCAGTTCCCCCATTAGTGCCATCGTCAGTGCCAAATACCGCGCCGTGCCGTGCCGCGCGCCGCCTCAACGGCGGCGGTGCCTTTTCCCCTCATCTCACCTCATCTCCTACCCGTGCCGTGCGTGCACTCACCGGCGTTGGCCATGCACCATCGCATGGGCGGCTTCCTGCTCTCGCCGGCTTTAGTGGCCTTGGTAATAGTTGCGTCCGCGCGGGCCCCGGTCACCTTCGGCGACCCGCAGGCCACGCTGCTCAACCTGGGGTGCAGCCAGTACAACGCCACGCCCGCGTCCGCCTTCATCGCCGCCCTCAACTCCACATTCGCCAGCCTCCGCGCCAACCTCTCCTCCTCCGCTGCAGACGGCGGCGGCTTCGCCACCGCCGCGGAACCGCGCGCCGCCGCCCCGGCGTTCGCGATGGCGCAGTGCCGACCCTACGTCGCGGGCCGTGACTGCGTCGCCTGCTTCGACGCGGCCGTCGCGCGCCTCCGCGCCAACTGCCGCGCCGCCGCCAACGGCGGGCGCGCCATCCTCGACGGCTGCATGCTCCGGTACGAGAGCGCGGCCTTCTTCGACCAGTCCACGCTCCCGGGCAACACGCAGGTCTGCAACGGCTCCGCCGTGGAGGCCGCCGGCTTCGCGGGCGCCGCGCGGGCGCTCGTCGCCGACCTCGCCGCCGCCGTGCCTCGCGTCCCTGGGCTCGCCGCGGCTGCCGTGGCCGCGAGCGGCGGCGTGTACGCGGCGGCGCAGTGCGTCGAGACGGTCGGGGAAGCCGGTTGCGCGCAGTGCCTCAACGTGGCGGTGGCGAACATCGATGGGTGCCCACCCAACTCCGACGGCCGTGCCGTCGACGCCGGCTGCTTCATGAGATACTCTGATAGGTCTTTCTTCCCAGCGAAACTCGACCGTGGACCTCGCCGTATACTTGCGCTCCGGTCAGTTCATCTCTTTTTTACGTATAATGTGTTTTTGCGTGGATTATTAACCTAGGCTTCCATGTACTAGATACTGTGTGACTAGTTTTGTTAGTGTTATACCGGGCCATGTTGCCCGATGTTTCTCACTCGCACGAGTAGTATATATATTATGGATTAAGCGACCAATTCCCAATGGTTCGTTGCTGATCTGAGTTGTCGTTTAAAATTTGCGATTCTGACATTACCAGTTCAGCAAATCACTTCAACTAGCTCGAAGATTAAAAGTTAACCCCACTGCTTTGCTGTGGGGGTATTTCATCCCAGATAAAAATAGACACCAAGCCAGCAGATGTTGTGCGTGTGAAAATTTCTGTGTCTGTTGCGTGTAAAAGAAGCAACTCTATAATGGTCAAACAAATTCCCTTTTATCATACATGTGTACATTTCAGTAAATCCAATGTTTCAGATGATTTTTGTTATCTTATAATTTTTCAGGATCCAACGTTTCAGATGATTTTTGGTGTCCTGTAATTTTTCAGCAAGTTAGGATCAGTTTATGTGCTCCAGGGATTGGTCTTGCTAGAAATTAGCTTGTAATGGACGTTTTTTTTAAACATAATTTGTTTAAGAAAGTTTCAAAAAAAAAAAAAAAGCAACAAGTTCCTCAAATAGAACCAATGAAATATTATGTCTCCAGTCAAAGTTTTTTCAGTTTAGAGTTCTCAAATGCATGATCGCTTGCAGTTTTTCAATGCATGATTGCTTGCAGGGAAATCGAGCCAAAAAGGGAGCGATCATAGGAGGCATTATGGGAGGTGTAGCATTCCTGTTTCTTGTAGGCCTGTTGACTTTCTTATTGGTGGTACGGCGTTCTAGAAAGAAAAAGCCTCGTAGAGGTAAATTTAATGTTGTGAAGTCTAGCATTCATCAGACTTGTAGTGTTTCTCCCTGAAATAATTTTTTTTTGTCCATTTATGTTTGCTGACTTGGAGTCTTCAGTACTTTTTTTGTGCTTTATTTGTTTTAGCCTGAGGAATGTCTTTACACTTTACTGTATATGGCTATTGTAGAACAGCAGTAAAGTAAAATCCAATTTGATATGTTCTAGGTAACTATTGAGTTTGTCCATTTTTGCTCACAACAGCATGGCAACTTGCAAATTTTCTTAGCCAATTTGATACATGATCTAGGTAACTATTGAGTTTGTCTCAAATGAGTTTATCCAAGATCCATTTATATCTGTTTTATATGCAAAAAGTATAATCAAGTCCGTTTTTAAAAATAAAAAAAAATAGTTTCATCTCTGTATTATGTAATTACATTGGTTTGCAGAAAGTCAATTGGAAAAACTGATCAAACACTATATTGTTTCTGCATTTCCATGTCTGAATGTATTATCCTTTAGGAGATATACTTGGCGCAACAGAATTACAAGGTCCAACAAGTTTCTACTATCATGATCTTAAGGCTGCAACCAATAATTTCAATGAGAAAAGTAAACTTGGTGAAGGTGGTTTTGGAGATGTATATAAGGTATGCTGATCATCTAATTTTCGTCTATCGAAATTTGCTGATTGTATGCAGCTTTAGTGAACTAGAAAACTTATAATTAAGAAAAAATTAGAAGCAGTTCTTTTCATTTCTGACAGGGTTTGCTGAAAAACGGGAAAACAGTTGCAGTAAAAGGTTAATAGTAATGGAAACTAGCCGAGTCAAAGCTGATTTTGAAAGTGAAGTGAGGTTGATCAGCAATGTTCATCATCGGAATCTTGTCCGTCTTCTTGGTTGTTCTCAGAAGGGCTCCGAGTTCTTACTTGTCTATGAATACATGGCAAATGGCAGCCTGGACAAGTTCCTCTTTGGTATGTTACTCGAATCTATGATTAGACGATGCTTGATACTTTATTTTCTTTGGTTCCAGAGCACTTTATGACATGTTGAGAAAAACATTTTATTGATGCGCCTATTAGTGCACATTTGCTTGAGCTAAATGGGCCCTTTTCTTTATCTGAATACCACATCCACACCTATAACCAGACTAAATCCCTCCAATTGTTTTGTATTTGAGAGGATAATTGCTTTGTATTGGCTAACATAACATTTCTGACATGCACTATGTGCAACGGTCTCATTTTGGCATCACAGGTGATAGACGTGGAACCCTCAATTGGAGGCAGAGATTTAACATTATTGTTGGCATGGCTCGTGGTCTTGCATACCTTCATCAAGAGTTTCATGTCTGTATCATACACCGTGATATTAAATCTGGCAATGTTCTTCTTGATGATGACTTTCAGCCTAAAATTGCTGATTTTGGTTTGGCAAGACTTCTACCTGATGATCACAGTCATTTGAGTACAAAATTTGCAGGAACATTGTAAGTTTAAATATGTAAATATGGCATGTAGTAATATGCACTTGACTTATTTGTTCAATTACATTTTTTTTATCAGGGGCTACACTGCTCCAGAGTATGCAATTCATGGCCAACTATCAGAGAAGGTTGACACATACAGCTTTGGTGTTGTCGTCTTGGAAATATTAAGTGGTCGGAAGAGCAATGATACAAGGCTTGAGCCTGAAACACAGTACCTGCTTGAATGGGTATCATTCTTCTGAAACCTCCCTCTTCTTGGTCCATGTATTGACCCATTTTGCTGGCATATCTCATTTTTTTCATGCATGGTTTTATATCTGTATTTTAGTTTCATACGAACTGAGTGAGATGAACACTCCACTCCTATTTTTCACTATATGCTTCTGAAGGTTTAACAAGCAATTGACAAAGTGTTTTCTTATTAGTTTTCATCAGGATTTAGCTTGGATACTTTGACCAGTTCCTTTTTTTTTTTTTTATATTTGACATAAAAACAAAAAACCATTTGCAGTGCTACTCATGTTCCACATACATATCGAATGTAACTAATATTTTGTTATCTATGAACACATGTGGTGCCTAGATCCCTTTTTGATCATCCCCTATTTTGTTCTCTATGAACACAGGCCTGGAAGCTATATGAAAGTGACAACTTAATGGCCTTGCTGGATGAGTCACTAGATCCTGAAGAATACAGACCGGATGAGGTAAAAAGGATAATGGAGATAGCCCTTCTCTGCACTCAATCAGCTGTTGCTGCAAGGCCAATGATGTCAGAAGTGGTTGTGTTGTTGTTGACAAAAAATGACCCAGAGATCCAGCCCACGAGGCCCACTTTTATTGATGCAACAAGTAGAGTGCGAGGCGAAACATCCTCCTCCAGTTCATCTTCTGCCTCGAAGGCGACCATATCAGTTTCTCAGTTTTCAGCCAGGTAAAAAGCATTGTATACGACTTTCCTTCTCTTTTCTGTAGTAATAACATTTGTAATCAGTATATATATGTACATATACGATATATCTATATAGCAGGGAGTGACTGATTACTTGTCAGCATATACGACAGCAGTGTAAATCATTTGAAATTCCCCTTCTGTTCTTGTACTATGTAACTATCAATATGCATATGTGGTTCACATGCATGTATTATATATGTGCTTTCTATACATGGCATTGTCTATCTGAGAGAATTTTGTGTCTCCCACGTTGTATGCGTGTTGCATTGCAATTACTGTATTTAAATTTCTAGCAAGAACTAAACAGTGCAGTAGGGATCATCCCTCCTGTTCCCTAAAAAAATAGCAAAGTGCATTAACTGTTTGCTAAGCTACCATAGACCAGCTGATTTCTGAGTTGTAGTTGATACAGTGAACAGCCTTATCATTTAGTTCTAGTAGCTGTTTAACTAGTTTAAAAACAATGAGCAGCTTGAGATTCCAAGAACTGAAATTTATGCACCTGGAAGAAATCCTCATTTGGAAAAGCTAACAGAGCGAAAGGGCCTCTAGGTGAGTTGGTTAGGTGGCTTGAGTAGCACTCCTCAGGTCCTGGGTTTGACTCCCCGTGGGAGCGAAGTATGGGGTTAAAACATATCTCCTCGTCTGTTCCATGCCAAAGCACAGGTCTAAGACCCGGCCCCTGGTCATTGTCGTTCTCACATGGGATATGGTGCCCTTTGCGTATGCGGGTGGGGAAGAGGTTCGGGGTTTACTCAACCTACGTGAGAAGATCTTCTTAGTGCAATGCCTGGGGAGTGTCTTTCCCCAGCAGGGCAGCAGGTTGATTTTTTTTAATAAAAGCTAACAGACATGCTATGTGTCATGGTCGGGTAGACCTACACCAGGAGGCGTCGGGCCAGGGACGTGAGGAGGGCCCGAGAGCGCGCTGAGCGTGTGAGCCAGGCTGAACCGGCCACAAATCAAGTTAGTGGCTAAGTAGGAAAGTTTGTTAGCTTTCTATTTATAGTTCCTAAATTAGTGGAGCCTGTTGCTTCGGTTGGTTGAGGCCTCAAGCCATATATATCCCATCAAGTGACTTGGAGAAATTAAGCAAGATTAAACCCATCTAATCTCTCCCTACTCTCTTAAGCTGGCGGTTTAGGGGTATAACCCTACCGACGAAGAACGGCGGCAAGGGGGCATAACCCGGCCGGCCACCACGGACGGAGGCTACGATCTACGTAGCCGAGGTCCTCCTACCCTAGGGCTCACTGCCCTTGACAACGTGGTATCTCAGTCTCGTCGATCCTCTCCCTCCACCTCCACCCAATCTTCCCTTCGCTGCCGCACCACCATCCCGCCGCCGCCACCATCTCCATCCTCGCCGTCCACGACAGCGTCCGCACCGTCCACCATGGGCGATGGTGATCAGCCCACCATGGCGGCGTGATGAAGATGCTACGCCCCCGACCACCGACATGTCCAAGATGCGAACGACATGGCGGGCATGAAGGAGAAGGTCGGCTCGTCGACCGACTCCAGCACCCACCACGACGCCCGGCACCACACGGATCGCCCCCTCGGTTCCAGAAGATGGACTTTCCGCGCTACGACGGCAAGTCCAACCCACTGATTTTATCAATCGGTGCGAGTCGTATTTCCGCCAGCAACGCACCATGCCGGAGGAGAAGGTGTGGATGGCGTCATACAACCAGGAGGATGTGGCCCAACCGTGGGTTCATCCAGCTCGGGGAGGATGAGGGCACGCCGCCATGGGGTCGTTTCAAGGAACTGCGAACCCGCGCTTCGGGCTGGCATTGCGATCCGCCGTTCGAGCTCGAGTCGAGTGCCGCCGCGACGGGACGGCCGAGGAGTACCCAACCGCTTCGCGCCGCTCTGCCGCGCTGGTCGGCCGGAGGAGGGCCGGCTGGTGCAGCTCTACACCGCGGCCTCTGCTGCCCTCGCTCAGCCATCAAGTGCGCATCCCAGCGCCCGGAGTCCTCGCCGGGCGATGAGTTTGGCGCGCCGTTGGGATTGGTCGAACTCGACCGCCTCGACCCACCTGCGGGAAGGCGGCGCCCGTGGCGATCTGCCCGGCCCCGCCCCGCCCCGCAGCCCAAGCGGGGGCACCTCCGCCACCGGCGTTGCCCGGCCCGGCCGCTACGGGCCCCTCTCCAAGACCGCGATTGGCGTTACGCGCCCGTTGGTTCGCGGTAGAGGCAATCCGGAGCGCCTCGGCGGGCGGAGGAACAGCGGAGCCGCCGCTGGGGCTCCTGCATACAATTGCAATGAGCCCTATTCGCGCGGTCACAGCCGGCCCCCGCCGCCGATTTGTTCTACATCGACGGGGGTGGAGCTTGGCGAGGAGGAGGAGGCTGGGGGGAGGCGGCGCCGCTGTTCTCCTCCATGCGGTCGTGGGCGTGCCGATCGGCCCGACCGGTCGGCTCAAGGTCCGAGTGGGGGCCGACCGTCGCGCTGGCCGACACGGGGTCTACCCACGGCTTCATCGTCGGAGCGGCGCGGCGTCGGGCGGGCTACCCATTGAGCCGCGGCCGGGGATGACGGCCGCGGTGGCCAACGACGAGCGCGTGGTTTGTCGTCGGTCGTCGCCCAGCCCGCTGCTCATCGGCGACATGACGCTCGACATCGACCTACGTCACGTCATTTGGTCGGCTACTATGTGGTCTTTGGGCACCAATCGATGGCCCCCGTTGGGGGACATCGTCCGGAACTCGCCGCGGGACCATGACGTTCCGCCGGGGAGGGCGGGACATCACCGGCGCTGCGTCGACGGGACGTAAAGCCCGGCCGCGTCTGCGACACGGCCTTGGCCATCGGCCGCCGCCGGAGGGCTGGCTGTCCTCCTTATGCCGACGTCTTTGCCGAGCCGGCCGGTTCGCCTTACGATTCGGGGCCGCGCGACACCGCATCATTCTCAAAGCCGGCTCGAACCCGTGGGCTGTCGCGTCCTTACATGTACCTCGCGGCGCACAAGTATGAGTTGGAGAAGCGGTGCACCACCATGATCGCACAAGGCATCGCGGCGCTTGATGACTCAGCGTTCTCCTCCCGGTCATCCTCGTCAAGAAACCGGATGGGTCGTGGAGGTTCTGCGTCGACTTCTGAGGCGCCAACGCGCGCTCACCGTGAAGGGCGCTTTTCCAATCCCGGTCGTTGTGGCCGTTGGACGAGCTCCACGGCGCCCGATTCTTCACCAAGCTTGACTCGCGCTCGGGTACCACTAGGTCCGCATGAGGCGAGGACATACACAAGACGGCGTTCGCACGCCCACGGCGGCTTTATGCAATTCTTGGTGATGCCGTTCGGCACATAACGCCGCAAGCAACCTTCGCGCTCATGAACGGCGTGCCGGCCGTTCCTCCGCCCGGTTTGTGCTCGTTTTCTTTGATGATATACTCATATACAACAAGACATGGGCGGACCATCTTCGTCATATTCGTGCCATCTTCACCGAGCTTCACCGCCACGCCCTCTTCGTCAAGCGTTCCAAATGCGGCGTTTGGCGTGCCCGCGGTCGCCTACCTCGGCCACACCATCTCGGCGGACGGGGTGGCCATGGATCGAGCCAAGGTGCGAGGCCATCCACGATCGGGCCGGTGCCTCGATGGTCGGCAAGGGCGGTTCGCGGCTTCCTCGGCTTGGCGGGCTACTACCGCAAATTCATCCGCAACTACGGGCGCCATTGCGGGACCCCTCACCGCCCTATTGAAGAAAGAAGGGTTTGCTTGGGGCTGGGAGGAGGCGTCCTCGGCCTTTGCGGCGCTCAAGGCTGCGGTCACCACCGCCCCGGTGTTGGCCATGCCAGACTTCAGCAAGGTCTTCGTCGTCGAATGCGATGCTTCGTCCCACGGCTTTGGGGCAGTCCTGCTGCAGGAGAACCACCCGATCGCATTTTTTCAGCAGGCGGTCGCACCTCGCCACCGTGCTTTGGCGGCGTACGAGAGGGAGCTGATCGGGTTGGTCCAGGCCGTTCGCCATTGGCGGACCTTTGGGGGCGTCGGTTTCTTTGTGAAAACCGACCACTACAACTTGAAATTTTTGCTGGACCAACGCCTGGCGACAATCCCACAGCACCACTGGGTGGGGAAACTTCTTGGCTTTGATTTTGCAGTGGAGTACAAGCCGGGCGCCACCAATGCAGTGGCCGACGCGCTCTCACGGCGGGATTCCGAGACGGGGAGCTCCTTGCCCTCTCGTCCCCTCGGTTCGACTTCATCGACCAGCTGTGTCAGGCGAACACCGAGGACCCCGGCCTCCTCGCCCTGCACGAGGAAATCACGGGCGCGCACCCGCTAGGCGCCTTGGTCGGTGATGGACGGGCTGGTCCACTACGCCGGCCGCCTCTTCATCCCGGCGCGTCCCCGCTGCTCCAGGAGATCATGCGGGCGATTCACGAGGACGGCCATGAAGGCGTCCAGCGCACTCTTCACCGCCTCCAGCGCGACTTCCATGTTCCTAACATGAAGCGGCGTTGCAGGATTTGGTGCGCGCGTGTGGCATTTGTCAGCGGTACAAGTCGGAGCACTTACATCCGGCTGGACTGTTGGTGCCGCTCCCCATACCACAGGGCGTGTGGACTGATGTCGCCCTCGACTTCGTGGAGGCGTTGCCTAAGGTGCGCGGCAAGACGGTGATCTTGACGGTGGTGGACCGATTCAGCAAGTACTGCCACTTCATCCCCCTCGCCCACCCGTACACCGCTGAGTCCGTCGCTCAAGCTTTCTTCGCCAACATTGTTCGCCTCCACGGCGTCCCCTAGTCCATGGTGTCGGACAGGGACACGGTCTTCACCTCGGCTTTACGGGCCGGCTGATGCGCTTGATGGGCACCAAGGCATTGCATGACGGCGGCGTTCCCCGATCGGATGGGCGGTCGGAGGCGGCCAACCGGGTCATCATCATGTACCTCCGGTGCCTCACCGGCAACCCGCCACGCGAGTGGCTACGTTGGCTCCGTGGGCGGAGTTCCTCTTCAACACGGCCTACCCGGTCTTATTTGCGGGACACCCCGTTCTGCGTGGTGTATGGGCTGGATCCCCCGTCATTGAGGTCCTATGAGCCGGGAGGCGCGGCTGCCCGCGAGTCGCCAAGATGATGGCGGAGCGCGAAGAATTCCTGGTGGACGTTCGCTACCGTTTGGAGCAAGCCCAGGCGTTCAGGCTGCATTACGACAAGGCGCATCGGCGGTCGTGTACCAGGCGGGCGATTGGGTGCTCTTGCGCCTCCGCCAACGTGCTTCTGCCTCTCTACCTCAGGCGGTCACCGGCAAGCTCAAGCCTCGCTACTTCGGGCCGTACAAGGTGGTGGAGATGATCAATGAAGTTGCTGCTCGGCTGGACCTGCCCACCGGTTCCCACATTCACGATGTTTTTCATGTGGGGCTGCCCAAGAAGTTCCATTATGCGCCACCGGAGGCTCCACCGCCGCTGCCGGCGCTCCATCATGGTGCCATCCAGCCCGAGCCCGAGCGCGCGGTGCGCTATCGCCTCGCTTCGTGGAGGGCAGAAGGTCTCTGGCGGTAGTGGAAGCAGCAGTCCCGGCCGGCAACATGGGAGGATGTGGGCGTCTTAGGAGCCGTTACCCGCGCTTCCGGCTTTCGAGGGACGAGCTGGGTCTCCGGGGAGGAGATGTCATGGTCGGGCAGACCTATACCAGGAGGCGTCGGGCGAGGGGCGTGAGGAGGGCCGAGAGCGCTGAGCGCGTGAGCAGGCTGAACCGGCCACAAATCAAGTTAGTGGCTAAGTAGGAAAGTTTGTTAGCTTTCTATTTATAGTTCCTTAATTAGTGGAGCCTGTTGCTCCGGTTGGTTGAGGCCTCGGGCCATATATATCCCCTGATCTTGTGACTTGGAGAAAGTAAGCAAGATTAAACCCATCTAATCTCTCCCTACTCTCTTAAGCCGGCGGTTTAGGGGTATAACCCTACCGACGAAGAACGGCGGCAAGGGGGCATAACCCGGCCGGCCACCACGGACGGAGGCTACGATCTACGTAGCCGAGGTCCTCCCTACCCTAGGGCTCACTGCCCTTGACATATGTGGTTCCACAAGAACTGTGAGTGCCTCTTGGTATGAAACTATGAATCACGCTTTGTAATATTCAGGATTTGTCGAGAATGCTGCAAATGCTGTGATCCGATTGTTGAATTTCTCAAAAGCTGCCATAAATGTAAGCATTAACTTATTAGCATATGCAGAACTAATGCTTGTCCTTTCTATCATATATGTAGCGAGGAATAGTTGCCTTAATTTTTTTTTTCTATGTTCAAGTGGATGACTGTTGACCCCAGAGATTTTTGTAATCTATCATTGCATATTTTATCCTAGGAAATGGTGTAACACTATGGATTATTTTACTTATCTTGTTTGCTTCTGCCGCATGAGTGTGTGCCACATAAGCTGACTTTACCAAACAACATAAAGACATTAAACTAATGTTCAACTTGTTGCAGAACATTATAATTGCTTTCACATTGCTGTTTGGTAGAGATGATTCGTTGACTGTGACTGTTTTCACTTGTAGCTTTGATATGGACAGACCGGCTCTCATACTGCTTCCCCTTCTATTGTGTAAACAAATTGCATCATAAGGCAATTTGGTCTAATGTATCATATAATCATCTTCTTATTTGGGATATAGAAAAAATAACATATTTGGCATCTCCTACTGAACATTATATAAAAATAGGATACTGCAACCTGCTCCTGTATGCCCAATCTATCATATAATCACACTGCTTGACAGCTTCTTTTTATTCTAATTCTGTACTAGGTTGTTGGGGGTATAAATTTTGAACATTAGAGTTAAGCCCACTCTAGTTCTGATATGTGAGTTTCAGCCTTGACAGGCTATCTTACTATCATTTAGAAATTAGACATTATGTTGCTGTATGCCTTTCTGTATTCTTTCTATTGGAAAACACATTGTTTATAGCGCTTCACCTTTTTGTTGCGTGCTTTTGTATTTTTTTAAGATGATGTTTTGCGCAATCTACAGCATCACTTAAATGTGTCTGTATTAAAATACATTCCCCCTCCAATCAGAATAAGTACTGCTTTGATTGACAACCTCAATAACATAGCTTCGACTACAACATTCTGTTCTAGAATATTAGTATAACATAATAAAATTACCAGTATAGGCATTACTTTTCAAGAAAAATATATTCATGTGGCTGATCAAGTAAAATATCAATGGTCAAACTTAAGATAATTTGTTTGCACCTACCCTCTGTCCTGGCTATGTTTTTTTTTATGGTTACATTTCTGCATCTGGGACATGAGAACAAATCTGTGATATTTTTTTAATGTAAAAAAATCTGTGATAATTGAATATGATGGAGAGCATGGATGATGTAAGTGCCTCATTAATCTGTACTGGTGCACTTTGTATAGCCTTTTCTTCTAGCGTAATGGATGATATGTTTGCCCTCCTATGCATTTTTGAAAAGTATGTAAATGAACCTTAAAAAGATTGTGTACCCACAGAATATCCCTATATAGCTAAAGGCGATTTATGATTTATCATTGACTCATTAACGTTTTGAAGTATAAATAACTAAAATGCTCGCCACATATATTATATATGAAACATATTATTTTTAATCCTTTGATGTGTGGGCATTTGCTATTTGGTGAAAAATATTTGAGCAAGGTAAAATAGGTAATTTGTATGTAAACTTTAGCAGGCAAAGTTCTGGTGCTACAATGATGCAGATTATGATAAATACAAAAGACAGGTGGAAAGCCTATCCTACTTATGTTATTGTTATGCACAGTCTGTACTCCATAGTTTTAACTCATCTTTCTGCTTCCATTTCGCCAGCAGCTCTGACATCATTTTGTAGTCAAACAACAGAACAATAGCTACTTCTTGACTAGTTCAGTAGATATATTTCAGGCAAACTTTGCTGATCCTTTTTTTTTAGTTGCCTCTGAGCTGCCCGTGTCCAGCCAGTGTCTAAACCTACCGAAGAAAAGCACTCCATAATTTTTTTTTCTAAACCAAGAGCATCTGTTTTTTTTTTTTTAAATAAGGGAAACTATAGTACCAAGTAATCTTTGAAGTCTCAGTGTTTCCTGCAATGATTAACATGACTGTTAGTTCTTGTCAAAAAAAAAAAAACATGACTGTTAGTGATAATAATATAGTAAAATGTTTATGGGTTATTAGACATGTCTACCACTATTTTTTTTTCGAACGTGCATGAGCACAGAATTCATTAAGCAGGGAGTAGAAACACAGATCCATTGATTACATTTCTACTGGTATCAACAAGTTGGTCTGCTAAAGTGACGCTTGCATGCGTTAGGATTGGCCACTAGTAAAATTTTGACAGCAACCCGAAGCACAATGATCGGTACTGCTGATGCAGTGCTGATCACCTGGAACCTGTTAAGTAATGATCATATGGCTATTTTGTATAATTAATATATAATAATATTGAGATCTCACCGACCAAATTTCTTTTGCAACCGATTTTTCTGTCCTTTTGTTCCAATCCTGCATATGAAGATAAAATTTCAGGATCAGATTGCAGCACCTCCACATAATTGCTTATGCAAAGGAAATGTATGATTTGCCCTGTGATGTTGATACCGAATTACTTAAACTGGGGCAGATTAGGACAGATTTTGATCTGACTTTTCTTTTAGTAGAAATACAGCTTGTAGAGGATGTAAACGGTACGGATGATGCAAACTATGTTGGGACAGAGGGACATAAGGCATTCATCTCTCTGCAAGGTCCATTCTTATCTTACATGCAGATCTGACAGTTTATGACAATGCAGATTTTTAGCATGTATTTTTGATCTTCTTGTCCTGATGAAGCAATGAAGCACAAAAAAAAGAATTGCCCATTTCGATAAGTAATTTCAGGTGACTGGACTGGGGCCTGGGCACTGAGCCACCGAGTCATGCTGATGGATCTTAGTTGAGCCGCCCACTGGATAATCTATCATCCACAATATGGAACATAAACTGATGAGCAGCAGGTAAACTAGACCGGTTGTAGATTGAAGGCATCATATGTTACAGTAGCTGTTAATTATTGATTAAGAAATGGTAGTTCTAATTAAAGCTAAACTTAGGGTAATGCACCTTCTCTTAGATTTCAGACTTAATTGTTGCTACTGCTTGTTGATATTTTATACTGAGATTGGATCAATGATGTTCCTATGTGCTAACAGTTCTTATATACCTTAGGATATCTGGACCTGAAGCCTTCGTATGTTCCCTTTACTTTCAGTAACCAGCTATCAGTTGCTATATATAAAATAAGATATGGCCATGATACCCTTAAAATACAACCTTCTTGTGAGTTTGTAAATCATAGGCTGGCATCAAAACTCAATCAAGTACAAGTGTACCTTGGTACTACTCCATGGTTGAAAAGGAAGACGTTTTGGAAAAGGCTTGAGTCAAACATTGGGAACATAAATCATTAATAACTTTTAAGTCGTTGAGTTTAGAAATGTGAAAATCATATCAATAGATTTGTCTTGAAAAATACTTTCATAAAAGTATACATATATAATTTTTAATAAATATTTTTATAGAAAAGAGAAGTCAAAGTTGCTTTGGAGACCGTGTTGCTGTCCTAAACGTCTTCTTTTTCAACTATGGAGGGAGTACGAATTAGCACAGATGTATTTTATTATGTCAATAAAATATGGAACAGAAATAAACTATGGATTGACTTTAACACTCATTGTTTATATTATTTAATCTGAGAAGGTAACAACTAATCTGTTTTCTGTACTTCCTGACAAAACAAACCTTATCTTCCTTTCCTTTGCCCTCATAATTCCAGGATAGATAGTTAAAAACAGCTGTTCCATGTCCATCTGGAGACAATCTTTGTCTTCCCTCTGTCTCTGTACTTTTGTACTTTATAAGAGTATCAACATATATAAGTGTGTGAACATAGCAATATGCCAATATGCTACACTCTGCAGTATTGCATTGTTGGGAACATGTGTCCTGTCAACAGCATTTTAATATGCATTATTAGCCGTGCATTATTAGCCGTGCGCCAGTGCCCCAAAGCAGGCATAGGAAAGACTGGCCTTTCAGTTTAAGAAGAGAGAAGCAAATACGAATAATTTAGTGAGAAAACAGCATGCAAGAAACAAGTGTGGCTCTAGTATTCTAGAAAAGGGTGGAAACACATACAACTAAGCATGATATAAGACACCAACTAATCTAAATTAATAAATTAGAAGTTGATGAGAGGACAGGACCATCTGATGAAGTATGTGACAGCATCTGTTGTTTAATCATGCGAGTGGTGAACATGTCACCAAAAAAAAAAAGGTGTGCCCATTTGGAAACACTCCTGTTCTGTAATTGTTGTTCTGCTCTGCTTTCTTCCCCTCGAAACTTATACATAGTGTTGTGCTTGCTTGGAAAGGGACTTGGCCTATCCTCTGTTTGGAAATACGTTACCTATCAAGCATACCTATGGAATAAAGGGGGACTTTCCTTCCCTGATTAGATATAAAGCTTATAGCAGATGTGTTATATATCTGCAATTGTCTTTAGTAAACGCTATGTGTGCCAAAAAATTTACTTTTTTTTTTCCCCTAACTGATAGTCTAACATTTGCATGCTGAGCAAACAATTCACAAGGAAAAAGTGCCTTTTCCCAACTTTATTTGCTCCTTTGTGTTCCTATTACCGAGTAGTTCTGTGATGGTCCTAACTCTAACTTACAGATTATACTAAAACTGTGAAAATTTATGCCTAGTTTTCTGTGACATCATTGGCATATCTTTCCCGTGGAATTTGGTGGAATTTGCGTCATTCTAATGTACTGTATGATATAAGGATCTGTCCACATGCTCCGGTAAGGGAATCATTGTGCACTTGGAAATTCTGACTTCCGGTATGGAACTGTTTAGCAAACTGTTTCACATTTTCATTTCATAATTTTGTACTTTCCAGTCATATAATGTTTGTTTTTGAAGCATACTTCTTGCCTGCCCTTTTGCTTTTACCTTCAGTAAGCCCAAGTGCACATGCTTTTATTTTCACAAATAGTGTAGCAATAGTATATCGTCTGCTCCGAAGGATTATTCCTGCGTATACTACCTCAGTATTTATATACAGAACTTTCTTTGGTGTGAGAGTGTGTATTCTATTGGGTTTGGACATCCTTTTCCTTCTTGTTAATATACATGCCTCTTCTTCGTGTTCAAGAAAAAACATGCCACTGTCTCACTATCAATACATAGTACTCCATCCATTCCAAATACATATTACTCCATCCATTCCAAATTGTAAGTCGTTGTGGATATAACGTATATCTAGGTTCATAGCAAAAACCGTGTACCTAGAAAAGTCAAAATGACTTACAATTTGGAATGAAGTATTTCTATGCAAATATATCACTTGCTTGGTCTTGAAATATACTTGTTAATATTATTTTTCAAAATTTTGACTCCATCTTAACATTGTCCAAAATAGCACGTGTACATTGAGGATTTGGAGTACAATAACCTAGTTAATCATTGACCACTCATTTCTTAGAGAACGAATAACTCAGTCGTTCTCCTCACTTATATACACAACCAATTGTAGAGGATGGGCATCTCCAATGGCTAACTCTAACTTCTAGGATAGCATTAGATGCCACGTGGAGAAGAAGAGGCTTAAGGAGAGAAGACCTAAGCTCTTTGCATGTCCCAACGCCTGAGACACATACCTCTATCTCTCTTGAAAAGTAGAAGAATATATCAATAAAATACCTTACTGTAGAAACTAATATTAGGGGCAATGCACCGCACACCCTAAAAGGGGGGGTGGCCTTTCATATATATAGCCTATAAATAGCCGGATGGCTTGGAGTACAAGTAAGTACAACTAGAGTTGGAGTACAACACAACAAGTCAGGCTATACATATCTAATATATCTATGTATATCTCTAATACCCGCCCTCAGTCTTAGCGGGAGAGTCTAGGACGCAAAGACTGGACCTAAAATCAGTAAAAAGCTGTACAGGTAAGCCTTTGGTCATGATATCCGCGAACCGGGTGTGTCGAAGGGACATGGAGAACTCGGACCTCCCCCAAGGCAACCTTGTCGCGGACAAAATGGATGTCAATTTCAATGTGCTTAAATGACGCCGATGCCGAACGGGGTTCCCAGTCATGTAAACTGCGCCGACATTGTCACAAGAAACAATCGTCGCCGAAGATAGTGGAGTCAAGCTCCCGGAGCAATTGTCGAAGCCAGCAAAGACTCAAGAACAAGATGGGCAACAGCTCGGTATTCCGCCTCAGCGCTGGAGCGAGAGACCGTGGTCTGCCGTTTGGAGGACCAAGACACCAAATTGTCGCCTAGATAGACACAGCACCTCGAAGTCGAACGCCGAGAGTCGGGACGGCCGGCCCGGTCCAAGATCCGAGTAGGCGGTGAGACCGCTTGACCAGGACAAATCGAGGTGAAGGCCAGCCAGACAATGTACCCTTGACATATCAAGAATCCGTTTGAGCAAGGCGAGATGAGGCTCCCGCGGATCATGCATAAACAGCTGCAGACTGCATCGCATATGCAAGGTCTGACGAGTCGTGGTCAAATCGGAGAGCACCGGCGAGACTGCGATAATGTGTCGGATCTGCGCAATGAAGCACCATCAGTGGCGAGAGCTTCATACGGGCATCAACGGGGTGGCTGTAGAGTGGCACTCGGACATGCCAAGACGAAGCGTAAGGTCGGGCGGCATACCGTCGCCGAGACACGAAAGAGACCGCGGGCGGACCGAGTGACGGAAATCCCAAGAAAATGATGAAGCTCGCCCAAATCTGTCATAGCAAACTCAGAGTGCAGAGCTTAGTAATGCGACGAAGAAGAGCTGGCGATGAAGCAGTCAGGACAATATCATCAACATATAGCAACAAGTAAGCAATATCGGGGCCATTCTTGTAGACAAAGAGTGAAGAGTCTGACACCGCAGCAACAAAACCCAAAGTCCGAAGAAAGGTGGCAAACCGCTGGTGCCACGCTCGAGGTGCTTGCTTGAGGCCATAGAGAGATTTCTGGAGGAGACAGACATGATTAGGTGCAGTTGGATCAACAAAACACGGAGGTTGCCGACAATAGACCGTCTCATTGAGATGACCATGGAGGAAAGCATTCTTGACATCCAATTGATGAATAGGCCATGCTCGAGAAGCTGCAAGACTGAGAACAACCCGAATCGTGGCAGGTTTAACAACCGGACTGAAAGTTTCATCATAGTCGATGCCATATCTCTGAGAGAATCCACGGACAACCCATCGAGCTTTGTGGCGAGCAAGGGAACCATCAGAATGGTGCTTGTGCTTGAAAATCCACTTTCCAGAGACCACATTAGCATTGGGTGGGCGAGGAACGAGGCGCCAAGTGCCATTATCAATGAGAGCCTTGTATTCATCCACCATTGCTGCCCGCCAATTAGGATCAGCAAGGGCGCTGCGATAATTACCAGGAAGGGGCGAGGCTGTGGTGGCGGAGAATCCCAGGCGCTGTACAGGTGGAGGAAGATGCCCAGTCTGTTGCCGAGTGGCTGGACGGCTTGAAGGAGCATCCGGCAGCGGGGCCTCAGGAGCATTTGGAGGCTCTCGGGGCCGGCCGGGCAGAGGAGCGAGGTGCGGAGGCGGCCCGGCGGGGCGGCCGCGGAGGGGCAAAGCGGCGCCGGGCAAGGGCGCCGAGGTACCCGGCCGTGGACGCCGATCGTAGTGAGCGGAGACCGGCGACGGACCCGAAGATGCCAGCGGGAATGGCGGGCGAGGTAGAAGACCGGCGCCGACTCAGGTCGCGAGTGGAGCCTGGGGGTCTGCGAAGACCGACACCCGGCACCGGCCTGGCACTGCGCCAAGAGGCGTGGAAGCACCGGGAGGCCGGGAGTAAGGGACCACGCCATAAGACGGCCGGGTCCTCTCCTCCATCGTGTCAACATACACCGGCTGAGGGAGTAGGCGGACAGCCAGGCCGGCCCGAAGCAAGCGGCGGAGGCGCCGAGACGCGTTCTGCCAACGAAAATCAAGGGATTCCGAGGGCAACTTTGCGGTCGCAAACGGAAAGTGAGTCTCATCAAAAACCACATCTTGGGATACGATCACTTTGCGGCCGGAGAGATCGAGACACCGGTAACCCTTTTGGGAGGAAGGATAACCGATGAACACACAGGCTGATGAGCGAGGAGCAAGTTTATGGGGTGTCGTGGCACTAAGGTTGGGATAGCAAAGACAACCAAAAATCCGAAGCGAGGAATAATCGGGCATCTTGTGAAAAAGAAGTTGAAACGGAATACCGTTATTAATGGACGAGGACGGGCGCCGATTAAGAAGATAAACAGCGGTAGACAGAGCCTCTGCCCAATATTGTGGTGGCATAGCAGCATGGAGTAAGAGCGTGCGAACAGCATTGTTCAAGGTGCGTAGCATCCGCTCGGCCTTGCCGTTCTGGGCTGACGTATAAGGGCAGGAGGTGCGAAGCATAATGCCACGACTACCAAGATAGGTAGAAGTGGCGTTGTTAAGGAACTCCGTGCCGTTATCCGCCTGAAAACACTTGACAGGCAGGCTGAACTGGGTGTTAGCATAGGAAACAAAATTGACAAGGTGTGTGTGCACGTCGGATTTATGCCGCAGCGGAAAAGACCAGCAATAATGGCTGTAATCATCCACAATCACAAGATAGTATTTAAAACCAGACACGCTAAGGACCGGTGATGTCCATACATCGCAATGAATTAGTTCAAAAGGTGCTGACGACCGAGATGAAGAACTATGAAAAGGTAAACGTGCATGTTTGCCAAGTTGACAGGCATGGCAGACAGCACGGTCTACTTTATTACATGAAATGACTGAAATGTGATTAAGGTGAGCTATGGCGGCTGGTGCAGGATGACCGAGGCGAGAGTGCCACGAGGGGATGAGAGGCGGTGGCAACATGACGGGCGGCTCTTTGGAGGACTCGATGATGGAAGTATGTAGAGGTCCCCGCCACTATTGCGGCGTAGAATCGTGGTCGGTCTGCAGATTCTTAACGAGAAAAAGCCATAAGCATCGAACTCAAGAGAACAATTATTGTCGCGAGTAAATTGTGAACTGATAATAAGTTACGAACAAGATGTGGAGCGACAAGAACATTGTTGAGGGTAAAAAGATGATCAGCTATAGGAATAATGGATGTGCCACGACTAGAAAGCGAGGGGAATAGAGGCCCCATTGCCGATTGTGATGAAGGGGCGAATGAGGAAGAACGGGAGAGAAGTATACCGTCGTTGGCGGACATGTGGGATGTGGCGCCGGTGTCGAGGACCCAAGGGTTCCCACCAGCGCTGCCCTGGAGCTGCATCTGATTCAGGGAGGCGATGAGGGCACCACGATCCCAGCCGGCGAGCATGGGCGGGGGTGCGAACGCCGTATGCGCCAGGGGGGGGGCGCAAGCGGAGGCCTCCACTGGGGCTGGGGCCGCCACTGGGGCTGCTGCGGGAGGCATACCGGCCCATGGGTTCATGCAGAACCATGGGCCGGGAGGAGGAACACCGGGACGGGCGCCGGGCTGCCGAACGGAGCCGGTCTTGATGGGCTGGCGGAAGCGGCCACCACCGCCATTGCCCTTCCCCTTGCCTTTCCCCTTGCCCTTGCCACCACCGCCACCGCGGTTGGAGTTGTTGGGGCCGGCGGGAACGGGGAGGGCGAAGTGCGAGGAGCAGTCTTTGGAGCGCTAGAGGAGTCCACGGCTGAGAGCGTCGGCGGTCTGCTTCATCTTCTCGGGCATAGGCGTCGATGGAGAGGTCTCCACTGGACCATGGTGTGGAAGTCTGTCCCCGTAACCACCGCGGGTAGCTTTGGTTGGCCCGAACAAAGACCGTGATGGCGACGTGAGAGGTCGCGGCGCCGCCCGGGCCGGGCTCCATGGCGAGGTCGAGGATGCCATCATCGACCGCGACCATATATCGACTCCGGACACAAGCGTCGGGCTGGGACCCGCGTCGCGATCGGTGGGTCGCGGGCGGGATGGAGCCGTCGATGTGCCCTAACACATCGAACTTGCCGCACATGGCGGTGAAGAACGCAGACCACTTGGTGAAGTTGGGCGTCGGATTGAGGACAATCGGACGCGTGCGGCTTCACGTTGACGTTGGCGTAGGTGAAGGGCGGGGGGCTAAAGCATCCCTCGTGGTTGGCATGGTGCCGGCGCGAGAGGCGGAGGTTGCGAGAAAGAGGTGGATGCATCCGTGGCCATGGCGTGGTGCGGTGGCGACCAGATGCAGGGGCAAAGCGGATCTGGACGGTGGAGAGAAGGCAGCGGAAGAAGGAGAGGGAAACCCGGACAGGTTTAGGAAAGAGCGGCGAGATACCATGTAGAAACTAATATTAGGGGCAATGCACGGCACACCCTAAAAGGGGGGGTGGCCTTTCATATATATATAGCTTATAAATAGCCGGATGGCTTGGAGTACAAGTAAGTACAACTAGAGTTGGAGTACAACACAACAAGTCAGGCTATACATATCTAATATATCTATGTATATCTCTAATACTTACATGTGGGTCATATAGGATGATATGATATATGAGGGCACCCGTAACAGTAACGGCTAGTTACTATCTCTAAGCCAACATCTCCAATACTGCTAACTTTTAGCATTATTCTCAGTATGATTAGGCCCACATAACACTCTCACATGGTCTTGAAATGTGTGTAAGATCCTAGCTTTTGATCAGGAGCTAGTTTTTCTCTCTCTTTTATTAAAATATTAAAAATACTTAAAGGTAGCTGAAAAGTCGATTGTTGTAGCTGCCCTAAGAGTCAATTAGAAGTGCCCTAAAGGAAATCTCCACCGGTAACTTATGAGGTAGCTCTATAGAAGAGATAGAGAAAATATTTTATTAAAAAAACTTGACGGGAGGGAGGTGCGCACCCCCCGCCTTTTTAACTAAGAGGATGCGGGGCTCGAACACACGGGTCTCGGGCGAGAAAATATTTTATAGTTTAATAGGAGAGAAATTATCTCTTACACAAGAGCTAGTCTCATGCACATACTCTAAGATCATGTGTCACGTGGGGTTATTCATATTATTATGGGCTATAAAATAGTCACTAGCTTATATAAAACAGTATGCTTGGAGCTAGGTTGGAGGTGCCCTAAAGACGGAGAAACCAAGCATTGATTGTTCTCTCTTGGCATAAAAACCTATAGAGCCGAAGTAGGGTAGGACCACCATTGTACTCTACCAGCCATATATAATGATGTGCTTGGCGAGTGTCGTGAGGCTATAAAGCCCGAATCTCCTTGGGCCCAGCCACGCCATGGCTTTCCATCCTCCAATGCCATGTAGTTCCAAAAACTAAAGGGGGCTCGGTGGAAAGGTTGTGCCTGCTCTTTTCCATACAGATTTGCGTTCATCAATGGCAGAGAGGATCTCATGAGGTCATTGGGCTCTTGCAAGTGGGGAGGAAAAGGGAGATCTAGGAAAGACTTAGTGGCCTACCTTTTCCCTCTTTCCCCACAAGGACGAGATCGTGGATTAGAGTAGGAAAGTGATTCTGAATTGGTCTCAAATCTTGGCAAAGATTACACTGTTACTCTCCACTCGATCGGCAATATGCGGCATTTTGTTATTGTATGATGGCAACCCCCTGGCCTTGCATTGTTCGTTCAAAGGACAAGATTGGTCACTAGGATATGGATGTTATGAGGCTTGTGGTATATATTACTGTTTTATCTGTGTCTTTGAGTATTTAGTTAGTATAGCTTTATGGTCACCAATTTGTGAGTTTTGAGGTATATATTGCAGGGCTATGCAACCCCATTTCATATGTTTGTCTTTTCAAGGAACATTCTAAGCCACCTAATAGACATTAGGGTTTATATCAAAACCAAGATCGGGGCATGCTTTATGCAGAAACATATGCATGGAGAAGGAGGACGTCATTTCTTGTGTGAGAGCACATCTTTGTAAGGATTTGGCAAAAGAATTTTAATGATCTACTGGAGCAATTCGCTAGATATTCACTTTATTTTTGTATGATCTCGGGATTTAAAGCCTGTGGTGGCGTACCAAGGCAGCATATCAAAAGGTATCTCTGTTGATATTGCATCCATCTGTGGACAAATTTTTAGATATCATGTACTGTTATTGGATTCTATTCTTGGATTCTAATGATCTAACTAGATTATATTCTCTTGCAGCCTGTTGCTTCCATGCGAAGAAAACCCTACATTTTCATTTGCAAACAGCAGCCCAAATGCATTTCCTGAGCATAATGAACATCCCTTATAACGCTTTCGAAAAAAAAAACATCCCTTATAAAAATTAATTATTGAATGGTATCATGTAGAGAGTCGTCTCAGCATTTAGAACTCAGTAGGGAAAACAATCATTTATGGACCTTCAAAAACAAATCATTTATGAGCTTGGGAAATCCATTTATATGCATGACAAATATATTATACTCCCTCCATTCCAAATTTTAAGTCGCTTTAACTTTTTTAGTTCATCCATTTTGCTAGGTATCTAGACATATTATTATATCTAGATACATAGCAAAATAGATGTACCAAAAAAAGTCAAAGTGACTTACAATTTGGAACAAAGGGAGTATTAGCTAGCTTGTTATCGATGCAAACAGGGAGGGTATAAAATGGTAGTATTAGATAAACAGTGCTTGGACGAGTCCATTAAAATTTG
Organism: Hyparrhenia diplandra; assembly: GCA_015847255.1. Lineage (NCBI taxonomy): Eukaryota > Viridiplantae > Streptophyta > Magnoliopsida > Poales > Poaceae > Hyparrhenia > Hyparrhenia diplandra. The sequence goes on from JADLZK010012358.1 coordinate 141,681, forward strand.
AGTTTGCCATATCATCCCAAGGTCAGCAAAAATTTGAGCCTTCTTTTTGTTTTCTGAACAACTATATGCCAATATGGAGTATTTATTATTGATCGATGTGGGTCTTAGTTAATTGTCGGTGCCCTCCAGAAAGAAGAAAAAAAAGGAGTTTTGTTTTCATGTAGATCTTTTGGCCTCTGATTTCCTTCCTGAAACAAATGGAGTAGGTCCTCAGTCCTCACCCATGCCTGCTAGCTGCATGAGGGCTCATGGTTTCCAGCCACACAATACATGGGCTCTTTCTCCTTGGCCTTAAGTGGTGGCCAATCATCATAAGTGAGTTTAGGGCCCTCTGAACAGTATACACAACAGTAACTCTGCAGAAGATTTGGTATCTAGAGTGAGCCATATTGTGCCCAGCTAGTGATGGATGGTCAAGTATAGGCTCTCCTTAAAAGACTATTCAGATGGATTAGAGCAACGGGGCAGCCAAAAAAATGCTTGGTTCTGCTTTCCTCTTGCTCCTCGGGTTCATAAATCTGAGAACGATATTTTTGCTTCATTTTCATTCCTATGTGTGATGCGTCATAAATGGATATTATTGAATGCATACTTAAACCCACTTTTTTTTGTCCACTGAGCACAATACTTGAGACTTGATAGGGAGAGGAGTGAGACAGCTGATCACATGGACCTCCATTTGAGGACAGTTCCTCTTCCGAAACAGAAAAAAGAGTTCAGTTCAGTGACCAGTGTGGCCTGTATTGTCTTTGCCCTTGTCTTTTGGCAGGGACAGGGAACCTCAGGTTTGTCCTCTTTATCTACCTCCATTTATATTGCGCTGGTTGTTTTAGCTGCTCACCTGCTTCAGAATCAGAGCTGAGCTTCCCCTTACAGTTCAAGAGAGAGAGAGAGCTTCCCCTTCTCACTTCTCAGAGAGAGAGAGAGAGGAGAGAAACAGAGAGAGAGCCCTCCACTGCCCTGCCCTCAGAGCTCAGAGGCATTCTTTGTCACAGGGGGCGAGAGGAGAGGGACAGAGAGGGCTGAAGATCACATGGTGGCCTTTTTTTGGGTATGTGACAGCTTCTGCCTTTGGTCTTTTAGTGCTTCCTTTTCTCTCCTCATGACATGAAAGCCCTTTTAAAACCTCAAATCACCACCACCTCATCAGCTGATCAGTGAGTGCCTTCTCCTGCTCCTCTAAGAGCTCTCAACCGGCCTTCATTTTCCTTCATCCCTCTACTTTGCCCAAAGGTCGAGATCAAAGCAATATGATCATCTGATCTCCTCCCACCGCCATCACAATCCTACACGTTGTGGTGACAAGACATCCCCTCTGGCTCAACTTTTACCACCCTCTATATTGCTGCAAAAATTGAAGCAGCTCCAGGAATTGCTATGGAGGTTGCCATGGTGAGCACAAGAGCCAGCCTGCTGATCCTCATCCTCTCCCTCTGCTCTCCATACAAATTCATACAAAGCCCCATGGACTTCGGCCCCTTGAACCTGCTCCCCACCACAACCACCGCGTCCAGCGATTTCGGCAGGATAGTCTTCCACTCACCGGCCGCGGTGCTGAGGCCGCAGTCGTCAGGGGACATCTCCATGCTTCTCAGCTTCCTCTCCGGCTCGTCTCTGAGCAAGGTCACGGTGGCAGCCAGGGGGCAGGCCACTCCATCCATGGCCAGGCTCTGGCTCTGGATGGCATTGTGGTGGAGATGCGCTCCTTGCCTGCCGAGATAGAATTCTACAAAGCAGCTGGAGAAGGACAGGTTTCCTATGCCGATGTGAGCGGTGGGGTTCTGTGGATAGAGCTCCTGGAGCAGAGCCTGAAGCTCGGGCTGGCTCAAGGTCATGGACTGATTACCTCTATCTCACCGTTGGCGGAACGCTGTCCAATGCCGGCATCAGCGGGCAGACATTTAAGCACGGGCCTCAGATCAGCAACGTTCTACAGCTGGAGGTAGTCACAGGTGAGATGAGACACATGCTTGGTGAATGAAACAAAAGGATCAGATTTTGTTTTTGCCTTTTTGTCTGTCGTCTTTCTTGACCAACCTCCATCTTTTTGGGTTTCACAGGACGAGGGGAGATTGTGAGGTGCTCACCCAGCAAGGACGCCGATCTGTTCAATGCCGTTCTGGGAGGCCTTGGCCAGTTCGGCATCATAACCAGGGCTAGGATCCTATTGCAGGAAGCTCCACAGAAAGTATGATGCATGCCTAACTGTTCCGTACATCTTATAGTTATTAGTATGTCATACGTATTACCACTATTATTGCATTAGTTGTGTATGTCAAGACTCTGATGTCTGCAACAATAATAACTGAACAACTTTTGAATAAATATATGCAGGTGACGTGGGTGAGAGCCTTCTACGATGATTTCAGCATCTTCACCGGGGACCAGGAGTTGCTGGTGTCGATGCCGGATTTGGTGGACTACGTGGAAGGTTTCATCGTCTTGAATGAACAATCCCTTCACAGCTCCTCCATCGCCTTCCCTGCTAGCGTCGATTTCAACCCAGATTTTGGCACCAAGAACAGCCCTAAGATCTACTACTGCATCGAGTTTGCAGTCCATGATTACCAGCACAAAAACACTAATGTGCACCATGTAAGTAAAAGCTCCAAATTAAAAATGCTAGTCAAGAATTATTAGGGATGTTTTATACTAATACAATATGCATATCTGTATATTTCAGGTTGTGGAAGTTATCTCAAGGCAGATGAGCCACATGGTGTCCCAGTTGTACAGTGTAGAGGTGTCCTACTTCGATTTCCTGAATCGGGTCAGGATGGAGGAGATGAGCCTGAGGAGCGTGGGGCTATGGGAGGTACACCACCCATGGCTCAACATGTTTGTGCCAAAGGCTGGGGTCGCTGACTTCAGGGATCTGCTCATGGACAACCTTTCACCGGACACCTTTGAGGGCCTCATCCTCATCTACCCACTCCTCAGAGACAAGTAAGTAGCTAGTATCACTCTTGTTAACAACAACACAAACATCCATCAAGATACGCCTACTTTCGGCTTTCCTGAAAGCAGGGGTATCTGTTTTATTAATCCCTCTTTCATGCTCATTGCATTAGCTTCCAACAAGTCCAAGCTGGACAGGCATTTGTTTGCATTATCCAGCAAGTTGCATGCCTAGCTCCTTGTGCTACAGTTCATCGTGCATTAGGGATAAGATAATCCGTTTTGCTTAGCATGTTGGCTTATTTTTCTATGACCAGCAATAGACAATGGTAGGCCGTACACATATTTCAGTGCGGAGGCACCGCCTTCGTGGGTCATTGTACCATTTGCTTCTGTATTCAGCTCTGCCGAGAGCAGGGCCAAACGGGTGTCGACGTCGCTGGCTTTACCTCTGACGTGGAGGTGAGCGAGCGTGTATATACAAAAGTGATATGCAAAACGCTAGCGAGTGTTTTATAGCTTGTCTTGCATGCTTCCAATGGCGCTCATGGGACCCATGTCATCTAGAAGCTAGGAGTAGCTAGGACGGAGACTGGGAGTGAGAACAACAACAAAAACTGAAAATGATTCAGCGTCAAAAAAAAAAAACCCGAAAAACATTGAGTGATTTTTTTTTTTTACACGTGGGATACACAATGAACCGACATTTTTGTTGGAGAGTCGTGTCCACCACATTTTGTTACAAAGTCCACGGCTACAGTGACATACTAGTGCTATGAGTGGTTATTATTGTATCATGTTGTGGTCCCTCAAATAGAATCACATCCCCGTCATCAGCATTGTATGATGATTCAACTAAAATTATAGCTCAACTCTATCAGTAGCATCTTATATATATATATATATACTCCTATATTGAGTGAAACCTTGAACTATACGGTAGCAAAAACTAGCAACAGGGAAATTGCTGATCTTTGGCATCTTTTTTTTTTTTCATTAAAATGATTTGTTGTCTGTGTATTGTTTATCTGAAGATAAGATCTACTCATTCCATTTTACGATAAATAGTTACATGTGTCCAGGTGGAACATCATCATCATAAACTTATATTTGACGGTTGCTAACATTTCTATATGTAGTGGTTAAGAGAAAGAAGTGTTACATTGATTTCATCCATTGACTTCAGATGCATGAAAGCTTTGTTATGCATGCAAAAGGGCTTTAAATATATGTGCTAGATTGCATCCCAGTGTCAACTCTGAACTGATTGAGCTTTAACAAAGGCGGATGAAAGTCGTACGTGACCTAAAGAGATCCATGTTCACCGCACTGAACTAGTATAGTTTATTTATAGGCCCAACGGAGACTTCTGACTTCTCTCAAGAAAACCACTAAAACAAAAGTCACTCGAGTCATCAGAATACACTGAACTGCAGAATGTCAGCTACATATATGATTTTCTACTCCTGTTCTAAATTCATTCATGCATGATGTCTCATCAGCACAGTAGTAGGTCCTAATAAGTAGTTCTCCATTATATTACTACTAATAAGGTTATTAAAAATCATTGTTGTCTTCATCCTTGGGACAGGTGGGACACCAACACATCAGTGGTGATACCGGATTCCGGGTCCACGGATCCGGTGATGTACGTGGTTGGCATCCTCCGATCCGCGAACCCTGACCCCGAAGACGGCTGCTCCCACCACTGCCTCCAGGAGCTTCTCCGCCGCCACCGCCGGATCGCCGACACCGCGGGAGCACGCCTCGGCGCCAAGCAGTACCTGGGTCACCACCCGACTCCGGCCGGCTGGCACCAGCACTTCGGCCGGCGATGGGAGCGGTTTGCGGAGCGCAAGGCCCGGTTCGACCCGCTACGCATCCTGGGGCCCGGCCAAGGCATATTCCCTCGGAACCAGGATGATGCTGTTGCGTATGCTGCTGGGAGCTAAAAGCTAGCAGGAAGCGATCGAACTGGCGATTGCAGCAGGCATCGAGAGGGATATAGATTAGCTAACTAGGGATGGAATCGATCCTGTTCTTCCTTTTTCACTGCTTCTCTTGGATGAGTTTCCTCAGCATTTTGAGGCGTGGGGGGCCGGGCCGGTGGTGGTGACTAGCTATCGATCACTGGGAATTTTGGAACTTTGTATGTAGAGGCTGAGGAAGCACAAGCTTTAATTATTATTATTATTACTAGGGAATAGAGATAGTGATTCTATTCGACCTCTGGATTCCTTGTTCAATATGGCCATTGGTAGTGTAAGTGTTGTGTTATTGCTGTTACTTCCGTTCCGTTACTAGGCTGAGAAATTCCTTCACACTTTGTCCGTGGTATATGCATTGCTCTCCTTTGTGTGAGTCATCATCTTGTTTTGGAGAAGTGGCAACATGATCTATGGCTACTAGCCACAGCCTTAGATAGTCTGGTCCTCGAAATCAGAATGTAATCCAGGATTATATATTGATATTGATATGGATGGGTGCTGGATTCACGGTTGTGAGTTTGACATCCATGTTCCCTTGTTTCGGTTAGCATGTGCTGGAATAGGTAGTAGGACGGGTCCAAATATTGTGTACCCTGAATTTCCCATCTCATCTTTTGAATTTTCATCACATCTTTTGAATTTTCCATCACATCGAAACATTAAATGTACCAAAAGTCACATGCCCGAGTATAAAATGTAGGTGAAACAAAATAACTAATTGTATAGTTTAGATGTATATTATTTACCGATTCTTTTAAACAACGCAATTCCTATAGTAGGATAATATTTATCTCAAACAAACAAACAAGTGCTACAGTGTTAAATTCAGCGCTACACCGGAATTGTACATGCGTGCATGATGAATGGGCTATGTTTCCCCTTTTATGAGTACCCCATGGTATGCATGATTGTCTGCCTTTTGAACCCTCTGAACGTCCTTGCATTATTATCATCTTCCGTAAAAAAGAGGAAAACAAATGCAAACAGAGATCACACACACCACTACGACCATAATTAAGCATGTATCCAAGAATTCCTGGTTTTCTTCCGCCTATATAAATATCCTCAAACTTTGCATTTCGGTGTTTGAACTTTTATTTTTCATACTCAACTTTGTCTATCGTTTAACTTTTATTTTTCATACTCAATTTTGTTTATCGTTTATGTAGAACCCTATGTTATTGCACGTGGTCAGCAACGACACCACTAGCGATTGGAGATAGAAAAACAATACTCATCCAAAACACTTTCGTGACCATTAATAATTTCAAGATGTTATTGTTAATGTTATCTTATGGTATCGTTAATACATATGACTACAAATATAGTTGCTTCAAACGCTATACAAATATCGAAGATGTGCTAAAATACATTTTGATAATTCATGGTTGAAATTGTGCCTAAAATATAAATTTTTTTTTTTTGATAGACAAAATTGAGTTAAAAATAAAAGTTTAAAACAAAATGCACTTTGGTAGTTTATGGATAAAATTGAGCCCAAAATGCAAAGTTTGAGGATTGAAATGATCATGTTCATAGTTCCATGATGAAATTGAGCATAAAATTAGAATTTGAGGACTAAAACAACCGTTTTGAAAGTTTAGGGATGAAAATGAGCCCAAGTAGAGTTTTGAGGACTAAAATAGCCGGTTTTGAAAGTTTGGGAATGAAACTGAGCCTCGAGTAATACTTGAAGGGTCATCCGCCATTCTATTTCTGCAAAAAAAAAACAAACATAGTGAAAGAATGCATGAATCCGTGACAGATCAACACGTGGCGCCTGCCTCCGTACATTAAAACAACAACCACAAAATTCCTGAATTCTCCTACCAAGGTTAAAACGAATCCCAACTCCCATCCTTTTCCATCGTTCATCACCTTTAAATCTTACGCATATTTATATTCCTAAATCCTAATCTTACACACTCTTTGATCATGACACAAGAGTAGATTACTCGTAGCTTTTTTTTTTCCCCACCCCAGTCAGGGCCACGCTAGTTGTGAGATCTGCATGGATTTCGAAAGGGATATCGCGAGATCCGTAAAGCAAGGGCGTGCGGCAGCAGGACAGGAGGGAAAAAGGCCTGGCTAGTGTGGATTCCGATTCGATGCTGGCGCCACAGTATGCCATTGTTGGTTTGCTGCTGCTGTTGTCCGGCTGACAATGGACAGACAGGAGCTGCAGGAAGGCAGCAGCTAGAACAACGCGACAGGCCAGCGAGTCCCCCCCTCCCTCCCCGGCGGCAAGGCCAGCAGAGGAGGCCGACAGCGGGATGTTTTTTATTTTGAGATCGAGGCCGTACCATACAAAGATTTGTGTGTTTAAACCCAAAATTTGCACCAAACAAATTTATGAACTGGATGGACATTGTTGGCGCCACAGTATGCCATTGTTGGTTGCTGCTGCGGCTGCTGTTGTCCGGTGAGGACAGAAGGAGCTGCAGGAAGGCAGCCCCAATGCGCGCTGCGTAATTAATTGATTTTTTACCTCCCTCCCCCGGCGGCAAGGCCAGCAGAGGAGACAGGGGATGCTCATTGAGATCGAGGCCGTGCTAAACACACCCAAGATCTCTTGTTTGTTTGCTTGCACCAAATTTATGAACGGTGGAAGAGTGCGAACTGTGAAGGAGGGCCTAGCCGCCCTAGGGTGGGGGTGGTGTGCTGCTAGTGCATCCCCTGCGCTGCGCCCGGTGAATTCTGAGTGCTGATAAAACCTGAGAGGGATGGCTAACCGTAGCGTAGGGTGGTGGCAACGTTGATGTGGCACGAGGTGGCCGGTGACCAAAAATCTAAATGGGCTGCTTTTTTTTTTTTCATTAAAAAGTATTTTTTTGGAAACTGGTGATGTGGGTATTTTTTTTCATTTTCTAATGATTATTATTGGGAAAAAAAAAAACTATAAAACCAAATCTTTGGATTATTTTTTGACGTCTATGGAGATTTCTTGGAAGATCTCTTGTTTTGTTTGCTTTGCGGTTACAAATGTCATTGTTTTTCATTTATTTACTCTCTTTTTTTTCTTAAAAAGAAACTCTACTTCCTTTTTAGGCTAGTCTCCGTGTGGGAGTGTGTCATTAGAATTTCATTTACATTAACTAGGTTGTCACATAGACATTTTTGATGAGTGTATTTAAGAAGAGAAGGAGCTAGATGAAACTCTTTTAGCATGAATACCCACTATCTTTAAGTATGTCAAATTAAATGTTTATAAAACCATATAATAAAACTCTTTATCTATCAAGTTTAATTTCATTTCGTAGTTGAAAAAAAAAAATAACACATAAAGCTTACTGTGACTGGCCTTATAAATGCATAATAATTTCACTTTGTCGGCAAAAACGATTGTTTGGCAGCACATGTGACATAAACGAGCCAACATAAATACAGTGGCAACAACCTACGTTTCATGAATGCCGTTCGGTGGTCCATTCACGATAGCGTTGTCATGTCTCGAGTGAATAATGTCATATGTTGTTGACACGTAGTCCAGAAAATTTGCGTGCTACTAGGAAAATTATACAAGTAGTACATGTATTCTGGTCCATTCGTTGCTCTTATCAATATATCGTCAGTGCTATCGAAATTAATGGTGGTCCTTACACACGACAGCGAGCGTTGCGTGAGTTCTTGTGACATGTGAGAGGTTACATCCTCATGTAAATTGGGACTCAATGTGCATGCTTTATGTATCTATCAAAATCACATATTGGGGATAGTAGTGCTCTCATTTGGCCCACTCATCCATGTTTTAATCGTAAGTTGTTTAACTTGTTAAAAATCATTTACGTTCGGTGTTCCCAAACAGTTCCTATGAACTTGTTGCATGTTAGCTCTAGCTAGGTTTCTCTGTTTTTTTTTTCATATGCTGATCCATGAGATTAAGATTAATAAGGAAGCTCCATAAGTGTTAAAAGAGCTCTATGAAATTTTATTCAATAAGAAGGAAATATAAGGAATGATATAAAAGCAGCTCAAACATTAACTTATATATATGAGCTAGCTCTATGGATTTCTATTTTTTATATTTAATAGAAGAGAATGAGTATCTCTTGATAAACAGTTACACTATCTTACATATTTTTCTATACTAGCATCATTTGTTATCTCCACTTTTTTATCTTTTAGGTTCATATGAGCTAAGGTTAACTCTAGTGTCGAGAGTGCGCCAATATAAGTTTTTATTTGGTTATAAATCAAGCTATAAGAACCAAGGTATATATAAATACGAGACAATTTCATACTTGTCTATGTTTAAAAAGTTCTATTATTGTTAGTATGTGATACCATGCATGTCTCACATTTTCTTTCCTATTGCCCCTCACATATATACACTTGCTATATCTAAGCCACGACTGTATAGGCTCTTGTGCTAAGCTTTGCTTGCGTTAGCTTGCGTTAGAGGCTAATCCTCATATCTTTTCCTCCTTGGTAAAATACTAAATATCTTGGCTATAATACGGTGATTATACTTGTTCGAGAAATTTGATTCTAGGCTATGTTTGGTTAGCTACGGCTACTCCGAATGGTTTAGGGCCTCAAAGGCTAAAATTGTAAAAACAAGCCTAGTATTCCTCAATCAAACATGTCCGTCTGCATCCACGGTGCAAGTGCAATGCTGGTGGCTGGTGGCCTGCTGGCTGCCAACACCAGCAACATGTCGGACGGGACATGGCGTCGCGTCGGCAATCACTTGTCCGAGGCCCGAGGCAGCGGCATCTACCGACTGGCAGTATTTCCACCAGCACAGACACGGGCAGGCACCAGCTGTCACCGTTGCCTCTCTCTCCTCGGACAGTCGGACGAGCTCGCCGGTCACCCAGCAGCAGTCCGCCTGTGACCTGTCTGCCCCATTGCTGTTGCTCCCCGTGAAACCACACCACCAGGCAGGCGCTCAGAGGCACTTTCAATCAATCGCAGCATCCGGGTTGCCGTGTCGCCAAAAAAAGCCGAGAAAAGAGCGGCTCTTGGCCGTCGCCAGCAAGATCTTGGCGGCAGCAGGCAGGCAGGCAGCTTGCACTTTGCAGGCTTGCAGCCAAACGTGGAAGAATAATTTAATCCGAACATCTATACTCGGAATTCAAATTTTAACAAATGAACTAGAATTCAAATTTTGATGGGAGACCATCTTTTCCCCGCAGTAGTTCATTTTTTTTGAGGTGGCTTTGGCCTGACATCCAACTTCCACCTATACTTGCATGATCTCGATCATCATGCATCCGCGAGGGCCGGCAGTACTCCTCCCCCGTCACGTCAGGACCTCTGTTGCCTCCTGCCGTGCATCACAATCACATGGGGGTCAACCCTACCATCTTCCCTGTGGCACTCTTTAACCGAAACCAAACAATAAACCGAATCGAACTAAAATCGACTCGAAATCTTAGTTTTTCGGTTCGTTGTCGGTTTTCAGTTTTTGCAAAGTTTGGTGTTCAGCTTCCGGCCGTGCATTGCAATGATCGCATGGCATGTGGGGCCGAACCCTACCATGCCTGCATAGTCTTGAAAAAAGTGTTATTCCTATTTTGAAATTACCCTCCGGCCTTTAGCCTACACCCTCCGTCCCACAAATAAATAGATATGTTTGACTTCTACAATTTTTGTTTAATTATTGGTTTTATTTAATTTTTTGTATAAATAAAAAAGAACTATGTCATGATGAAAAATCTAATGATTGAATAAATCAAACAGAATAAATAATATTTATTAAAAAAATTTAAATAAGACAAACCTGCCATAACTTCTCACGTCTTTCTTGTCTACTCCTTCGTTCAAGACCTTATCTTGGGCCGCTTGACCTAAGCTGAGACTAAAAGGCCCAACTATAACAGCACAAAGGTTAAGCCCAACTATAACCGGCCATAACTCATCGTGATCTTTCAAGATGAGATAAATAGTTGATATAGTGTGAGAACGAGCGCTAGCTCAGCTGGTCGTGTCGCTGATGTGCGAACGGCTGGTCGCGAGTTCGATCCCCTGGATCGCTCGCGTTCTCACCGGGAACAGACGGTTCCCAACCTAATCTTCGCTCGGACAGTCCGAGCGTTTGCCTCTTCGTGTGGTTCGTTCAATGGAAATACGACGCACCTCGCCTTCACAATAGTCGCGGCCGGTGATTTCGTCGAAGGACGCGATCTTCAAGGGGAGTGTAGTCGTAGGTTCGCTCGACGGCCAGAGAAGGCTTTGCCTCTTCGTGTGGTTGCTTCAATGGAAATCCAACGACCTCGTTGTCTGGTCGGAGTCGGAGATTGGATTTCGGGAAGGACGCGATCTTCAATCCTAAGTGTAGTTGTAGGTCTGTTTGTACTCGGGTGGTGTGTGTGAGGTGTGTCGTGTAGTGGTGTGTGTATGTATCATTGGGATTTATCTCGCTTATCTGGGCTTTTAGCCTACACCCCAACTCAAAAAAGATAAATAGATATGTTTGATAGTGACAATTCTTGTTTAATTTTGGTTTTATTTATTTTTTGTACCGGGAAAAAACTATGTCATTAATATGTTTGACTTCTACAATTTTTGTTTAATTATTGGTTTTATTTATTTAATTTTTTTGTATAAATAAAAAAATATGTCATTCGAATGAAAATATCTCTAATGATTGAATAAATCAAACAGAATAAATAATATTTATTAAAAAATTTAAATAAGACAAACCTGCCATAACTTCTCACGTCTTTCTTGTCTACTCCTTCGTTCAAGACCTTATCTTGGGCCGCTCGACCTAAGCTGAGACTAAAGTGGTGTGCCCAACTATAACAGCACAAAGGTTAAGCCCAATTATAAGAGGCAACTCAAAAAAAAAAAAATCTTTCAAGATGATCTGAATGATTTCACTGTAAATGGCTAGGTTGGTTGAGAATAATGTCAATAGACAACTTAGAATTTTAGAAGTCACACAGATTTTGATTGTTCAAACTAATATTGAGGCTTGAATTTGTCTAACACATAAAAAACATATAGAAGGCATATACACATTTTTTTTTGAGGGAAAAAGGCATATACACATTTTGCCTAGAGGATACTACCTATCCATCTACAAAGATTCTACCTAGAGGATCCTTTTAGGCGAGAGATGGGAGTCTCCGTGCCTGAGTTTAAGCAAAGTAGTAGCCGCTATATTATACTACGAGTAGTCCTGTTGCAGTCGGATTTGGATAGCGATGCCTGCCATAACTGGGAGTCTCCGTGTTCGGAACGGTTAAGAATCAAGATACGCGCCGCCGCCGGGCGGATCTCCGCGGGCCCGTGTTCGCGTCCGCCGCCGGTGCTCGTGTCGTGCCCCTCCCATCGTATCGTATACATATACGCCGTGTCCGTGTGCACGCTGGACCTGACAAGCACAACATCGCACAGCTCCCGGCCTCCCGCAGCGCCGTCGTCTCCCAGCCAGCAGCGAGTCGCCGGCCGCCAGCCAGCGAGCGACGACCGCGTAGCAGGACCACGCCGCCGCCGTACGTCGTCCATCATGCCGCGCGTCAAGACCCAGATGGGCCTCATCGGCAACGCACGGGACCGCGCGAAGGCCTTCGCGAGGAGGAAGGCGGGGCTTTTGAAGAAAGCCGACCAGCTCGCGAAGCTCTGCGACGTCGACGTCGCGCTCGTCGTCTGCGCCGGCCCCGACGGCGGCGGGCGCGCCCGCCGTGTGGGAGTCGGCGCCGGGCGTTGTCATCGACCGGTACCGCAAGCTGCCGGCGGACAAGCGGGCGAAGCACACGCACCTCGGCTACATCAACGGTCAGCTGAGCAAGGAGGAGGGCAGGCTCGACAAGAAGCGGAGGCAGGGTCTCAATAAGGCGCTCGCGTGTCCCGGCGAGGCGGCGCTGGAAGGCATGGACCTGGAGGAGCTGCTCGCGTCCATCTACGCGGCGTCCATCGAGGCGGCGCTGCTTGGGCGTCACGGACGACGATGGGCCGGAAGGGGTTGGGCGTCGCGGACGACGCCGGCGTGCCGGTAGGTGGGCAAGAACGTCCTCCGTTCGTTGTCGGCGGCGGCGAATTCGACGAACGCCATCCAGGCCTTGGTCGACGAACTCATGCGGGACGCCGACGAGCCGCTCCCACTGGATGCCAGCATGACGACGACGCAGCCTGCGTCCGGCGTGATCCAGTACATCGACGGCGGCACCGACGTGGACATATGCGGCGGCAACCATCAGTGGCAGGCGCAGATGATGCTGACCGGCAATGGCGAGCACGGCCACGGCGGCGAGTTCCCATGGCACGCCTACCAGTACCAGCCGAACACCACCGTCGTCTTTCCCCGATCATCACGGCTTCCAATGCACTGGCAACAACTACGTGGACAACATGGACGAGTACTCAAACCTGCTGATGCCGAGCAATGCCAATGCCGCCTACGAATCGTCGTGCGACGCCATCGCCGGCAATCCTGCGTACTACGAGACGGCGTGCTTGGCTGATTACTTGATCCAGTGCCCGGACGCCAGCCAGCAATTTGGAGCTGAGCCGGAACCGCTGCATTACCTCAGTGATATGGCCCATGGCATCAGCTACTATGATGATCTCGAAGCAGACGGCTGCAGCTCTGGGACAGCTCAACTCTTTGCTCAAAGTCATAGCTGCTCTGGGACACCACAGTTTATTAGTGGTTCAGAGAAGTTCCAATCAGACGTGGGGCATTATCAGTTTCAGGATCCAGGAGTCCAGCATTTTTGGGTGATGGAAGGGGCACCGGGTTCAACTGATGTCGCCGCTGCCGGTGGGAGAGCCAGAGGAGGTCTTTACCAACAATGGATATCAGTTTATCAATAAATTATACAAGCTAAAAGGATTTGAACCTCTTTTACTAGGCATATAAGAATAGGAAAGCATTCCATGATGTGGAGGCTAGAATATTTTTGTACCATCTTAAAAAACAGAGATTTGCTATTTTCTAGGTGCCGGAAAAATAACATTTGTTCAAGCAACGATTATGAGCCCTTAGATGAAAAACTAACAGATCTAAATGCCCACGAAGAAAACTAATAACAAACAATTCTTTCTATAATAAGACAATTACAAAATTATCTTAGATACAAAGTTTACAAACACAATTAACAATAAACAACTCTTGGGTTAATTTAAGTTTAAATGGTAGGACGGTTTAAGTGGGAAACCCACCGGGGTTCAAATCACGGTCTAGACCTTTCTTGGGATTTTTAAGATTTGGTTGTTATGCATTAAGTGGTAGCGGCGTTCCGTCTGCGACGAGGCGCCAATGGTGATGAAAAACTAATCTGCAGATCTAAATGCCCACGAAGAAAACTAATAACAAACAATTGTTTCTATAATAAGACAATTACAAAATTATCTTAGATACAAAAAAAAAAAACAATAAACAACTCTTTCTATAGAACTTCCTCAGTCCTAAATTATAAGCTATTCTAACATTTTGGAACGTCAAAGCATGCTCGCCATGGAGAAAGAAGAAATTACAAACATAAAATGAAGTTCTAGAAATACTCCCAGTCAAAAAAAAAAAAAGTAATCTTTTCTATAATACTTCTTGTCACACCCGAAACCAGTCAAAAAAAAAAAAAAAAAAAAAAAGTGTCACACCCGCCATTGTGAGGTAAGTCCACGAGAGGAACGCCTAGACAGGGGAAGATACCATTTTTTCCGTGAAGCCCGAATCCGGCAATATGGAACAAACAAAGGGGCTGAACTGCAATAAGCACGTTTCCCCTCCGTTTCCCCTCGGATTCCCCTCACACCACCGGCACCGACTGCAGAGCAGAGTCGACTTCATCCAAGCTCCCCATTTTCTCCGAGGAAGCGAACCTTCCCTTTCCCCAGGCACACAGATCCGGCTCGCCGCCGCCGCCATGGCCGCCCGCGACCTCCTCCCCTCCTGCTCCTCGCCGTTGTCGCCGCGTCCCTCCTGGCCGCCGACGCGCGGCCGTGTCCCCACACCTACCTCGTCGCCTTCCCCTGCCGATCCCAACCCCAATCCCAGCAGAGGCGACGGCGCCGCCGGCCACCTCTTCCGCGTCCCCACGTCGCCACGGTCGTGACCGTCTTCCGCGTCCGCCGCCTGGGGCCGCACGTCCCCCACGGCCACCGCAACCACCACCACCTCCACTCCATCCCCGCCAACGTCCAGATCCACCGCCCCGATCTCCCGCGCCCCGCCGCGGCCTCGGCCGCGGGTCCCCAGGAGCGCGCCAGGGACATCCTCGTGGTCGTCGTCGGGCTCCTCTTCGGCGTCGCCTGCGGCGCGCTCACCGCTGCCTCCGTGTACCTCGTCTGGTCCATGGTCGCCGGCGCCGCCGCGGCCCGGGCCTCCCCGTACGAAGAGCTCTATGACGACGAGGACGAGGCGTCTGACAACGACAGCCCCAAGAAGGTCGGCTACGTCATCATCCAGGAGCTCGAGGTCCATGATGGCGGTAAGAACTAGTGCCAGATCTGGTGGCGCTTGTGCTCCAGAGCTCCTTGTGCTCCCGGGGCGTAGGGCAAGTTCTGACCTTTGGCGATAAGATTATAATGTTGAGTGAATTGTAGTAATGTCTGTATGACTATGTGATGCGTGGTTGGGACTTGGGAGCCTTAGGGGTTTGCCCTCCTTGTGAATACGCCCGTGAAGCACCCCTAAGCTATGAACTGTGCTTGTTTCTGATGAACTTATCGATCAATGTTATGCGCTGTTGTGAAATGTTCTTGTCAAACACTGATGTTTGATCTGCTGTCTAATGTATTGTGGCCTGGCTTCGAGATAAGAGTTCTCCTCTGTCCAATTATAGGTGTTATATGATGAGTTGTCTTTCCTGATGCACCAAAGCTTTGCTGTTGGGTTTGATGATCATGTGGTTTGAGTATGCTTGTTTGCTCTTGTGTGGATTAATGGTTTTGTTGGACTGTTCCACTGTGCGCTGGTGTAGTGCTTTAACAGATTAGTCATTTTGACGATGCAGAGTTGTGCTATTAGATGGTGGCTGGCCTTGATTTGCTTTGGCTAATAGTTTTGTCTAAGCTTTAATTTGGGACTGGCTTGGGACGTTTATGGTTGGTAATGTATCTGTTTTGGAAGTTCATCATTGATGCGAAATCATCGGAAATTCATTTTTTTAATTCAATCTGAACCTAAAGATTGCCCTTGGCTGCATCCTGTTTATTTCTTCTGAAATATGGCATGGTTTTGTAACTGGAGTAAGTTGTGCCTATCTCTGTCTGATGTACGTAAGAATGGCATGGCTCGTCAATTTGCATTCCTGAAGTCCGGAATCTGTGAGGTCTCGTTTTCAGAAACTGTTGTGTGTTGTCTGTTTGCAATCCTAAAGCCCTGTCGACAGATTGGTTTCACCACAGAATAGACATTGTGACGCCCGTGCTCTCGCACAATGCCAGCCGTGTAGTTCCCAGGAAGTCAGGCTCTTGTTCACCAGAGTTCAGATTAAGACTCCCGGGTTCGTAAAGTTGGACTAGCCGTGTAGTTCTGCTCGATAGGTGTCGCTGCAAAAACAATTCAAGATTTGATACTAGCAGTTGCTATAACACTATTATTACTTGTTAGGGTACCCTACTTGTTAATGCAATGCCAGGAGTGAACAGAACACCATACTGGACAAATGTTAGGACTCGTCATGAGTCATGACGAAATGCAAGTGCTGTCAGTGTTCTGTGTATCTTATCCTTTTCGCCAGCATTGCTTCATTAAAGGGTGTATCCTGTCTTTTAGAATGTCTCCAGAATTTTTTGAAAACCCAATTTGGTAAATCAATGAGGTTTTAAAATTGCTAAAAATATAGAAAGTATATTTGTTGGTTTCCTCCAACCAGTTCTAATATCTAGTTCCTAGAAGCTAGTACTAGGCGACTTTACATCAGGAATCTTAAGACTACCTTCAAATCACCCAACCATTTTTGATCTTTTTCTCTCTCTTGTACATCAGATTGGTTCCGTGCAAGTATTTTTTGCACGATTGGATTGATTTTCCCAAGTATGGAAGTTTGAGAGTTAAGATAAGAAACCATATTGAATGATCCGTATCCGGTTAAAATATCCAAGAAAAAAAAAATATGGGATATGAGACGTAATGCGGAATCACTAGTATCTGTCCTATCTGATCCGGTTATGTGCCACATGTATATATTTGCTAGTTCTGGAAACTTTTGAAGATCATGTATAACTTAATTATTAGATTCATTTAGATTTAACAAGTATAAACCCTAAATAAATCTATAGCTAAGTTGTACATGAGCCAATGAAATGAAATTTTTATTGCAGTTTAAGCTTACAATAATTAGACCACCATAAATCTTTAACCACAATTGACCATAGAAACTATTATTATGAATTATTCCAATTAATTACAGAAAATTCATAGATCTAAATCGACAAAAAAAACTTTGTACCAAAACATATCATATTATGTTTTCAAAGTGTACACTCATGTCGAGTCCAACAAAATTGGATTTCCAATTTTAAAGACTGAGCCGAAATAATAAAAAATCAAAAAAAGTCAAAACAGACTTCAAAACCGCTACAGGGAGGCAAAACACACGGTTTAAACAGTTGAGAGAGATGGTTTGGTCGATTTTACGGTTCAGAAAGAAAAAACAAACTTTTGTAAAAGATAAGAGAGAAAAACCAGACCATTTCCAATTGGGACATGGAAGCAAAGCTAGCTGTGCACGGTCCATTTTTCACCCCAGTGCATAGATGCGATCCAGCAAGACTGCAAGAGTCTGGCCCGGCCTTTTGTTTGACATCTTTAATGGGCTCGATGCAGCTTGGCATACGAAGGCCCAACTGGAGTTTGATCCTCGTCTCATTGCCCTTTGCTCCTCCCGGCCGCCGTCCCCGTCTCCCACAAACCCTACCGCGCCGCGCCGTCCCCGTCCCCGTCTCCCACAAACCCTACCACACCGCGCCCCCGCCGCCACCGTTCCCTCCGCCGCCAGCGCGGGAGAACATCCCGGCAGGCACGAGCAGGATGGGGAGGAACCGCCACCTGCGCCCACGGCGGACAGCGGCCAGGACGCTCCGGTGCTTCCCATCGAGGTCATCACGGAAATCCTCGCCCGGCTGCCGGCCAAGTCGGTGGGCCGCTTCCGCTGCGTTTCCCGCGCGTGGCTGGCCATGCTCTCGTCCGCCTATTTCGTCGATCTCCACCTGCGGCGAGCCAATCGGCCGGACCACCCCAGACTGCTCCTCACAGCGGTGGGGTCCGCCTACGACGACCACCTCCACTCGTGGCGGCCCGGTGGTGCCGTCGAGCAGCTCATGCCCGACGATTTCTCGGATGGGATAACCGTGCCTCTCACCAAGCCTTGCCGTGGCCTTATCCTTGTCCGCGGCACCGACTGCAGCGGCTACTTCGTCTGCAATCCTTCCACCGGTGACGTCTTGCCTCTCCCTGATACCCAGGCGACGATGAAGATGATCTGGCGGGCTAAATTGTTTCAGTCCCACCCACCACCGTGCTTCTCTGAGGTCTCTTACGGCCTTGGTTACTGCGAAGCGAGGAAGGAATTCAAGGTAGTGCGTTTGTTCTGCAACCCTGACAGCGAAACAGAAGACACTGAGAGTGAAACTGGAATGGCAAGCTCCACAAGCTGCGACGTGTTTGTGCTCAACAAGCCTGCATATTGAGGCCAGCTGGTGAGCCGCCTCCTTTGTGTTACGTGGAGGAGAAGAAGCCGGCTGTTTTCTTAAATGGGTATCTGCACTTCCTCTGCCGAGATGGTGGCATTGTCACTTTCAGTATCAGCGATGAGACCTTTGGTTCCTTGCCGCTGCCATTAGGTTTTCGAGGCTGCACCATCCGTGATGACAGAGCTGGATGGATGCTTATGCGTGTGCTATGGAGAACCAGATAGTGAAGATCTTTATCATGTATGTGTCCTAAGAGATTACAGTGAAGCCCGCTGGGAGACGCTTATGTTGCATTGATCGAACTGATTGGCCAGACTCTGAGCGCGCACTCCTGAACTCGCTCTGGATGGCCCCATTAGGCATACATTACTCAGATGGTGGACAAAAGATGCTGTTTGGGACAGGTTCTTGCAAGGTTTTTGCGGTGGACCTAGATGGTAATGCCCCGGAGATTTTATTCACTCCAGATGAGACTATCATTGGCTGTTGTGAGGATGATAATATCCCGGCACTAGGTTTGTATGAGGAGAGTCTTGTTACTGTGGGCTGCACAATTGAAGAGATGATTTCCTCGTCACCAACAACTGAAGCCTGGTTTAACATCCTCAAGTGGCTACCGGCGCGCTCTGTTTTGGAATTGAGCTTGGTTTGCCGAGAGTGGCGTGCAATGATCATGACAGATCACTTTATCCAATCACATGTTACTCATGCAAACTTGAATAAGAGCCCTAGGATCATGTTCGTCATGGATCCCCGCTTTGGTAACTATATGGATCTAGAGAAATTTAATGATGAAGAGCGACCACACATGTTTTCTAATCTTGTATGTTCCCCCCAGCCTGTCCATGGCCTTAATGTAGGGAGCTGTGCTTTCTGGGATTTCATATGCAATCCGGCCATAGGGTATTGTAGGGTCATATCCTTTGATGATAATGATGAAACCTTGTTTGCTGGCCGTATTGGTTTGGGATACGATCCAGAGATTAACAAGCATGTTGTGGTGCATATTACATACAAAGAGAAGAACCTGGAAACAAGATATTATGAGCTACAATGCAAAATGCAATATGTTAATGATGAGCAATGGCGTCAAGTAGACCCTCCTCCTAGACCTGTAAGTTCCACACCACCTGCTTTTGTCAGTGGCAAGATTTACTGGTTGGTGGACCCAGATCTTGGACCAGTTTCTGCAACATGTGAAATCGTGTCATTCAATGTCAATACAGAGGAATTTGAAGTCTTGAAAGGTCCACCATGCAGCCATGACTGTGGCCATATGACCATCCTCCAGCTTCAGGGTGCACTTTGTGTGGCTTATTCGGTTCAGAGTGTGAATACAATTGATGTATGGATGATGAAAGATTGTGACTTCTGGTTAGTGGAGTACCACATAGAGCTTGAGAAGTTCTTTCCAGATTACTCGTTGGAGAACACTACACTGTTGGCTGTTGATCCAAAGGATGGACGGATTTTGCTCAGTTCAGGTTGGTCGTTGGGCTACTATGATCCCAAGACGGCAGAAATTGAAACCATCTACAGCATCAACATAGATCATATCTACAAATTTTGCCCTCTTATCTGCCATGAAAGTTTGGTGTGGCCGTTTTAGCCCGCCATAATCTTGGGGTAGGTGCATTCATACTTTATGGATACTTCTTAGGCTGCTTTAAGCTTTTTGTCTTTTTTGAAGGAGTTCACAATTATCAATGACTTCAAAATTGTATCACAAAAAAATGGTTTCCAGTATTCTTAATTATAGTCATAGAACCAGAGTTCTCTAAGGATCTCCCATCTGTTTACATAACTTTGACTTCCTTTGAAATGGTTGTGTAAACATTCACTTCGTAGAGGATGAAAGTAGGTCTATCTTTTACATGAAACCTTTCTTATTGTATTGAATGGTATGAAGGATGAATCTCTCAGTGCTTGAGTTTCTTTGAGCACTGGTTATTCAAATAATTCAAATTGTTAAACCAAACATTTATGGATAAATCATTTCCAGTCAGCATTAATACCTTGAAATTGAATAATCTGGCAGTATGTATGCAATAGGTATGGACAAAAATATAAAAAACAGTACCACATGAGTTTCTGAGTATCTGAATTGAAACAAATTTGACAAGTGTATCCAACAGTCATGCACAAAGAATACAAAACAATACCACATGAGATTGAAACTGATACTGTTGAAAACAATTGAGTGAAAGATATTCTCTTTGGATACAACATACGTGAAGTTGACCCAAGGACTCCATTTGGCAAACTTGAAGGTTTCTTATGTATGGTCACTAGTATGGCCAATGGCCATATCTATTTACCAATTATTTTGTTCTTCTGATCCTACCTTCATTTTAACTTATATCAGATACACCCTTCATAGGAAGCTGAGCCTAGCTCAGTTGGTTGAGAGTGTGGTTGTCTGCCTAGACCAGTCCTTGTTGAGCAGAGTTTGGTGCCTCTTTTCATCTTAATACAAAACACCTAATTCCTCCTTGTTCTAGTTTTTTAGAGTTATACTTTTTGCATCTATATATGCAAATGGAGCCAGTTTTTTTTTTTCTTTCTTGGCCTGCATGTAAAATTTCCATGGGTTAATGAAACATTTTAAATTAGTTAGTATACTTGTCAAAGTCATTGCTATTACAGACTGTCTTTCATTCCCATATTTCCAAATTCTAACTCCCTGCATGGGTTTATTTGTATGGCACAGAAAGCGAGGACAAAGCACTGGTGTGATGCTACGTAAATGAACTGACGTGGGTCGCCTACTCACCTCATATATCTTATCATGATCCCATTTATCCTTGGTCTTTTTTTATGCCAAAACTTGTAATCTCAGCAAGAATAATCGGTTTGAGTAATTATCTTGTTGAGTGCTTTGTGGCAGCAAGATCACTTTTAGTTCTAAAAGTTGTATGGCCGTCCAAGGACAGTCAGGGATAAGAGAATGGTAACCTGATAGCTCGGCAAAAAATGAGTAAAATTTGCATACATTTTGATGACATGTGGCTTGTTTGGTTTCTCTTGAAGTCTTTGCTGAGCTTCGATTTTGAAGTTTATCTAGGCTTTTGTTCATTTTGGAAATAGATACTGACGTTTTTGTCTATCCTTTTATTATGTATAAGTAGCCTTTTGTTGACATGTCGGACGTTCACCTTTTGTTTGACACATGATTTGATTTGAAAACTTGGACCAACACAAGGTTTTGTGGTAGCTGTGGTCGATTGTTCAGAACTTAGATCTGAGGAAGCTGTTATTCTTGAAAATGGCTATAATCATTGTTATGAAAATTGTTAAAACCAACACAAGAGCAATGAAGTGAAGCATCCGTCAACATTATTAGGCCTGCTTTGGTAGCACATGTATTGGCATCAAACCACATGTGCTGGAGTGGTACATAGTTCAAATGCGCTCTGACCAACTACAACACATGGATCGAGCCAAATACATGCATATCCAAACAAGCCCTTAAAGTGAAACATTATGGTACCGTGCCTAAACCCTGAAGCACAAAGATAGGAGCGCTACCACATAGCTTGTGGGAACACAAGAACAGCACAAAGAAACCGACCACCTCAGCTACAAACACAACAAATGAAGTAAATTTCTCCACCAGATTAATCTTAAAACTGCATCTAATACTATCGTAGATTTGAAGCAATTTAAGCATTATTAAAACTGCAAATGACCAATGCAATTCCCCAGTTCTTCGAAGAATGATCACCACAATAAATGAACAACTTGAGAGAAGATGCTAAAAGACCCAACCATGTATACAAGCTTAGCAAGGCACTATTGTATGGCATAAAGCAAACACCTAGAGCATGGAATGAGGTTCCAGGTACCTTTCCTTTAGGACTTTCTAGTTTTCCATAACCCGATCTCTATCAATGAACAGTCCATTTTTTTCCCAACTATTATAAAACTTGTACCAGAACCACAGGAAACAATTAAGTTTCTTGTTAGGAAGCTTCTACTAATCTAAACAATCAACCAATAATGGTTTCAATATAGTCAACTAAAACATAAAAGGATTTGTGCTATCAAGGAGGGGGAAAACACACACACCATCCTATGTGTGTGTGTGTGTGTGTGTGTTGAAACTACGATATCATGTTAGCATTAGCAGGCATCACAATGCAGCAGGACGAAAAGATGCAAATAGCTGTTACACTTTTACGGGACACTTTCGCGAGGTTGCTCTGTCATAGTAGAGAACATGACATCAAAGTTGTATCTGGAAAAAAGAGAGGAATAAATCTATTCAAGTAAAACAACGAAAAGGTTTTGATCAATTAGAGGCGGGCATAGTCTGATCTTCTTGTCTGCCAGTAAGCCATGGTTCTCCCTGCCCGCTTGCCAGCTTCCTCATCTTCATGTCAGCAGCCTTAAGTGTGTCATCGCCCTTGCAGAATGCAAACCTGACATACCGGTGACGGTAGCTTTCACCGTCACAAGTCTTGTGGAAGAACCCACGGCCAGGCACGGCAGCCACACCAGCATCATTGACCAACTTCGTCACAAATTCTATCTGAATTGCATAGTACAGGGAAAAAAGGACCAATTAGCTTTTAGGATTTATCTTGTCATATAGGTATATTAGTGTTAAACATGCATATATAGGCCTATATCATTAATGGATGAGAAAACTACATGAAGACAACAGCTATTACTAGCGTTGTTAGTGAACTTGAAGTTTACCACTGCAAGAAGCAAGCCGCTGGGGTGAAAATGGAGCAAAATTGGATTTTACAGGTTGCTTAGCTAGCAAGTAGGAGAACGTGAGCTGATCGGTTCCTGTAGCAACTGACCTGAAAGTCCTATAAAAGAGGCAGCAATCCTCCTGTGTAGAAGTGAGTTTGAGATATACAGAAGATAGAGCCTGATTGTGAAGATCAAGCTAGTGTATGGTGTATAGTAAGCTAATGTGTATGTGTGATAGTAGAGCTCGACTGTGAAGATCATGCAATGTGTGTAAGCTGGTAGCTACTTATGCTATTGTGTTACTGGAAACAAAGTGATTTTTGTTTTCAACATTAGCAAATTCAAAGTTTCAGATTTAAGCTCAAGAAAAATGGTCTCATCTGAGTTCCACTGTATAGAGAAAAATGCTTCAGATGTAGTTCGATTTCTCATTGAAGGAACTCACATCTGAAAGTTGGCAGGTCCTTGGCAGCTCAGCAAAAACAAATACTGAACCTTGTGGCTTGAAGCTGATTTTGAAGCCAAAGTCCTTCAGCAACTGAAGGATGAAGTCTCTTTTCACCTCATAGTCCTAGCCAAAGTCATCGGAATTGTGAGGTAAGACAGCTCAATCTGAGAGAAGCATGGTTATATTCGCAAAAAACAGAAACATGGTTATAATTAAGGCTCACTTTTTTCAGGGATGTGTAGTAGTCTGTTGTGCTTGTTAATGCAACCAACGCAGCTTCTTGGAATGGTGCAGGAGCTGAATCTGTTAATTTTATGTGGATATTTCTAATAGCTGAGGCGATGCTTGCTTCTGCACAAGCCCAACCGAGTCTCCAACCTAGTCAGTCCAGACAGTTAATTTGTCAAGTGTCATCTTAGGAGTCACAAAAGGTTGCTATTTCTATTGTTAGTTGTGTCACAACAAACTACGCAGCAAATTCCAAGTTGTGCTCACCAGTTACACTGTAAGTTTTTGACAGTGAGGATGTGATGATGATCCTCTCTTGCATCCCTGGAAGAGAAGCCAGTGAGATATGCTTGTTGGCATCATAAGTAATATACTCATAAACCTGGAAGATATTTACACGCATTGAGACAACAGATTGACATATTTTATGCAAAAGTTGATTTGGAAATATGTATAAAAGCTCACGAATGTTCACTACGTGTGGCGATAAGAACAACCCGTATTGCTGCTCATCACATAACAGATGTACCTCATCAGTTATTGCAAAGCAGTCCATTTTCTGACAGGCCTGGGAGATAATAAGCAACTCTTCTTTGCTGAAGACCTTCCCTGTTGGATTGTGTGGGCTGCAGGTGCGAGATTTGGTAGTTTCACAAGTCAAAAAGGAAAAAGTTACGCGCAAACATATCCGCATGCAGCTAACAGGATGAATCAAACATTGACCTGTTCAAGACCACTGCCTTGGTCCGACTTGTAAAAGATTTTAGAAAATTGTCTTCGTTCAGAGTCCAAGAAGGTGGATCCAATGGCACATACACCT